>CAWUFW010015987.1:0-331859 GCA_963921515.1 Calotriton arnoldi | reverse complement strand
AAGTGAAAAGACATAATACATATATTATTTATCCTATTTCGGGCCCCCGCAGGAGGCCCAGCTTGTCCGTGTAACATACAATAGCTAATAAAATATACAACTCCCATCCCCCGTCCCTATATCCCCCCTCCCCGAACCGGTGTGCTATGGCGGATCCTTGGTGTTTCGGTGCATATAGAGCCCGTGTGCGCCGTGTCTCAGGAAGCTGCCCCAGGTTGTGGGATAACAGTTAGTCGCAGAAGGCGAAGGTATTTCGGGCAGGTGATTTCGTTGAATTCCATCGCTAATAGTGATAGTAGGGGCTGCCATGTGGTAGCAAACGTGTCTGAGGATTGTGTAAGGCTAGCTTGGATTCTCTCCATGCCCAACGTGTACCACAGTTTGTGTAGCCACCCCGTGTGAGTTGGTCTATTCCGTGTGCCCCATAGAGAGAGAATGTGTTGCACCGCTGCTCCCATAGCCAAGCCCATCTGCCTTCCCCTAACTGACTTCAGTGGGTACGTAATCGGGTTAGGGAGCCCCAGCACGGTATAGGCCGGGAAGCGTGGGATTTCTGTGTCGAATTGTTTGTCTATATCGTCTAGGACTGCCGTCCAGTATCCTGTCACTTCCCTACAGTCCCATAACAGGTGAGTCAGTGTGCCCTCTTCGTCACATCCTCTCCAACATGTAGGGCTACGATCGGGGTTTCCCTTATGTAGTCTGGCAGGTGTCAAATACCAATATGTTACTACCTTGACCGCAGCCTCCCTGCCTGCTGTGTTCCTAGCCGTGTGGTTTGTCCTAAAATAAATGTCCCGCCATTCTTTTCCGGTCAGCTCTCTACCAAGCTCCCTTGCCCATCTCCTCTGTCCAGCCGAGGGTCCCGGATGAGCCGGGAGGCGAATCAGTCGGTAGAGTTCGGAAATCATCCTCTTATCCGAGGTTTTGGTGACGAGCCATTTCTCGTAGGCCGTCAGTTTTCTACCGACCAACGGGCGCACGTCTGGGTGTGTTAGCCAGTGGCGAATTTGGAAATATTGGAGTCTCTGCGGTCTCTGGACGTCGTAGGCCTGAGATATCTCTGAGAGTTGGAGGAACCCCTCTAGGTCGAATAAGTGCCCGGCTGACTTGCATGTTGACGCCCTCCATTGTGGGAACGCTCGCTTTTCAAGCCCCGGTGGGAATTCCGGGTTGTCGAATATGGGAGTTAACGGTGAGGGAAAGGAGGTAAGTCCACGTTTTGTCGCCACTGTGTCCCACACTTGCATAACAGTGCGTGTGAATGGGGAGAGTGTAAGATTCGGGGGCCTAGCCGGGCGTTTGAGGAATGGTACTTTCCAGAGGTCTAGCTGTGCCATCGCCCTATCTTGAAACAGCCACCTCTTTTCTGATTCCGGTCTATTCCATTCGACCAAGTATCTGAGTTGCGACGCCCGGAAGTAATCCAATAAATTGGGAATTCCCAGCCCTCCTTCGTCGGGGGGACGATGAGCTAGCTCCCTATTCATCCTCGGCCTCTTCCCGGCCCAGATTAATTGTTGCACAGCACTTTGCAATTTATGAATGACGCCTTTGGGAGGCCAGGCTGGGATGGTCTGAAAGAAGTATAGCACTTGAGGCAAGATAGACATTTTGATTGCAGCGATACGGCCCAGGAGCAACAGGGATTGCTTCTGCCATCTACGCAGATCTCCCTGAACACGCGAAAGGAGATTGGAGTAGTTTAGGGCGATTGTGTGCTCTGTGGAGGGGGTCAAGACTATCCCCAGGTATGGGATCTTGTCTTGAAGTTGTAGCTCCCCGAACTCGCCGTGTGGTGCCCCTGGTGTAGTTTCGTAGAGACCAAGTGGTAATATCATGGATTTCCCCACATTGATCTTAAAGCCGGAAACCTCACCAAAATCGTGCAGTTCCCGCAGGAAAGCCGGGACCGAGCGCTTGGGTGTCTCTAGGGCTGCCAGGATATCGTCCGCATAGAGGCTGATTGGGTGTTTCTCCCCTCCAAAGGGGATGCCGAGGATATCTGGGTTATCCCTTATCCGTTGTGCTAGGGGCTCAACATATAACGCAAATAGGAGAGGTGACAACGGACATCCTTGCCTCGTGCCCCTTTGAATGTCAAAGGGCTGGGAACTCGTTCCGTTGACCCGGATCGTAGCCGTGGGTTTGTCATAACAGCTTGTTACCCATGCCCTAAATCGCTCACCCAAGCCAAAGTGCGCCAATGTCTTATCCATAAAACCCCAGTCTACCCTGTCGAATGCTTTTTCAGCATCTATTGACAGTAAAAGGGCATCCGTCTGGTTATGGTGGGCTTTATCAATTATATGCATGATTCGTTTGGTATTATCGCTGCTTTGTCTATTGGGAATGAACCCGGATTGGTCTGGTTCGATAATGCCTGGCATGCGTGGGCCCAGTCTAGACACCAGAACCCCTGTAAACAATTTGAGGTCCAGGTTGAGTAAGGAGATCGGCCGGTATGAGCCGCATTGAGTAGTGTCTTTTCCGGGCTTGGGAAGGACAACTATATCTGCTGCGAGCATGTCTGCGGGAATAGATCCGGGGCCCTGGAATGAATTAAAAAGGCGAGTTAAAATCGGGGCGATGAGTGGACAGAACGCTTTATAAAACCCCGCCGAGAAGCCATCCGGCCCTGGAGCTTTCAGTGGTTTGAGACGGGAAATGGCACCTATCACTTCTTCGATTCGGATCGGCGCATCCAGTGCTTCTGCTCCCACCGTGTTTAAGGCCGTGGTAGCGGCATGTTGCAGATACGACTCTCCATTTGGTTGAGTTCGAGCATCTTTGCTATATAGGGAGGCGAAGAATTCTCTGAGAGTTTCAGCTATCTGGTCGTCCCGTTCTACCACCTCCCCTTGGGGTTCCGAAGGGCTGCAATCCTGGACCTCTGGGCACGGGCTCTTAGTTTACTGGCCAGAAGGCGTCCTGTCTTATCTCCCCCTACGTAGTATGAGTGTTTGAGCCGCAGAGCCGCATATTCCACCCTGTTGAGGTCCAGGCCTGCCAGCTGCGCTCTGGCTGCCTTCAGTTGACGCCATATTCTAGGGGCACCTGTCCGGCTGTGTACTCGCTCCAGCTCCACCACATTGGCTGTAAGCTGTTCTCTCTTTTCTTTCCGGTCCCGGAGCTCCGCTGCGGAGATGGCTATCAATTCCCCCCTCACGACCGCCTTGAGGGCCCCCCATAGCGCTGTTAGAGATGTCTCCGGTGTATCATTCATCACGAGGTAGTCAGTGATACATTTGTGTACCTGTTGGGATATTTCTTTGCGCAGCAGCAGATTCTCCCTGAGTCTCCACCTCCCCCTTGGTCTTTGAGTTGGGGGCACGTCCAGTGTCACTATCACCGCGTCGTGGTCTGAGAGCCCCACTGGAGTAATGTCTACTGTGTCCACTAGGGCATTGATTTCTGTCGACCCTATGAAGTGGTCTAATCTGGCATACGTATGGTGTGCGTTTGAGTAATAAGTGTATTGCTTGCTATGAGTGTGAGCCTCTCGCCATATGTCTACCAGCCCCCTATGTGCCAGCCATTCCTGCCCTTCCTCTGATAAGGCTCCTGTTTGGCCATGCTGTTGCCCGAATCTATCCTTCTCTGAGTCCATGACCAGGTTGAGGTCGCCTCCCACTAATATCCGTCTGTCTTGGGGACTGAGTACCTCTGATATGGCTCCCTTGATGAACTTTTCTTGTCCTTCATTTGGGGTGTAGATGGACCCCACCACTATGGAAGCTCCCCCGACCCAGAGCCTGTAGGCCAACAGCCTACCCTTTATTTCTGCTACCTTGTCTCCCACTGTGCCTCGGAATTTCCTAGCTAGCAATATGGCCACCCCTGCTTTCTTATCCATAGTAGAGGAGTAAAATTGTTGGGGAAATGCGCGGGACCTCATTCTGTGCCAATCCTTAGAGAGGAGATGCGTTTCCTGTAGGAGGCACACATCTGCCCCAGAGTGCTCCAGATAAGATATGATAGCTCGTCTTTTAATAGGGTTATTTAGACCCCTCACATTGAGGGTCAACACCCGAAGAACATGTTGCGACATATTGGGTTTACAAGTGGTGTGTGTGCTTGTGTCTTTGGTAGGCTGGGTTTGCTTCGCGTGTGTCTGCGCCCCTGGGCCCTTGTTCCATGTGTCAATGGCTCTGGCTTACGTCCATGCCCGCTCTCCAATAGCACACCGGTTCCCCTTCCCTCCCTCCTCCCTAACCCCAACTCCCTCCCTTCAAATTTCCTATGGCGTGTCTTCTCTTTGTATGGAGTCTGTTCCGAGAGTGCGTCTTGCCCACCTTCATGCTTCCCCCCTCCCCCTGAGTCCCTCCCTCCGCCTCCCCCCCCGGGTCCACCCCCGTCCCTCCCTAACCCCAACTAGACATACCCCAGGTGTACCCATAGTCCAATGTCCAACATTCCGTGACGTGGACATTTGGAAGTGAGAAATCGGGGTGAAAATGTGGACCAAGTGCCCCGGGACCCTCCCCCCCCCCCCAGCTGGCTATAGTTTAGTGCAATATCGTCCCCCTATGCATCTCAAAGTTTGTCCGGCGAGGTAGTGTCCCTCGAAACTGCCTCCAGGGCTGCCAGTCGTTCTTGTGTGATGGTGGTGTGATCCGGCCGTGTTTCCCGTTTAGGCAAGTGTCTGCGGCCTGCTCTTTGCCATCCTCCCCCTGAGGATCTTTGTGTGCGGATGGGCGATTCCTCCGAGTCCCGTTGTTCTAGGCCCAGGAGCGCGCACGTTTCATGTAGTGATCTCATTTGATGCAGCTTGTCTCCCCACTTGAAAATCAATCGGAATGGGTGGCCCCATGAGTAGGTCACTCCTTTATCCTTCAGAAACGTTGTCACTTCTTTGAATGCTTTTCTCTTTTGTAGAGTGGTAGAGGCCAGGTCTTGATATAGTGCTATGGGTTTACCCTGGTATTTGAGGGGTTGCTTACGTCTGGCTTCACGTAGTATGCGCTCTTTGAGAGGGAAATCTGGCAAAAACGCTAGAATGTCCGGTGGAGGGGCTGGTGCCCGCCGTGCCATTCCCACCCTGTGTGCACGATCAATGCGAATGTCAAAGTCTAGGGGCTCTTCCAGGATCTCCCTAAACAAGTCCTGAAGGTATCGGGCGGTGTCTGGCCCCTCTTCTTTCAGTGGGACCCCCTTAACGCGGATGTTGTTTCGGCGTGACCGATTTTCAAGGTCTTCCGCGTGGGCTTGCAAGTCTATCTGCTGATCCTTGAGTCGAATAAGCTCCTGCTGTAGTTGCTCTATCTCTTCGCCTTTGGATTGCTCACGCTCCTCGATGGCGGCGACTCGCTCTCCAATTTCGTCAACGTCGCGTCGGATCTCTCTCACCTCACTTGCCACCTCTTGCTTCAGCGTTTGAAAATCCTCTTGCAGCGTATTGAAAAGAGTTTCTAGGAATAGTCGTGTGATTGGCGCTTCTCCATCGCCTTGTTCTGCTTGTGTTTTAGGGGCCGGGGAAGTTCGTCCCCCCTTCTCCCCGGACAAGGAGCCTTTGGTCAACATCTCTTTCAGTGTTCTTTCCCCTTTTTTCCTCAATGTAGACAGTTGGGGCTCCCAGGTGGTCGGTCTTCTGCCTCCACACTAGATCTGCGTGTACTGCACGTGTGGATCACCTCTGGATGCTTGGATGACGCTGAGTTAGGGTCGCTCAACTTTGCCTCACTCCTATGTCCCGTGGTGCGATTCTGTGTTTTCGCGTGTGGGCGGTGGCCCCCGGCTGCCGCGGACAACAGCCGCTATTCCTTCCGTTTGCGGACGACCTGTTGCGTGCCGGTAGTGTGGTTCTCCTGCGCCAGTGTTCGTCTGGAAGGGCGTCTCCTATCGCGGCTAGTTTGCTGTGGTCAGGCCGGCGGGCCCGCCGCGGCCCTGTCGCCTAGATCTGTTCCCTGGTTTCAGCCTTGGTGTTGGTGTCTTCGGCCAGCCGTGAAGCCCTTTGGGGCAGTGGTGAACTCTTTACGTTCTTGCGCACTGTGTGCGGCCTTGGACCCTGGAGGCGTTGATTCTTGGGGGCCAGTCTGTGGTTCCGCCCGCTGTATGCGCTGTCGCCTAGATAGGGACCGCCTCCACCCGATCCGCCTCGGACGCGCTTACTGCAGCTTAATTTGCTCGAGTTGGAAGCAGCCCCCCAGTGCCACTGCCGCTGTCTCCACCGCACCGGGGGCCGTCCCCACCTGTCCGCTGTGCTATGCTGTCCCACTCCGCTCCCGCTCCGATGTTTGCCCCCTTGCTGCCAGACCTAATTTAGGAGGAGGGCACCCTGCCCATCCGCCGGGCACCTCCGCTGTTTATGCACCCTGTTGTCTGTCCTTTGTTGACTGGGCTATTGTCGGTGTTAGTGCCCTAGGCCCACCTCTCCCCCACTGCCGAGTGCACTTCACTTTGGGCCTTGGCACTTCCCTCCGTGGGGGCTTACCGGGCAGCTTGTCTCTGGCGGAGCCGGGCTCTGCGGGTCGCTCACCGCTCCCTCGCCGTCACCTTCAGGCGTGGCCTATTCCCCAGATCGCTCGGGGGACTCTGGGTGCGCGCTCAGCTAGGCCGTTCGACGCTGCTGCGGGTACTCACTCGCCGTTCCGCAGGGCGCCCGTGTTGGGCCTTCGTCGGATCCGCCTGTATCCCGACCTGGGGGGATCGCTTCAGTCTTTCCCGCTCCGACGTTTTGTTGGGCCTCCGGCCCGAGCGTCTCCGCCAGCCGCTACCCGCCCGGTCTTCCGGGCCGATTGTCTCCGGCGGAGCCAGGCTCTGCAGGTCGCTCACCGCTCCACCGTGCCCTTCCCTGCCGTCACCTTCAGGCGTGGCCTCCTCCCTAGCTCGCTCAGGGGACTCCGGATTCGCGCCCAGCTAGGCCCTCAAGCCGGGCGCTCGATTTGCGCCACCGATTGAGCAGGGGCCACCCCTCCGCCACCGCTCTGTTCCTGCCGGCGCCTGAGGTGTTCATCGATGCTGTGGGTGCTCACTCGCCGTTCCGCTGGTCGCCCGTGGTGGGCCCTCGCCGGATCCGCCTGTGCCTCGACCTGGGAGGATCGCGGCTGTCCTTCCTGCTCTGTCGTTATGCTGGGCTTCCGGCCCGATCGTCTCCTCCAGCCGCTACCTGCTCGGTCTTCCGAGGCTCCTACCAGCCGCACAGGACGCCTGATGGAGTTTGCGGGGGTGTCGCCGCACTCCCACTGGTCGTGCCACCTGTTGTGGTGCACAACGGGGGGTATGCTGGGTTATTCGGCTGGGTATGGGGTTCAGGAACGAGGAGCCTCCGGGGTATGCGACCGCTTAGATCGCCATCTTGGCCACGCCTCCGAATAGCTACCTTTCGAACTGACATTGAATGATCTCAGAGGAAGGGGCTGCTTATTACCTGGGCAGACAGGCTCTGCACAAGGAGAGAAGGGTTTCCCCATCTTGGGTTTGACTGTGAGGGGCACTGTGGAATTGTTTGCAGTAGGACAAACAGGAACTGTTTAAACAGTGTGTAGAGTTGCCCAAGGGGACTTTCATCTCATTGTGTAGGAGGGAGCTCCGAGTCACACCACCCACTAGCTCGTGCCAACGATAAAATTGCCAACCCAAGACACCCTCCTGAGAGCACTATGCAGAAGATCAAAATAGGTCCTGCTCCCTCTTATACTCAGGACAAAGAAATGGACTCCAAGGATCAGCTGGCTGATCTCCTGTGTGAAAAAACAGGGACACAACAAGGTCCAAGAGGACTTTTTCCTGAAGTGACCAGTTAATCAGTACCAACTGAACCTAGACTGTATCTTGCCGATGGCCTCTGCTGGAGTGAGTCCTGGAGGTCCTGGAAGCCTTAGAAGCTACCCAGAGGAGCTGCTCCAGAAACCTTGAAAAGTTGGGACTTAGAAAACTGTTGGTTTTCCAAGACCTCTAGAGCCTCAGCTGGCCCTTGAAGCAGAGGAGTCTGATTTTGATGTAACTTACTTGGATACTGCTTTGGACTTGGCCCACTGGAGGATTGTTTGCTCCATAAAAAGTCTAAGGGGCTCATTACGATGGCGGACGTACCTAAGTCCGTCTGCCATAGTACCGGGAATCGGGACCGCCCGGCCATATGGCAGCGGTCCCGCAAGGCATATTATATTGCGACCGCCACTGTGGCGGCCGCAAAAGGTATTTTTAACATTGCGGCAGGTGCTGCTGGCTGCAGTACCCGCCACAATGTTAAAAATGCAGGTTGTGCATTTCCCTGCACTACATGGCAGGCACCACGCAGTGCCTGCCACATGGTGCAGGGAAATGTAGGGGGGCACCATAGGTGCCCCCCAAGTGCACAATGACATTGCCCCTGCGCAAGGGGAGCCCGCAACAAGCCCCCAAAGTACATCCCCGGCAGCCCTTGAATGGCGGTTGAACCGCCATTCAAAGGCTGGCGGGGATGCTGCCTCCTAATGTGGCGGACGGTGCCTGCTACGCAACGCCACCTTTCTGGGTATGCTGGCCAGGTCCGACAGGCAATCGTAACGATTGCCTGTGTTGGACCCGTGGCGCACGGGAATTCCTTCCTCCAGCACTCTGCCCGCCATCTTATCTGGCGGGGGGAGAATGGCTGCAGGATGGCGGTGAACCCGCCACTGGCAGGCTGCCATTGGTGGGTTCACCACCATCGTAATGACCCCCTAAGGGCTGAATTACGAGTCTGGAGGTCCGCACCAGTGGTCCAACCACCATTACAAGTCGAGCTGTTGGTGTCGGGCACGCTTCGGTTCAGACATTCCGGCGAGCAGTCCCTTTAATGGTTGGAGCACGCAGCCTTTAAGACTCTGTGCTACACCATTAATGACTGCTCGTCTTTCCAAATTCTGACCTGCTTACCTGCTGTTGGTGTCCACATTTCGGCTTCTCTCCCGACTATTCCTGCTCTTTGGGTCTACCACGTTCCTGTCCGTCGGTGTTGGCGCATCGGGCTCATCCTCTTGAGTAGCGTTCATCGTTGCCGATTCTTCTCGACTTCTCCCTGTTACCACCGCACCTGAAATTGCACAAAAGGAAAGACAATAAGAACTGGAAGGCTCTTCAACTGGGTAACACGCTGCTGCACCTGGAAATAAAAATAAAAAAACACAAAACTTTTCTGAACACCTTATGCCAGACTATACTAAGTTGACTGTGCTAGAAGTTAAATGACTATGAAAAGAAAACAATTATTTGTGCTATGAACATTGCAATTTGAATATGCTCAAACTGTGAATATTTTAGTTTGTTAATATTATTAACATGAAGATGTGAGGTATTTGTTGCATTATCGTTTTGTTGACATGCATTTATGAGCGATTGAATTTAATTCGCACAAGAGAATATTAAATAAATTTAACTTTCAATAGAAATGCTGATTAAGTGCATATATTAGATATAATCTCTCTTCTCTGATGTTCCTAATGTTCTTTATGGAGATGAGCATCTTGGAAAACCATAAATACAAGAAGTCAATGGAGAGTACATTAAAATATAGGTATGAGTAATAGGCATTAAAACACAGTTTAATCACATATGCAAGATACATGTTATATAGATCAGATCTTATATTGTGGTGCCTTCTTTACAGATGCAGTCAATGCCTACATGGAAACATCAGAATACCTGATAAAAGGAGGATGGGAATTTTAGGTAATTAGATTAGGTTACTTCTAAAAATCTAGTCAATGTGATACAGTATTAAGTGAATACTAAAGCATTGTTATTTGTTTTGTAGAACCAAGAAGGTCAAGACACCATAGAAGGCTAGAAGTGGTACTCGGACGTCTACCAGCTCATATCCCTTCATCCCCTTGGGTCAGGTAGGATCCGTATTACTGATCCACTTGATCAATAGGGAAATTGGGAATTCACGGCATATCCATTTCACTCCTGAGAATCAATTCCGGTAAGATCCTGACAGAACGATGAGCCAACATTGAATATTTGCCTGAGTGAAATGGAGACAGGCGATATTACCCTGGCCGATCTGGCACATATATCAGTAATCTACAGAAAAAAACCAGGCCTTAGCGCAAAGAGTGGATACTTTACAAAGTTTAACTAACACAAATTCACATGTACCAAGTTTAGGTCAAAGTGGGCAATCTTCAGGGGAAGCTTTTGCTCAGTTCACTGCAGCAGGACCTAGTCAGGATACAGGAAACCCTTTAATTCAAGTCACTACTCTGCCTACTATTTCTTTAGCCCCTCCTGGGTGTTTTTTGGGGGATCCTACAAAATTTGCAACACATATAAATCAATGTCAGTTACATTTTTCAGCATCTATTGACAGTAAAAGGGCATCCGTCTGGTTATGGTGGGCTTTATCAATTATATGCATGATTCGTTTGGTATTATCGCTGCTTTGTCTATTGGGAATGAACCCGGATTGGTCTGGTTCGATAATGCCTGGCATGCGTGGGCCCAGTCTAGACACCAGAACCCCTGTAAACAATTTGAGGTCCAGGTTGAGTAAGGAGATCGGCCGGTATGAGCCGCATTGAGTAGTGTCTTTTCCGGGCTTGGGAAGGACAACTATATCTGCTGCGAGCATGTCTGCGGGAATAGATCCGGGGCCCTGGAATGAATTAAAAAGGCGAGTTAAAATCGGGGCGATGAGTGGACAGAACGCTTTATAAAACCCCGCCGAGAAGCCATCCGGCCCTGGAGCTTTCAGTGGTTTGAGACGGGAAATTGCACCTATCACTTCTTCGATTCGAATCGGCGCATCCAGTGCTTCTGCTCCCACCGTGTTTAAGGCCGTGGTAGCGGCATGTTGCAGATACGACTCTCCATTTGGTTGAGTTCGAGCATCTTTGCTATATAGGGAGGCGAAGAATTCTCTGAGAGTTTCAGCTATCTGGTCGTCTCGTTCTACCACCTCCCCCTTGGGGTTCCGAAGGGCTGCAATCCTGGACCTCTGGGCACAGGCTCTTAGTTTACTGGCCAGAAGGCGTCCTGTCTTATCTCCCCCTACGTAGTATGAGTGTTTGAGTCGCAGAGCCGCATATTCCACCCTGTTGAGGTCCAGGCCTGCCAGCTGCGCTCTGGCTGCCTTCAGTTGACGCCATATTCTAGGGGCATCTGTCCGGCTGTGTACTCGCTCCAGCTCCACCACATTGGCCGTAAGCTGTTCTCTCTTTTCTTTCCGGTCCCGGAGCTCCGCTGCGGAGATGGCTATCAATTCCCCCTCACGACCGCCTTGAGGGCCCCCATAGCGCTGTTAGAGATGTCTCCGGTGTATCATTCATCACGAGGTAGTCAGTGATACATTTGTGTACCTGTTGGGATATTTCTTTGCGCAGCAGCAGATTCTCCCTGAGTCTCCACCTCCCCTTGGTCTTTGAGTTGGGGGCACGTCCAGTGTCACTATCACCGCGTCGTGGTCTGAGAGCCCCACTGGAGTAATGTCTACTGTGTCCACTAGGGCATTGATTTCTGTCGACCCTATGAAGTGGTCTAATCTGGCATACGTATGGTGTGCGTTTGAGTAATAAGTGTATTGCTTGCTATGAGTGTGAGCCTCTCGCCATATGTCTACCAGCCCCCTATGTGCCAGCCATTCCTGCCCTTCCTCTGATAAGGCTCCTGTTTGGCCATGCTGTTGCCCGAATCTATCCTTCTCTGAGTCCATGACCAGGTTGAGGTCGCCTCCCACTAATATCCGTCTGTCTTGGGGACTGAGTACCTCTGATATGGCTCCCTTGATGAACTTTTCTTGTTCTTCATTTGGGGTGTAGATGGACCCCACCACTATGGAAGCTCCCCGACCCAGAGCCTGTAGGCCAACAGCCTACCCTTTATTTCTGCTACCTTGTCTCCCACTGTGCCTCGGAATTTCCTAGCTAGCAATATGGCCACCCCTGCTTTCTTATCCATAGTAGAGGAGTAAAATTGTTGGGGAAATGCGCGGGACCTCATTCTGTGCCAATCTTTAGAGAGGAGATGCGTTTCCTGTAGGAGGCACACATCTGCCCCAGAGTGCTCCAGATAAGATATGATAGCTCGTCTTTTAATAGGGTTATTTAGACCCCTCACATTGAGGGTCAACACCCAAAGAACATGTTGCGACATATTGGGTTTACAAGTGGTGTGTGTGCTTGTGTCTTTGGTAGGCTGGGTTTGCTTCGCGTGTGTCTGCGCCCCTGGGCCCTTGTTCCATGTGTCAATGGCTCTGGCTTACGTCCATGCCCGCTCTCCATTAGCACACCGGTTCCCCTTCCCTCCCTCCTCCCTAACCCCAACTCCCTCCCTTCAAATTTCCTATGGCGTGTCTTCTCTTTGTATGGAGTCTGTTCCGAGAGTGCGTCTTGCCCACCTTCATGCTTCCCCCTCTCCCCTGAGTCCCTCCCTCCGCCTCCCCCCGGGTCCACCCCGTCCCTCCCTAACCCCAACTAGACATACCCCAGGTGTACCCATAGTCCAATGTCCAACATTCCGTGACGTGGACATTTGGAAGTGAGAAATCGGGGTGAAAATGTGGACCAAGTGCCCCGGGGCCCTCCCCCCCCCCCCCAGCTGGCTATAGTTTAGTGCAATATCGTCCCCCTATGCATCTCAAAGTTTGTCCGGCGAGGTTGTGTCCCTCGAAACTGCCTCCAGGGCTGCCAGTCGTTCTTGTGTGATGGTGGTGTGATCCGGCCGTGTTTCCCGTTTAGGCAAGTGTCTGCAGCCTGCTCTTTGCCATCCTCCCCCTGAGGATCTTTGTGTGCGGATGGGCGATTCCTCCGAGTCCCGTTGTTCTAGGCCCAGGAGCGCGCACGTTTCATGTAGTGATCTCATTTGATGCAGCTTGTCTCCCACTTGAAAATCAATCGGAATGGGTGGCCCCATGAGTAGGTCACTCCTTTATCTTTCAGAAACGTTGTCACTTCTTTGAATGCTTTTCTCTTTTGTAGAGTGGTAGAGGCCAGGTCTTGATATAGTGCTATGGGTTTACTTTTGTATTTGAGGGGTTGCTTACGTCTGGATTCACGTAGTTTGCGCTCTTTGAGAGGGAAATCTGGCAAAAACGCTAGAATGTCCAGGGGAGGGGCTGGTGCCCGCCGTGCCATTCCCACCCTGTGTGCACGATCAATGCGAATGTCAAAGTCTAGGGGCTCTTCCAGGATAAACAAGTCCTGAAGGTATCGGGCGGTGTCTGGCCCCTCTTCTTTCAGTGGGACCCCCCTAACGCGGATGTTGTTTCGGCGTGACCGATTTTCAAGGTCTTCCACGTGGGCTTGCAAGTCTATCTGCTGATCCTTGAGTCGAATAAGCTCCTGCTGTAGTTGCTCTATCTCTTCGCCTTTGGATTGCTCACGCTCCTCGATGGCGGCGACTCGCTCTCCAATTTCGTCAACGTCGCGTCGGATCTCTCTCACCTCACTTGCCACCTCTTGCTTCAGCGTTTGAAAATCCTCTCGCAGCGTATTGAAAAGAGTTTTTAGGAATAGTCGTGTGATTGGCGCTTCTCCATCGCCTTGTTCTGCTTGTGTTTTAGGGGCCGGGGAAGTTCGTCCCCCCTTCTCCCCGGACAAGGAGACTTTGGTCAACATCTCTTTCAGTGTTCTTTCCCCTTTTTTCCTCAATGTAGACATGTTGGGGCTCCCAGGTGGTCGGTCTTCTGCCTCCACACTAGATCTGCGTGTACTGCACGTGTGGATCACCTCTGGATGCTTGGATGACGCTGAGTTAGGGTCGCTCAGCTTTGCCTCACTCCTATGTCCCGTGGTGCGATTCTGTATTTTCGCGTGTGGGCGGTGGCCCCCTGCTGCCACGGACAACAGCCGCTATTCCTTCTGTTTGCGGACGACCTGTTGCGTGCCGGTAGTGTGGTTCTCCTGCGCCAGTGTTCGTCTGGAAGGGCGTCTCCTATCGCGGCTAGTTTGCTGTGGTCAGGCCGGCGGGCCCGCCGCGGGCCTGTCGCCTAGATCTGTTCCCTGGTTTCAGCCTTGGTGTTGGTGTCTTCGGCCAGCCGTGAAGCCCTTTGGGGCAGTGGTGAACTCTTTATGTTCTTGCGCACTGTGTGCGGCCTTGGACCCTGGAGGCGTTGATTCTTGGGGGCCAGTCTGTGGTTCCGCCCGCTGTATGCGCTGTCACCTAGATAGGGACCGCCTCCACCCGATCCGCCTCGGACGCGCTTACTGCAGCTTAATTTGCTCGAGTTGGAAGCAGCCCCCCCAGTGCCACTGCCGCTGTCTCCACCGCACCGGGGGCCTTCCCCACCTGTCCGCTGTGCTATGCTGTCCCACTCCGCTCCCGCTCCGATGTTTGCCCCCTTGCTGCCAGACCTAATTTAGGAGGAGGGCACCCTGCCCATCCGCCGGGCACCTCCGTTGTTTATGCACCCTGTTGTCTGTCCTTTGTTGACTGGGCTATTGTCGGTGTTAGTGCCCTAGGCCCACCTCTCCCCCACTGCCGAGTGCACTTCACTTTGGGCCTTGGCACTTCCCTCCGTGGGGGCTTACCGGGCAGCTTGTCTCTGGCGGAGCCGGGCTCTGCGGGTCGCTCACTGCTCCCTCGCCGTCACCTTCAGGCGTGGCCTATTCCCCAGATCGCTCGGGGGACTCTGGGTGTGCGCTCAGCTAGGCCGTTCGATGCTGCTGCGGGTACTCACTCACCATTCCGCAGGGCGCCCGTGTTGGGCCTTCGTCGGATCCGCCTGTATCCCGACCTGGGGGGATCGCTTCAGTCTTTCCCGCTCCGACGTTTTGTTGGGCCTCCGGCCCGAGCGTCTCCGCCAGCCGCTACCCGCCCGGTCTTCCGGGCCGATTGTCTCCGGCGGAGCCAGGCTCTGCAGGTCGCTCACCGCTCCACCGTGCCCTCCCCTGCCGTCACCTTCAGGCGTGGCCTCCTCCCTAGCTCGCTCAGGGGACTCCGGATTCGCGCCCAGCTAGGCCCTCAAGCCGGGCGCTCGATTTGCGCCGCCGATTGAGCAGGGGCCGCCCCTCCGCCACCGCTCTGTTCCTGCCGGCGCCTGAGGTGTTCATCGATGCTGTGGGTGCTCACTCGCCGTTCCGCTGGTCGCCCGTGGTGGGCCCTCGCCGGATCCGCCTGTGCCTCGACCTGGGAGGATCGCGGCTGTCCTTCCTGCTCTGTCGTTATGCTGGGCTTCCGGCCCGATCGTCTCCTCCAGCCGCTACCTGCTCGGTCTTCCGAGGCTCCTACCAGCCGCACAGGACGCCTGATGGAGTTTGCGGGGGTGTCGCCGCACTCCCACTGGTCGTGCCACCTGTTGTGGTGCACAACGGGGGGTATGCTGGGTTATTCGGCTGGGTATGGGGTTCAGGAACGAGGAGCCTCCGGGGTATGCGACCGCTTAGATCGCCATCTTGGCCACGCCTCCGAATAGCTACCTTTCGAACTGACATTGAATGATCTCAGAGGAAGGGGCTGCTTATTACCTGGGCATACAGGCTCTGCACAAGGAGAGAAGGGTTTCCCCATCTTGGGTTTGACTGTGAGGGGCACTGTGGAATTGTTTGCAGTAGGACAAACAGGAACTGTTTAAACAGTGTGTAGAGTTGCCCAAGGGGACTTTCATCTCATTGTGTAGGAGGGAGCTCCGAGTCACACCACCCACTAGCTCGTGCCAACGATAAAATTGCCAACCCAAGACACCCTCCTGAGAGCACTATGCAGAAGATCAAAATAGGTCCTGCTCCCTCTTATACTCAGGACAAAGAAATGGACTCCAAGGATCAGCTGGCTGATCTCCTGTGTGAAAAAACAGGGACACAACAAGGTCCAAGAGGACTTTTTTCCTGAAGTGACCAGTTAATCAGTACCAACTGAACCTAGACTGTATCTTGCCGATGGCCTCTGCTGGAGTGAGTCCTGGAGGTCCTGGAAGCCTTAGAAGCTACCCAGAGGAGCTGCTCCAGAAACCTTGAAAAGTTGGGACTTAGAAAACTGTTGGTTTTCCAAGACCTCTAGAGCCTCAGCTGGCCCTTGAAGCAGAGGAGTCTGATTTTGATGTAACTTACTTGGATACTGCTTTGGACTTGGCCCACTGGAGGATTGTTTGCTCCATAAAAAGTCTAAGGGGCTCATTACGATGGCGGACGTACTTAAGTCCGTCTGCCATAGTACCGGGAATCGGGACCGCCCGGCCATATGGCAGCGGTCCCGCAAGGCATATTATATTGCGACCGCCACTGTGGCGGCCGCAAAAGGTATTTTTAACATTGCGGCAGGTGCTGCTGGCTGCAGTACCCGCCACAATGTTAAAAATGCAGGTTGTGCATTTCCCTGCTCTACATGGCAGGCACCACGCAGTGCCTGCCACATGGTGCAGGGAAATGTAGGGGGGCACCATAGGTGCCCCCCAAGTGCACAATGACATTGCCCCTGCGCAAGGGGAGCCCGCAACAAGCCCCCAAAGTACATCCCCGGCAGCCCTTGAATGGCGGTTGAACCGCCATTCAAAGGCTGGCGGGGAGGCTGCCTCCTAATGTGGCGGACGGTGCCTGCTACGCAACGCCACCTTTCTGGGTATGCTGGCCAGGTCCGACAGGCAATCGTAACGATTGCCTGTGTTGGACCCGTGGCGCACGGGAATTCCTTCCTCCAGCACTCTGCCCGCCATCTTATCTGGCGGGGGAGAATGGCTGCAGGATGGCGGTGAACCCGCCACTGGCAGGCTGCCATTGGTGGGTTCACCACCATCGTAATGACCCCCTAAGGGCTGAATTACGAGTCTGGAGGTCCGCACCAGTGGTCCAACCACCATTACAAGTCGAGCTGTTGGTGTCGGGCACGCTTCGGTTCAGACATTCCGGCGAGCAGTCCCTTTAATGGTTGGAG
This sequence comes from Calotriton arnoldi, assembly GCA_963921515.1. Lineage (NCBI taxonomy): Eukaryota > Metazoa > Chordata > Amphibia > Caudata > Salamandridae > Calotriton > Calotriton arnoldi. Next base: position 315,089 of record CAWUFW010015987.1, on the reverse strand, counting down.
CACGCAGCCTTTAAGACTCTGTGCTACACCATTAATGACTGCTCGTCTTTCCAAATTCTGACCTGCTTACCTGCTGTTGGTGTCCACATTTCGGCTTCTCTCCCGACTATTCCTGCTCTTTGGGTCTACCACGTCCTGTCCGTCGGTGTTGGCGCATCGGGCTCATCCTCTTGAGTAGCGTTCATCGTTGCCGATTCTTCTCGACTTCTCCCTGTTACCACCGCACCTGAAATTGCACAAAAAGGAAAGACAATAAGAACTGGAAGGCTCTTCAACTGGGTAACACGCTGCTGCACCTGGAAATAAAAATAAAAAAACACAAAACTTTTCTGAACACCTTATGCCAGACTATACTAAGTTGACTGTGCTAGAAGTTAAATGACTATGAAAAGAAAACAATTATTTGTGCTATGAACATTGCAATTTGAATATGCTCAAACTGTGAATATTTTAGTTTGTTAATATTATTAACATGAAGATGTGAGGTATTTGTTGCATTATCGTTTTGTTGACATGCATTTATGAGCGATTGAATTTAATTCGCACAAGAGAATATTAAATAAATTTAACTTTCAATAGAAATGCTGATTAAGTGCATATATTAGATATAATCTCTCTTCTCTGATGTTCCTAATGTTCTTTATGGAGATGAGCATCTTGGAAAACCATAAATACAAGAAGTCAATGGAGAGTACATTAAAATATAGGTATGAGTAATAGGCATTAAAACACAGTTTAATCACATATGCAAGATACATGTTATATAGATCAGATCTTATATTGTGGTGCCTTCTTTACAGATGCAGTCAATGCCTACATGGAAACATCAGAATACCTGATAAAAGGAGGATGGGAATTTTAGGTAATTAGATTAGGTTACTTCTAAAAATCTAGTCAATGTGATACAGTATTAAGTGAATACTAAAGCATTGTTATTTGTTTTGTAGAACCAAGAAGGTCAAGACACCATAGAAGGCTAGAAGTGGTACTCGGACGTCTACCAGCTCATATCCCTTCATCCCCTTGGGTCAGGTAGGATCCGTATTACTGATCCACTTGATCAATAGGGAAATTGGGAATTCACGGCATATCCATTTCACTCCTGAGAATCAATTCCGGTAAGATCCTGACAGAACGATGAGCCAACATTGAATATTTGCCTGAGTGAAATGGAGACAGGCGATATTACCCTGGCCGATCTGGCACATATATCAGTAATCTACAGAAAAAAACCAGGCCTTAGCGCAAAGAGTGGATACTTTACAAAGTTTAACTAACACAAATTCACATGTACCAAGTTTAGGTCAAAGTGGGCAATCTTCAGGGGAAGCTTTTGCTCAGTTCACTGCAGCAGGACCTAGTCAGGATACAGGAAACCCTTTAATTCAAGTCACTACTCTGCCTACTATTTCTTTAGCCCCTCCTGGGTGTTTTTGGGGGATCCTACAAAATTTGCAACACATATAAATCAATGTCAGTTACACTTTATGTGTCAATCTGCTTGCTTCCCCATCGACCAGTAAAAAGTTGCTTTTATTTTGTCATAGTTAGGGGGTTGTATAATTATTCTGTGTTCAAAGCAGAATTAAAGAAGTTATTTGATCGACATACTTTTAGTCAATCAGTAGAGACTGAGTTACTTAATTTGTGTCAAGGGAATGAAGACTTCTTCACATACATCACTACATTTAATAGGCTAGTGGCAGAATCAGGATAGCCGGAGGCCAAAAGGGGTTCTTCATTCTATTAGGGACTTCAAGATGAATTAAAAGATTTGCTGTCCCAAGTAATGGATCCACCAGAGAATTGTAGCAATCTGATAGACTTGGTAGTGAAACTTGATCATCGTTTAACTGAGTGCCGCCGAGATAAAGGGTGGTCGAACACCAAGGTGGTAGTGTATAAGGAAAAAAAACCTGACTCTGAAAAAACGGAATATTCTGAACCCATGCAGTAAGGGAGCCTTAGGGGACCATTAAGTGAAGAAGAACGGCAGTGGCATAGGGTGTCAAGGCTTTGTCTCTATTGTGGAAAAAAGGGGCACTTTTACGTGATTGATCTGTGAAACCTAAAAAGAAAGGGGAATCGGGAAAGAAGATGACCGAGGCATAGAGAGGCAAGTGTTTTGGGTTTGCAAAAGGTAATAGCCTCAAAAACTTGAGTGCAGTCTTCCCATATAAGACAATTTTGACATTTTCTTGTAACTGCTCAAGTATCATGGGACAGGGGTTCGACCTATCTTCAATTGTTAGTTGACTCAGGAGCTACTGGAAACTTTATGGATAAATCCTTAGCATCATCATATGGGGTTCCATTTGAGGACAAAGAACAGATAGATGAGGTTAAACCTTTTAACGATAGCTTATTAAAGTAAGGCCCAATTACCCATTCAACCACTTCTTTATGGTCAGATATCCATGGAAATCACAGGGAACAAATTAAATTTGACTTCATACAAACTTCGCAATTTCCATCTATTTTGGGAATACCATGGTTAGAAACTCAGAACCCCGATATAAATTAGAAGGATCCTACTTTATCCTTTTCCTCCACATTTTGCATGGTTCACTGCCTGTATTTGCCACCCACCTCAGATAATTAAAAAACTGTAGCAGTGGCAACAGATGAAAACAGTCCAACCATTCCTCCATCCTATCTAGATTTGGAATACGTTTTTGATAAACAGAAGGCATCTGTCCTTCCCCCACACAGACCTTATGATTGCCAAATTGATCTAGTCCCCGGGGCTCGCATCCCTTGTAGTAGAATGTACGCACTAACTGAAAAAGAGAATATTCATTTAAGAGAATATCTTGATGAAATGTTACAGATGGGATTTATCAGACCATTGCGCTCACCCGCATCTTCCCCTCTATTCTTCGTTTCGAAAAAGGTGGTGAGCTGCACCCATGTATAGACTATAGAGCCCTTAATGATGTAACTGTAAATAATTGATATCCTTTACCTCTTATTTTTAGTCTATTAGCTCATGTAAAAAAATGCTAAAGTATTCACAAAATTGGATTTGAGAGGTGCATATCATCTGGTGCGAGTTAGAGAGGGAGATGAGTGGAAGACAGCCTTTTGGACTAAATTTGGGTCATATGAATATTTGGTGATGCCCTTTGGCCTCAGCACTGCACATGCGGCATTCCAGTATTTTATAAATGATGTCCTGAGATAATTTGTGGATGTATGTGCGGTTGTCTATCTCGACGACATTTTGATTTACTCTCCCTCAATGGCAGAACATGAGAAACATGTAAGAGCCATTCTCCAATGATTAAAAGAGAATAAGTTGTATGTAAAAGTTGAAAAATGTGAATTCCATGTTTCCAGGGTCTCCTTTATGGGGTATATATTGTCACCACTGGGAGTTAGTATGGGCCCACAGCAAGTTACAGCTATTTTGTAATGGAAGTCTCCAAAATCAGTGAAGGAAGTTCAGAGCTTTTCGGGGGTTCGCTAATTTTTATCAGCGATTCATAGATCACTTTTCCACGGTGGTAGGGCCAATAACACAGCTGTTGAAAAAAGGAGTAAGGTTTCATTGGTCCCCGACGCTGAACAGGCTTTTTAACGATTAAAAAGGCATCTGTTACTGCCCTAATTTTGCAACATCCAGATACATCCCAACCATTTATATTTGAGGCTGATGCGTCCCAAGTAGCAGTAGATGGAGTTTTATTAGAAAGAAGCAGGGAAACAGGTATACGTCATCCTATAGCTTATTTTTCACATAGACTCACTCCAGCTGAAGAAAATCATTCAATAGAAGTTAAGGAATTGTTAGCTATTAAAAAGGCATTCGAGGAATGGAGCCACTATTTGATGGGGGCTTTACCTACCATTACAGTAATTACAGATCATCAAAACTTAACATTTTTTAAATCAGCGAAAGCATTATCCATGAGACAATTGCGCTGGACTCAAATCTTCAGTGATTATGATTATGTAATCCAATTTCAATCAGGCAGACAGCATGGAAAGGCAGTCACATTGTCTTGCATTGGTCATAAGGCTAAAGAACACGAAACAGAATCGCCTCCTATCATACACCTAGAACATATTATAGGAGCAGTCAGCGGCGGCTCCTCCATTAGGGCGGAGAAGCGCCATCCCACTGCTTTCTCGCAGAGCGAGAAGCATAAAATAAAATGGTATTTTAAATACCACTTTATTTTCTGCTTCTCGAGCTGCGAGAATGCAGACAGCAGGGGTATGCCAGGTTGGGGGCGGGCGGGAGTGTATGCCTGGTTGGGGCGGGCGGGCGGGTGGGTGGGTCAGGGAGGAGTGGCTTGCAGCACTCTAAGTGCCCTGACTGCTTGGTCGGCACTGGGGCTGACCAAAGCAGTCATGCGCACTCTACATTTTCTCTATGTAGGCTGCATGCAGCCTACATAGAGAAAATGGCCTTCCTACCGGTGCCCGGCTGGGCACCGTCCGGGACTCCGCACCAATCACAATGCTGCCATTGCAGCGTTGTAATTGGCTTACAGGAGGGGAGGGAGCATGCCTGTTCAGAACGCGGGACCCAGGCCCAGGAGCAGAGGCAGCGCGGACCCAGTCAAGTAAGTTTTCTTTTTCTTTTAATTTTAAACCCCCCCCCCCCCTGCGCGACCCCCCCCCACGAGTATTGCGAGCCGCGACTGTAAATGGCTTGGTGATTCATGTCGTTCTTCATTATTTATTTGTATTTAATTGTTTAATGAAAAGCACTTAATCAGCCACTAAAATACAACGACTCACACTTCAGTTCTCTATTAGTGTAAGAGAGCTAGAAAGTGTCTTTGTGAATACAATCAGCGATCGTAGAAATCATACAAACGTGCTGGCGCTATTTAACTGAGCTTTTCTGTTTCTGTGATTTTAGTGTTGCTTTAACGGTCAGACACTTATCTGAAGGATCCCTTGACATCACCATTGGCTAGTGACGTGTTTCTCTCACTGGCTGATGTGCATCTTAGAGTGGTGCATTAACAGACTGGCAGAGGGGTATTGATCGTTCTACCAGTGGATTTACAGCTGTCGTCTCCGAAAGCGGAAGACGAAACGAAAGGACTGCATGGTTCACTTGCGCACAGTAAAATGGATGCTGCGCAGGTTTCCGCGTGCGACGACTGGCAGATATTTTAATACGATGTTATGTCAGCTCGTGATTCGGGATAAACCAACCCTGTGCGCGTGTCAGAATCAAACATTAATGCTATTACATTGCCGCGTCCATGATTTATAGATCGGGCGCAAGCGGCTCCCGTGAAACACCTCGGCCCGCTGCGCAAGCCCCCACTGTAAACAAAGCTATATTCTGAGCAATGAAACTGCCAGAGGTGAACGTTAAATATTATCAAATAACGCAGGCCGGGACACATGCACACACAGCGCTGGTTGAATACGTGGGGCAGCGGCAACGCTGCCAGCCACCCTCTAAAGTGGTGTGTTCAGAGCCGGGTGCCAGCCACTGCCATGTGGAATAGCTGGGACAGGAACAAAGCCTGGCCTTTGTAACAACAAAATAGCAGGGAGCCAGGCAAAATCACGACTGCTGACAGGGTCAGGGGAAGCCTCTCTGCATAAATAAACAAAGGGAGCCTGAGCTGTGCCCAAGTGACATCACGCAGTCACCACCTTCTTCAGCTGCAGGCACTGGACTCCTTATCGGCATGCACAAAGAGAAGAACCGGTTTCCCCAGTTGTCGAAAAAGTATTCAAAATGGGAGGTGTGCAGTTGCAAGTCACATCTGCTTAATGGCAATGTAATAGGCATATATTTTTCTAGCTTACGGGCATTTTAAATATATTTTGATCTTATTTGTTCCTAGGGAATCGAGGAGTTCGTTAATAAAGCAAATAAGGGGATATTTCCTTGTAAAAAACTGGATTTTTTTTTAACTCTGCTCCGCCTAGTGATTTCTAGTTGTCCCATCTCCCCTGTATGCGCGAACACTTTTCAAGCAAACTATGAATGAACGGCTTTGGTATCACATGTCAGAGTAAACCCCCCTTAAGTTGTTCGGGCTCGCTCGCCATAGTGCAGTACGGCAATAATTTTACGCCTCACCACTTTCAAATGTCACCAGCCGCCACTGGGAGCAGTGATATCTGATGACACCATTTTAAAAGAAGTAGCTATAGCACAGAAACCCAAGAAGCAGAAAAGATCAAACAAAGTCATAATAGTAAAAGAATAAATGATATTTGTTACATACAAGAAAGAATATTTGTCCCCAAAACTTTTTACAATAACAAGCATTACAGTGGTGCCATACACATATATTAACTGGTCATCTGGGTGAGGAAAAGACTTTAGATTTAGTTAGGTGACATTTTTTTTACTCCATTATCAGGTTTACCTAACTCTCAAGAACTTGCTGATAATTTCCTACAATCCATTGTACGTTTATATGGTTTACCATCAGTGATTGTATCTGACCGAGGACCCTCAATTTGTCTCAAGGTTTTGGAAGGCTTTCTGTGAAATTTTGCAAATAGAGATTCACTTATCTGCCGGTTATCATCCTCAGACAGACTGTTAAACTGAGAGAGTGAATCAGTGTCTAGAACAATATATAAGATGTGGAAGAGGTGTGGCGCAGTGTCCAGGGCACCTGACACTCTGGACCACGGGGTTCACGGTTCGATCCCCGGTGCTGGCGGCAGGTTAGCCCAGCACCATGTGACTCTGGGCAATAGCTCACTTAATCTTCCCGACGGCCCCCAGTGCCTTGACACCCTCAGGTAATTGTGTGCTTTACAAATACTGGATTTTTCATTTTCAAATTTTACAAACTGTTGGAGATTGGGACATGTTCTTATGGGCAGTGGAATAATTCTATCAAACGTACACCTTTTCAATGTAACTATGGTTATCATCACCATTTTTTGCTGTCATCTCCTGTATCTGTTGTTGAGATCCCAGTGGCTCAGAATTATTTAACCCAGATCAAGGATTATCAAGTGCAAGCACATTGTAAATTTGTTTATGCAATATCTGAGTATATAAAAAATGCAGACAAACACCGTAGACCCAATCCCGAATATCAGATTGGAGAACAGGTTTTGTTATCCACACAGCATATCAAGTTGAAAGGGCCCCAAAATTTCCAGCCAAGATTTATTGGTCCTTATCCTATTGTTAAGAAGATAAACGATGTTGCCATGAAATTGGACTTGCCATCACAAATTTGCATACTTCCTGTCCGTCGGTGTTGGCACATCGGGCTCATCCTCTTGAGTAGCGTTCGTCGTTGCCGATTCTTCTCGAAATGCAGAAAAGGAAAGACAATAAGAACTGGAAGGCTCTTCAACTGGGTAACACGCTGCTGCACCTGGAAATAAAAATAAAAAAACACAAATATTTTTCTGAACACTTGATAGCAGACTATGCTAAGTTGACTGTGCTAGAAGGTATGCCTATGAAAAGAAAACAATTATTAGTGCTATGAATATTGTAATTTGAATATGCTCAGATTTCGAATATTTTAGTTTGTTAATAATATTAACATGAAGATGTGAGGTATTTGTTACATTATCGTTTTGTTGACATGCATTTATTTATGAGTGCCTGAATTTAATTTGCATGAGAGGATAAGTCAAGAAATGGAACTTTCAATAAAAATGCTGATTAAGTGGATATATTTGATATAATCACTCTTGTCTGATGTTCCTGTTTTTCTTTACGGAGATGAGCATCTTGGAAAACCAAGAAGCCAATGGAGAGTACATTAAAATATAGTTACGAGTGATAGGCATTAAAACACAGTTTAATGACATATGCAAGACACATATTCTATAGATCAGATCTTATATTGTGGTGCCTTCATTACAGATGCAGTAAATGCCTACATGGAAACACCAGTATACCTTATAAAAGGATGAAGGGACATTTTAAGGTAATTAGATTAGGTCACTTCTAAAATATAGTCTGTGTGATACAGTATTAAGTGAATACTAAAACATTGTTATTTTTTTTGTAGAAACAAGAAGGTTAAAACATCATAGAAGCCTAGAAGTGGTACTCTGATGTCTACCAGCTCATGTCCCTTCGTCCCCTTGGGTCAGGTAGGATCCGTATTACTGATACACTTGATCAATAGGGAGTTTACGGCGTATCCATTTCACTCCTCTGAATCAAGTCCGGTAAGATCCTGACAGCTGGAATGAACTGGGACTGCTAATGCCGCTAGGGAGCCAATATTCCCTGGTGGTGGCGCGGCGGTCCTGAGCCCCCAATATGCTTGGTGGGACCGCTGCGGTCCCACCAAAAATATTACGAGTTTCCTCTCCTCCACAGTTTTCATGGCGCTTCCACCGCCATGAAAACTGTGGCGAAGAGAAAACAAAGGGGCCCTACTGGGCCCCCGGTGCCTCACACCATGTGACTGCAGACAGGGAGGCATAATTTGTGCCCCCCTGTGTGCATGCACACCAGTTCCTGCACCGCATGGACTTTATAGTCCATGATGTGCAGGAACCTTGTATGGCATTCCCATTGTGGTGCCTTTTTCAAATGCACCGCTACCTTTAAAAGAGGCATTGCTGCGGGGCCGCCATACCACCCGCCTGCCAGGCAATTTTAAAGTCATAATCTGGTGGGCGGCGGTGAGTCTCGGCGATGTAGGAGCGTGGCAGCCAGCCCGCACCGCCAAAACTCGTAATTAGGCCCTAAGAAAGAAGGTACAATCATTTGTTGCTTTGGTGTCATTTGGTTAAAAAATAAATGTACTCTTGTTTACTGAATTGGTTTGGAACTGTTATAGTTTTGCTCTTTTACTGTTTTGCTAGTGCATAAATATATTGCTTATTTTCCTTAAATAAGCCTGTCTGCTCCATGCCATAGTTACCAGGGGTTGATCTCGTATTAATTTAGCGACTTTAGGGTTCACCCTTACAAGTTTATGGTATTATTCCTTGAGGTGGGTGCCCACCAAGTACTAATCTACTGTCTTAAAGTAACAGTCATAAATCATTTAAATATTTCCTGAAAATGGAAAGAATATAAGTAAAGGTACTGTGTTTTTTCAGAATGAGAGAGAGAAGAACTCTAACACAACCAAAATGAAAAAAAAGAAAACATCAGAATCTGATCATTATTCAACTGTTAAAATTAATGCAGGAAGTAATTGTGAAAACACGAGGGATCGCTGAGGGTTATCTGAAGGAGGTTCAACAATCTATTACAAATGTAGGACCTAGAATACAAAGAATGCATTCGCAAAATTTGGTCCCAAATTGTGCACCAACTTTTTTGCAAATGCAATCTGATTTTGTTAACCGACCTATGTACAAAAAGTTTGGTTCACAAACAACTGAATCGTAGGGGGATGCAGAATGACCTGCATATTTAATATTATTTAGGCTGATTACACTTCAGAGTTTGTGACGTTAAATGATTTTGTACATGAGGCCCTTTGATAGGAAATGTGGATTATATATCAGCTACAACAAAAGTGCTGAAAGAAAAATTATCTGGTCTGAATAATGGTGTTAAGGAGAATACAGAGGGAATAGTTAAGGTACAAGTGTCTGAAAACTTCAAAGGAGGAAGACATACAATTATTGAGAACAGACTAAAGCAAATTATCTATGTTGTTTAAATATCACAATTATCTGAGAATGAAATTGAAAAGTCATTTATCATGGCACAGTTAATATCTACAATTTTGATTGCCAAAAAAGGCAAATTAATTAAACTGGACAAAGAGGTATAGAGGGTGGACCGCAATCTTTTCAGACAGAATCCATGATATAAGACACCAACGAACATTTATAGTTATTTCTCCATATTATTATATATTTTGTTATTATATAATATTATATTATGTTGTTTTTTACCTGTGAATCAATTACAGGCAGTAAATGTTGGTCCATCAAAAGTTGGTACATCATTAGTTCTGACATCTGCATTTCTGCTGAAAGTAGACAGTGGGAGCTAGAAAAAAGAATGGAATTAAAATAGGGCATGGCACATTCGTAGATACATAAATACATTTTCCAAAACAGTAAAAAAACAATGTGGAAAGAGAAGCTTAGCTTTATGTCAAGTCAAGTCAAAAGTACTTTATTCGGCAGCCAAGAGCCATAAAAGCAAACAGTTTTTAAAAAGGAACATTTCATCAGAATACATTTTATGCATAAAACTTGAATCGCATAAAAAAAGAGAAAAATGTAAAAATATCTATAGTAGTTGAAAAAAGGCGTCCAACATTACTGTTTCAATGGTCACATAAAACACCTACACAGTGTATATCATATGAAGTGCAACAGTGCTAAACAGTGAACCAAGACCATAAATATTATCTCATTAAAGTACATTGTATAGTTTAGGAGAACATATTTACACAGGATAGCTACTGCAACGGCAGCTTAGTCCTGTGTCTGATGGCCCCTATTAGAAAACATGCCACCCCAAAACAGACCCCGGGAGAGGCTAGCATTTGAAGATAAATCAAGGCCGGCCTGACTTGGACAAATTGACAATCTCGGAGTAGGGGAAAAATGTGTTTCCTGCGCAAGGGATCGTAATAGGCGCAGAAGAACATTAAATGGAGGGTATCCTGCTCCGAGAAATTGTCACAGGAGCAGGGTTTTAGTGATTCAGGTTTCGAGTAACCTTTGGGGAATGCCAGTAACCAGGGAACCATGTTCAGACGAAATCTGGTCAAAACAAAACGGTGATACACTTTGTTGACAACATAGGATAGATATGGTTGCATCTGTGGACCCAGGCTCAGTGTGACAAACTTTCTCACCGAGGGTTGGCTAGTTCGGTCTCCTCCCTAAGCCCTTGCCGCCTGTCCAAGAACTGCTGTTTAAAATCTCTAATGGTGGTCATGCCCAGGGGCCTGGGGGTCAGGAGCAGCTCGGGACGACCAAGACATCTAGTCTGTTCCTTTATATATTTCAACCAGGGAATGTGTAAAGCCCCCTCCAGTGCGGTGCAATCAGAAATTATAAATTGGTTTAAATTTAGGGTCGGTCGAGCCCAGATTCTCAGCCAGCGTAACAAGGGGGCGACCGCAATGTGATCCGAAATGTAACCCGCCCCCAATTCTTCATGCAGATTAAAAACAGGGGTAGCAGTAGGGACCGCAAGGAGTTTACACTTAAAATTATTCTCGGCCCCCTGAATTCCCTTTGCATCCTTGTAGCCCCAGATGTCACATCCATACGTGGCCATGGGGATACATTTTGCGTTATAAACCTTCAATAGTGCGAGAAGGGGCTATGACCCCAATCTTTTTGCAAAATCCAGAGTAGCCCCTGCGGCTCTGGCTAAAACGTTCTTTTTAAGTGTTCGTTGCGCGCACCAAGAGCCTTGGTCATCAAAAAGTACCCCTAGGTATGGGAATGTGGACACTTTGGTTAGCTCGGCCCCCTTACAATAAAATTTGCCCTTGGCCGCCTTTCGAGAACCTATGGTCATAGCATGTGACTTCTTAAAATTTGTAGTTAAATCTAATGAGTCCATAAAATCTACAAAACAATTTAAATGTTGGTGCTGACCCATTGCAGTTCTGGACAATAAAACCGCGTCATCAGCGTACAAGAGTGCGGGGATCATCTTAGTGCCGGCCCTGGGTATGTCTTTACAACTGGATATTAGAGAGTCCCCCAGTTTGTTGATATATAGCGTAAACAGCAAGGGGTCCAGAATGCACCCCTGCCTGACCCCCCTTCCTACTACCCAGGAATCTGTCAGGCTGCCGTCTTCGTTGAACCGTACCACAGCCATGGTGTTTACGTGAGCAGTGTGCAGGAAAGAGATCAGTTCCATATCTAACCCCATGTCACATAGGATCAGCCACAGCTTAGACCTATTAACAAAGTCAAAAGCTGAGGTTAGATCCATGAAGGCCAGATGTAAACCCCCCCGCCCCCCCTTGGCAACAGTATACGTCCCGATCACCAGATGGAGGTTAAGGCATTGGTCCAGTGTCCCTTTCCCCTGCCTGAATCCATACTGTAGATCAGAAATAATGTTAGCGTGATCAAGCCAGACTTTTAGGCGATCCAGTACTACTTTCCCCATGATTTTTGCAGCGGAATCTAAGAACGTAATCGGTCTATAGCATGCCGGGTCATCCCAGGCACCCTTTTTAAAAATGGGGATAATGACCGCCTTTGCCCATGACAAGGGGAGTCCACAGGAGCATGCTAAAAACGTGTGTTAAGACCTTGGCCCAGACTTCAGGGTCGGCCTTGTAAAGGTCCGCTGGTACCCCATCAGGACCAGGGGCCTTTCCACCGGATGTTGAGGTGATAGATTTGTGAACCTCATCTGTACTAAAATGTAGAGAGGTACTCGCTAGACCGGGAACTGTTTGTCCCACGGATTCTGCTGAGTTTGTATCACTATAAATATTGCCAAAGTGCTGGACCCATTTCTCGGCAGGTATGGTGCAGTCTCTGCTAGAATTTGGTGTCTCTTAGAAGAGAGGACTATTGACCATAGACCAGACACTAGCTTGACTGAGCTCCTCCCAGGCCTGCTCCCTTATCTGCTTTTTCCTCTCCTGAACTGCAGATTTATAGGCCTTTCTACAGCTCCTAGTTAATGTTGCGTCCCTCAGGTTTCGCTTAAGGGCCTGCATTAGCTCTTTATGGGCAGCCGAACAAGTGTCGTCAAACCACCTTTTAAGTTTTGGGCATCTTGCTCTGGTATTGATGAATAGGTTGGAGGCTACCTGCTTAGTAATTGTGTCAAAGGCATCTAGGATAGCTCTGTCATGTGGAGCTGGGTCCATACATACTTGAAACTCCGAAGCACAGGTGGTATACAAATTCTCTAAAAAACTCTCTGGGGTAATCCTTTCCCACTTCAATCTTCGTGCTTGGTCTTTGGAGCTGATGTTAATATTAGAGATTTGACTCACAACCCCCCCTTTTAGGGCAGCTGAGAGGAGGAGAACCAATATTAGAGGATTGTGATTACTATGGCAGTTCCAAGTGATGCTTAAATTCATTACATCCGGTGTTATTAGCTTTATGAGCTCCACTTAAGAAATTAATAAACGGAATAAATCTGTAGGCAAAAGACAGCGCTGAGTATTTCTTATCCATAGCTGATTTAGGGAACAAAATTGTTAGGACAAAAATGTCCCCTGCATGGTGTGCAGTCATATCCCTTGCCCTGAGTGCCCAACTGGAAGTATCTGGCATCCTGTTTTCCGGCTCTATTCACCCAGTCTCCCACTGATCTAGCATCTGAGTGAAGATCTAGGCCACCCCTTGAGTCGAGTCGTGGACCTGTCCTGGACCTGGAGGGGTTCACTAAGAACACTCTTATATGGTAATAGGGGAGTACTGTCCCCGTCATGGGTTCAAGAGTGTAGTACAGTGGTGACAGCATACCACATTTTGAAGGGATCATAGTGCATCCAGACCTCTATCGGGCGTGGTGGACTACTGATCCACTGGTGTTCAGTGCTGCTGCTAAGGGTGAACCCAGATTCCTGAGCTAACATCCCAAGCGCAATTATTTATGTATCTATGCATGCAGGTGTGTGGTTTTGCTTCAAAAATTGTGTGTAGCACAAATATTGTGTCAAAACCTATTCTGATGCGAAGAATATCATTTGATAGAATATAAGAGGTAAGAATAACATTCTTTTGGATTTTTTGTTAAAAATATCGTGTTTAACATTGTCGTAATGTTTATCATTGCTTTATGTGTTTTAGTACGTTTTATTGGCTCAATTTTTTATTTATTTTTTGTAATTTATGTTATATTTGACAATATAATTTTAGGAGGAGGATGTTGGAGTTGTAGGTAAATAGGGTGGCTAGTAATTTTTATGTTTTCGTTTCTAAAAGTTTATTCTTTATTTTTAAATAAATGAAATGTCTAGGTCAATTTGTAAAAACATGAATACAAATTTCATATTCTTTACATTTTTGTGAAATTCATTTATAGGATTTATTTTATGATATGTAAGAAATCGAGGTATGGTGTTTATAGGTGAAGTTTTACTTTGGGTTTTTTGTATGCATTGTTTTATTTTATTTGGCCAATTATTTTAGGTTTGTGTTGTTTAATTCTTTGTAATTAATGTCATATAATCAATAATTTTGACATATTAATAATTGCATTTATTATTTGAATATTTAATATGTCTATATATATTGTTATTTTCGCAAATTCTATTTTAAAATATGAATTCCTTTTTGCTAAGTTGTAATACATTTATTGGTATACATTATTATTATTTTATTTTTTATTTTTTTCATATTTGTTTTTTAAAAAGTAAAAGATTATATTTGTGTGACTTTTTTATTCTCTATTTATTTTAATTTATGTGTGAATTTGTTTATAGTGCAATATAGAGTTGTAGCTACATTTTTTTTTTAATTTGCATCTGTAATTTATATGTTTTGTATTATCTATTCTTGGGTTACCTTTTTATTTTTGAACCTTTTATTGTAACGTTTAGTTATATAATTTTTCATTTTGTTTTACCTTGTTTAATTTGGAGTAGGAATAGTAAACTTGACCCCTCAATAGTCAAAAACTAATGTGGCCAAGTTAAGTGTGGGATAGAAATTATTATATCCTCTCCCAAAAGTCTAAGACTTTCCCCAATGTGGTTAAGTTTGGAGAGGGAATATGCAATCTGCCACCTCTCAAAGTCCAACACTTTCCCTAATGTGGCTAATTTTTGAGTGGGATTAGTAAATCTGACCCTCTCAAAGTCCAACACGTTGGTCAATATGGTTTAATTCAGATTGAGAATTGTAAATCTGACCCCAGCAAAGTCTAAAACTTTCTCCAATGTGACTACATTTGGAGTGGGAATAGTAAATCTGGCATCCCCAAAGACCCAACACTTTCTTCAATGTGACTAAGGGCCTGATTACGGGTTTGGCGGTGTGGGAGCAGGCCGCCATGCCACCACCCCGTTTCCACACCACCAAACACGACTGCTGAACGCTCACCAGATCAGAGGTTTTCTATTGATCTGGTGTGCGGTCCTTTGCCAGTCCCACGGTGGTACCGTGCTAAGACTCATATGTGTGCCTTAGGCAGTCAGCGCTGTGGAAGCAACAAAGCCTGTTCCTGCATGGCATGTACCATGAATTCCATGCTATGCAGAAACAAGGGGTGCATGGCAAGGCCTAGAGGCAACAGGGGGCACTGTAGGGCCCCCTTTGATTCTTCACTGTCACACTTTTCATGGCGGTCTCACCGCCACGAAAACTGTGGCGGTGATGGAACTCGTAAATGCTTGGTGGTGCCGAAGGGGCACCGCCAGCATATTGTGAGCCTCTGACCGCTGTGCCGCCACCGAGGGATCACGGATCCCCGGCAGTTGCGGTGGTCCAATGGCAGTCCGACCACCAAAATTATAATCAGGCCCTTAGTTTGGAGTGGAAATAGTAAAGCTGATATTCCCAAAGTCCAACTCTTTCTCCAATTGTGGCTTAGGGCCTGATTATGACTACAGCGGTCATATGGATTACCGTAGCCGTAATGGTGATGCGGCCACTACTGCATGGGCGGTCCAACTACTGTATTGCGAGTTTGGCAGTTGGGCCGCCATAGGACCACTGCCACTGCCAGGTATCCGCGATTCTTGATGGTCTTGCAGCAGCCTGAGACTTGCAATATGCTGGTGGTGCCACTGTCTCACCACCAAACATATGACCAGTTTCCTCACGGCCACTGTTTTCATGGCGGTGAGCCCACAGGGGCAACAGGGCCCCCTGGTGCCTCAGGGCCAGGGGATGCATGCAGGGGGGAGTACATGTTGTGCCCCCTGTATGCATTCACCCCCAGTTCCCGCACAGCATGGACTTAACAGTCCATGTCGTGCAGGAATGTGCTTTGGTTCTCCCATTGTGGTGCCCTTTCTAGGGCTCAGATTTGAGCCTTTGAAAGGCACCGCAATGAGACCGCCAAAGCACTGCCTGCCAGACCAGGGATGAACTCGTAATCTGGTGGGCGGTGTGCAGAAGAGTTTGGCAAAGTGGCAGTGCGGCACTGGCGTGGTGGCCCATTGCCACATTAGTAATTTCTTAATCAGGCCATTAGTCTGAAGTGGAAATACATGATTTATTGTCCCAAAAGTCCAACACTTTCCCAAGTGTGGCAACGTTATAGTGTGAATAGTAATTTGAACTCCCCAAAGTGCTAACATTGTCCTCAATGTGAAGTTGGAAAAGTACATTTGACCTTCCAAATCCCAACACTTTCTCCAGTGTGGATAAGTTTGGAGTGGGAATAGTAAATGTCATCTTCATAAAGTGATACCATTGGCTTAAAATGCGAGTTTTTTAGTTTGCATGCTCATAGCAATTTTTGGTATTCTTTATTTTACTTTTATATTTTATATTCATTATATATTTTGAAATTATTTAGCTATACAAATTTTATAAAAAAATCTTTTAATGTACAATTTCTAATTTACTGTTACCTATTTTTTTATTAACACAATATAATAGTTTGTTTTTAGTGCAAAAACATTGCATTTTACACAAAATGGACATTTATTGTGTATACATTTTACATTTTAATATAAAATGTATGTAAACTTGCTGTATAGTAAGTTTTACATGTATTTATTTTTCACATTATATTTATTTTTATATATTTGTATATATTTATATACATACACATATATATACACACATATATATACACACACATATATATATATATATAATATGTATAAATATATATATGTATATATATATATATATATTCACTGAAAAAACCATAGGTTTTAGGGACAGTTATAGTTAGTTGGACATTTCACTCATACAAAACCCATGAAATTCCCCCGTTATAGTTAGTTCAGCTAACTATAACTCGCGCCCCGCAATGCACTGCTGATGACGTCACATATTACATCACTCATGACATGGTCAGTGACATCACTGATGACATCACTGATGACATCTCAAATGACATCACTGTTGACATCATGCAGTGACTGTGTGTTTCTGTAAAGTTTAAATATTTTTAATATATATAGGAAAAGACGTATTGAAGAATGAGTGGGTGTATAAGTGTCTGTATGGATGATTTAGTAGGTGCGTGACTGACTCTATAAGTGAGTGATTTAACGTATCTTACTGAATGCATGGGTTAGTGACTAAACTGGGTGAATGTCTGTATCCGTCTGTCTGTTGCTGTGTAAGTGGCTGCATGTGTTTGTGAATAGCTACATGAGTGTGTATATGAGTTATTGAATGGTTGTCTGAGTATCTGTATGGGTGCCTGAGTGTTTGTGTGGGAGGGGTGTGTGCGACTCTGTGCATAGATGTGTGAGTGGGTGATTCACTGGGTGGATGGTTTCAAGAGTGCATCTGTGATAGACTGTATGGGTGGGTAAGTGTGTGTAAGAGTGTGTTAGTGAGTGAATGTATGTCCCAGTGGTACATGTGTGAGTAACTACATATGTGAAAGGCAGTATATATGTGTGTTGGAGTATATAAATAGCTATTAGCGAGAGTGAGTGTATGGATGAGTGTGTGCTTGTATCAGTGATTGTATAAGAGCGTAACAATGTGCTAGTATTTGTATGATTAAGTGAGCTGGTGTGTGTATAACTGTATAGGTGAGTAAATGGCAGTGTGTTTAATTATTTGCATGACTGACTAGGTGTGTGAGTACCTCTATGGATGAGTGGCGGTGTTTGACTGTCTATATAGGAGTAAGAGTGCATATGATAGTCCTGTACTGAGTGACCATAAGTATGAGTGACTGTACGGGTGAGTGAGTGGATGTGTGTGTGTAGACCTAAGAATCAGTGAGTGTGTATGTAGTTATTGGTGTTGGAGTGTCTATTGTTTTGCGAATGGCAGTCTGTAATTTAGAGTGGGTGTATCAAAGGTTATATTAGGGTGTGAGGAGGTGCATCAGATTATCACGTGGATGATGTCATCAGTGATGTCATCAGTGATGTCATTTGAGATGTCATCAGTGATGTCATCAGTGATGTCACTGACCATGTCATGAGTGATGTAATATGTGACGTCATCAGCAGTGCATTGCGGGGCGCGAGTTATAGTTAGCTGAACTAACTATAACGGGGGAATTTCATGGGTTTTGTACGAGTGAAATGTCCAACTAACTATAACTGTCCCTAAAACCTATGGTTTTTCAGTGAATTTCAAAGGTTTTTTAAATGCTAATTTCTAACTATAACGTGTCTGAAACCTATGGTTTTTTCTGTGAATTTCAAAGGTTTTTTAAATGCTAATTTCTAACTATAACGTGCCTGAAACCTATGGTTTTTTCAGTGAATTTCAAAGGTTTTTTAAATGCTAATTTCTAACTATAACGCCCCTAAAACCTATGGTTTTTTCAGTGAATTTCAAAGGTTTTGTAAATGACAATTTTTAAATGTATTAATTGTTATATTTATTTTTTTGATACTGATTTACTACATTTTTTAAAACTATTTATTTTTAGATATTTTATTTATTAAATTACATTGTAATTACATTATACATTACATTACAAAATATACTTTCTCTGAATGAATTACTTTAGTTTAAATAGTTTGCAAATAGGCAATAGAGTTTTAAGTACAGTAGTTACAGTTATTGCAATGGGCAACACAATTTCAAACACAATGCAACATTGAGCTGAATGTGAATTTCTAGTTAAATGCAATTAGTTACTTTATGGATTACTTTTTCTAACCACAGGACTGGATCCTAGATTCAGTCCTGGGACATCTCCTGTAAACAGTTGAGTAAAAGTGTTTTGGTTACAGTAGTGATTTTTAAGGAATATTATTGTATTTTAAAAGTTGACACTTAGAAACTTTTTCACATAGAATCACCAATGTTATCCTATGGGAGGAAATTCACTTAGCAGGTAAGTAGTGTTATCGTTACTTTTTCTTACTCAGTGTTGGATCCTGGATCCAGCACTGGTGCATCTCCTGTAAACAGTTGAAAGAATGCGTTTAAGTCATACAGGCGATTTTTAAGGAATATTTGTAATTTGTGAAAATCGACACTTTGAAACTTTTCTGCTGAAAACCAGACAATGGATTCCTATGGAAGGAAATATAAGTTACTGGTAAGTACGGTTAGAATTACTTTTCAGGGTCAGTGCTGGGCTAAAAGATGCAGCACTGGGTTCTCTCCTGATAACAGGTGAGTAAATCGGAATTCGTAGTTCGGTTGATTTTAGAGGAATATTATAAAGTTCCAAAACTCCACACACAGAAGAATTTCCAAGTGAAACCAGTCAATGTTAGCCTACGGAAGGAAATTCAAGTTGCTGGTAAGTACGGTTAAAATTACTTTTCAGGATCAGTACTGGGCTGAAAGATGTAGCACTGAGGTCTCTCCTGATAACAGGTGAGTAAATCGGAATTCGTATTTCGGCTGATTTTAGAGGAATATTATAAAGTTTCAAAATCGACACTTAGAAGAATTTCCAAGTGAAACCAGTCAATGATATCCTATGGAAGGAAATTCATGTTACTGGTAAGTACGGTTAAAATTACTTTTCAGGATCAGTACTGGGCTGAAAGATGCAGCACTGAGGTCTCTCCTGATAACAGGTGAGTAAATCGGAATTTGTAGTTCGGCTGATTTTAGAGGAATATTTGTATGTTTCAGAAATCGACACTTAGAAACTTTTTCAGCAAAAAGCAGGCAATGATATCCTATGGAAGGAAATTCAAGTTACTGGTAAGTACGGTTAAAATTACTTTTCAGGATCAGTGCTGGGCTAAAAGATGCAGCACTGAGGTCTCACCTGATAACAGGTGAGTAAATCGGAATTCGTATTTCGGCTGATTTTAGAGGAATATTATAAAGTTTCAAAAATCGACACTTAGAAGAATTTCCAAGTGAAACCAGTCAATGATATCCTATGGAAGGAAATTCAAGTTACTGGTAAGTACGGTTAAATTTACTTTTCAGGATCAGTACTGGGCTGAAAGATGCAGCACTGAGGTCTCTCCTGATAACAGGTGAGTAAATCGGAATTCGTAGTTCGGCTGATTTTAGAGGAATATTTGTATGTTTCAAAAATCGACAGAAACTTTTTCAGCAAAAAGCAGGCAATGATATCCTATGGAAGGAAATTAAAGTTACTGGTAAGTACGGTTAAAATTACTTTTCAGGATCAGTGCTGGGCTAAAAGATGCAGCACCGGGTTCTCTCCTGATAACAGGTGAGTAAATCGGAATTCGTAGTTCGGCTGATTTTAGAAGAATATTTGCACAATGGTGAAGGGAGGGGGCGGGGCCTGAGGTGACATCTGTGCAAACGCGCCCGTGGCGCGTTTTAAGTTGGGGGATTAAGTCCCCTTGAATCATGAGGGTCCCTGGGGCCAACTAGCCCACCAGGAACCTCCAGTATGCGCAAGGGCTGCGTTGCAGAGACGTGTACAGAGGCCACACCCCTTTTACACCTCTCTGCAACGCAGCTCTGTGGCGCTTTCTGGACGTACCTGTTGGGCTAGTTGGCCCCCAGGGACCCTCAGGATTGAAGGGGATTTAATTCCCCATCTTAAAACACGCCACGGGGCCTGTTTGCACACATGTCACCTGAAGCCCCGCCCCTCCCTTTACCACTGTGCAAACGCGCCCATGGCGCGTTTTAAGTTGGGGGATTAAGTCCCCTTGAATCCTGAGGGTCCCTGGAGTCCAACTAGCCCACCATGTACTTCCAAAAGCGCCACAGAGCTGCGTTGCAGAGAGGTGTAAAAGGGGCGTGGCCTCTGTACACCTCTCTGCAACGCAGCCCCTGGCGCATACTGGAGGTTCCTGGTGGGCTAGTTTGCCCCCAGGGACCCCCAGTATTCAAGGGGAATTACTTCCCTTCTCAAAACGCGCCAGGGGGCGCGTTTGCAGACTGCTGCAGGGAGGGGCGGGCCTCCGGCACGATGCCAGTCTTTTTAAAAAAAAAAAAAATTTGATTGGGAGGGGGGCTGCGTGGCCCCCCTTCCCTTGGCCACTTTTGGCCCCGGGGACCCCTTCCCCCAAGGCCTGATCATTTTATTTTATTTTTAAATAAAAAAAAAAAAACGGGAAGGGGGCCACGTGGCCCCCCTTCCCTGGGCCTGTTTTGGCCCCGGGGACCCCATCCCCCGGGGCATGCCCTCAATTTTTATTTTTTTTAATTTGGAGGGGGGCTGCGTGGCCCCCCTCCTCAGGCCATTTAAGGCCCCGGGGGCCGGCCTTGCCCTTTTTTTTTTTTTTTTACATTTTTTATAATTTGGGGAGGGGGCTGCGTGGCCCCCTCCCTGGCCACTTATGGCCCCGGGGACCCCATCCCCCGGGGCCTGGCCTCTGGTTGGGGACTGTGGGGGTCCCCAATCCCCCACAGCCCCAGCCGGCTCCCCGCCCTCCTGCGCGAGCCGGCATTGCTTTCCACATGGGGAGCAGCTAACATGCTGCTCCCCATGTGGAAAGCTATTGGGTTTGCATTTTGAAAGAGAGAGCAGGTTTCCTGCTCTCTCTTTCAAAATGCAAACCAAGTTTGCTATGACAGGACAGGAGCCGCGAGGCTCCCGTCCTGTCATAGCAAACTACAGTGTCCCGGGGGTAGGCACCCCGGGACACTGCAGGAGCCGGCCCTGGGGGTGGCGGTCCCCAGGGCCATCAAGGGCTCCAGGAGGGGGCCACGCGGCCCCCTCCCATCCAGTGCACAGCCCCGGGGAGGTGGTGGTCCCCGGGGCTTTGGGGTCCGTAACGGACCCCCATATTCAAATCTTTAGTGCCCCAGGGAGGTGGCGGTCCCGGGGCGTGTGGGGGCTGGAGCCCCCCACACAGGTCAAAATTTTTAAAAAGAAGCCCCGGGAGGTGGCGGTCCCGAGGGCAGAGGGAGGGCAAAGAGCCCTCCCGCACCATTATTTTTAAGCCCCGGGGGTGACGGTCCCTGGGGCTTGGGGGGCCCCCCACATATTAAAAAGAAACCCTGCATGCCCTCGGGACTTGGCCCACCCGGGGGCCAATTACAACGAAGCGCGGGAGACCGCGCTTTGTTTTTATTTGCTCGGCGGGATCCGCGCACCCTGAGCGCATCCCGCCGATTTTTTTTAAATGCTTTTTTCTGCCCAGGGGTCCTTGAGGGACCCCTGAGCAGACCTAGGGGTCAGGGTGTTTCTACCCTGCCCCCTGTGTGCGTTTTGCGCACTTGTTTCTTCTGGGTTTTTTTCTAATCGGCAGGATCCGCGCATCCTGCTGATTTATTTTTTAAAAAAATGCTTTTTTCTGCCCAGGGGGTCCTTGTGGGACCCCCTGAGCAGACCTAGGGGGTCAGGGTGTTTCTACCCTGCCCCCTTTTTGCGCTTTGCACACTTGTTTCTGTCCCTCGGTTCTACCGAGGGACAAAATAGCTGCCAACACTTCCTGATTTGGAGTGTTGACAGCCACTTGACAGCCAATTAGCATGCAGCTCGTGATCGGGAGAGTGCGCGAATCCGATGCGGCCATAGATATATATGTGATTTTCCTTTTGATTTTCTCTGGAACTACTGAACGGATTTACACCATTTAACAAAAAGGGTTCTTTCTGAACCAAGAACTACCTCTTTGCCAAATTTGGTGTAATTCCGTTCAGCAGTTCGGGCTGTAGCCGTGTCTAAAGTTTCCTATGGGAAAATGAATGGGGAAAACACGTTTTGGGACCCCCCTTTTTTCTCGGCTCCCGCTTGACGAATCACCCCAAAACTTTCAGGGTAGGAGCAGACCGGAGCGGGCCATAAAGTTTGAAAATTTCGCGAAGATTCGTCAACCGGCAAGAGAGTTATTTCAAATAGAATGTCGCGGATTTCCTATGGAAAATAGGTCCTAACTATAACTATCTACTGGCGACCGCCAGTAGATAATATATATATATATATATATATATATATATATGGTCCGTACCTGATGTTTGCCGTGACGGTGGCGAGACAGGATTGTGCATTCTTTCATATATATATATATATATATGTATATATATATATATATATATCACACTAACAGAACAAATGTCCGCGCACTCAGGAAGTACCAAAGTGAAGTTTATTGCACCAGGTAACGCGTTTCGATAGGCCCCCTGTCTTGGTCACACAAAGGTTCAAAGGAAATGTTCCAATACATACTCTCATGTTGCCACAAAAGACGGTCTAAAATACATGTTATACATCACAGTGATACTGTGGCGGCCATTTTAGAGTAGTATAATTGTAATACAAACATAACTGAAAAACAATAATATTTCAAGGTAACTGCACCAGAATATTGTTATGCTTACAATGTAAGGGCGATTACTATGTAGCAGAATATGAATCTCCAGCAGGTATTACAATGTCCTATTTCACATAAACATAACAAGGGTACTCCATAGTTATATGAAAACATTTAGCAGCCATATTGGAAGGGGTTACCCACTCAAGGTACCTGGGTATATCTATAAGGAATGGCTTCCCATTCATTTCTATGGGCCTAGAGGCCCATAGGAATGAATGGGAATTGCATGCGCAATTTGCGAGTACCCAATAGGTACTCGCAAATTGCGCATGCAATTTCAAGGGTGCAAGGGTGCCAAAAGGACACCCTGTTGCACCCCTGAAATATGCATGTGTGCACATGTGGCGAACATAAATGCCCTAAGGGCATGTATGTGCGCCACATGGCACTTAGAAAAATGCAAAAAAGTGCATTTTTCTAGGAATTTGCAAGTTACCACCAACTAGAAATTGGTGGTAATTTGCGATTCCTTAATGCTAATTCGCAATTTGCGATAGCTACAAGAATAGCATTTAGGGAATCGCAAATTGCGATTCCCTAACTGCATTTGCAATTTAGGTAATCGCAAATAATTGCGATTACCCATATTGCGAATTCAAAATGTTTCATACATTGCCAAACGCATTTTTGCGTTCGCAAGCGGGCCGATTCTGCTATTGGGCCCGTTTGCTATCGCAAAAAGCGTTGATACATCTGGCCCTTAATGTAATAGAGTTGCCAGGCTAGAGCAATGGATTTGAACAGATCACTCGTGCAGAGGTTGTTCAGACCCATGATTTAAGACTTGTCTTTATTAAGTTTATATCGGACACTCAGGCGTAATCATCTATTGCCTTTAACAAGGAGGGGATTGAATGGGATGCTTCTTTGGTCAAAATCAGTATATCATCAGCATATGCGGCCACCTTTATTTTCGTATTGTTGAAGGAAACTCCAGCTATATCTGGGTTTGCTTTGATCCTCTGAAGTAAAGGTTCTAGTGTCAGGATGAAGAGGGATGGAGACAAGAGTCAACCCTGTCGGGTGCCCCTCTCCAGATTAAAGGCTGAAGATAAGAGGCCACCCGATCGTACTCTAGCAGAGGGGGCACTATATAAGGCCATGATCATTCTCGTGAAAGTGTCACTGAGGTTATATTTCAACAGGGTCTCTAGGAGAAAGGACCAAGAGACCCTGTTTAAAGCCTTCTCAGCATCTAGAGTGACATCTATAGTGTCTGAATTTGCAAGTTTTGCTCTCTCAATGTTGTGACAGAGAAGACGGGTATTATCGCTGGAAAGT
The DNA here is from genome assembly GCA_963921515.1 of Calotriton arnoldi. Classification (NCBI taxonomy): domain Eukaryota; kingdom Metazoa; phylum Chordata; class Amphibia; order Caudata; family Salamandridae; genus Calotriton; species Calotriton arnoldi. The sequence continues at coordinate 290,601 of CAWUFW010015987.1, read as the reverse complement.
CTGTTTCTCATGAAGCCCACCTGAGAGTGATTAACTGAGCATGGCACAATGGCTCAAGTCTTTTACAAAGTATTTTGGCATAGACTTTTGCGTCTAAGTTTATTAGTGAGATAGATCTATAGTTTTTTACAAGCAGAGGGTCCTTCCCCTCTTCTGGGACAACCACAATGGTGGCCTCGCTGGTTGTGCCAGTGATGGAGCCTGACTCTGAGAAATGACGGAATAGGGATAGTAGAGTGGGGTTAAGTGCGGGGGTGAGTGTTTTATAGAACTTAGCACTGAAGCCGTCTGGGCTTGGAGCTTTGTTAGGTTTGAGGAAATCGATATCTCTAGACACATCCTCCATCGATATTGGTGCACTATGCAATGGTATTCAGTCAAAATATTGAGTGGGAAATGTCGACTTACACTAATATTGAGTTTTAAATATCATGACACAGAAATATCGACAGCAAGAATATTGTGGTCAAGAATGTCGACTTTAAAGTAAGAAATATCGATTTTAAAAATATAGAAGTCATTACTATTGTTTACAAAAATATAGTTGTTTAAAATATCGATTTTTTATTAGTGTTATATATGTTAGTATATATTTTAAATATATGTGATGTATTTTTTTTGTATAAGTATTGTTTATGGTTTTTAATATATGTGTTAAATTTTTAGTACTTATTAATTTTATTTTAATTAAAAATTGTGTTTTTATTTCCGGAGCAGGTTGTGGGTTTATAGGGAATAGGGTGAGAAGTAATTTAATTATAATAAATTAATGAATATTTTTTTATTTATTAATATTTATTTAATTGAGACTTTATAATGTTAATTGTGTTTTAATTTTTGTGTGTAAATTTTAGGTGTGGATTGTGGGGTTTATAGGGGTAAAGGGTGGGAAGTAATTTATTTGTAGTGAATTAATAATTAGTGGATAATTAATATTAATTAATTGATAATTAATTAGGGCAATTGTGTAAATAATTTTAGATGTGGGTTGTGGGGTTTATAGGGGTAAAGGGTGGGAAGTAATTTATTTTTAATTAATTAATAATTAGTTGATAATTTATATTAATTAATTGATAATTAATTAGGGTAATTGTTTAATTTTTTTGTGTTTGGGTTTTGGGTTTATAGGGGTGAAGGGTGGGAAGTAAATGAATTTTACTTACTTATAATTAGTTGTTAAATACTATAAGTTATTTAATTGAATTTGTTTTTGAATTGTGTAATACATTTTTTTACAGTTTAATTTTAGGTGTGGGTTGTGGGGATTCTAGGTGTAAATGCTGGGAAGTTAATTACATTTTATGTGTTTTAATTTGTTTTTTAATTAATAATATTTGTTTAATTTATAATTAATCATGTTAATTTTGCAAATATTTTTTTTATTTTCAATGTGGGTTGTGAGTTGTGTGGTGTTATAGGCTAGGAATTAAATAGATTACATTTATGTAGTAATTCATATTTTTGGTAATGAATAATTTCTAAATAAAAATATTTATTTGTTTCAAAATTATATTTATTTTATTTAATATAATATTTGTAGGTATTTGTGATATGTATTTAACATTATAGTATGTTTTTATTTGCAATATTAAATATATTTTATATATAAGTTATTAGAATCCTATGTGGCAAACAGCCTCTGCTCATTCATTGAACAGTCCCACTACCTGGACCCCAAACAAGCAGGCTTCCGACCTGCAAACTCAACTGAGACAGTGATAGTGACTGTATTGGATGAGCTACGAAGGGATGCAGACAGGGCATCCCTCAGGCCATGGTGTTATTGGACCTGTCAGCAGCCTTTGACACGGTCGACCATGGTTTCCTGGTAGATCGTGTCAGGGAAGCAGGTATCCAGGGGTCGGCTCTCAGCTGGATTACGTCCTTTTTGGAGGACCGTCTCCAGTCTGTTCACCTTTCCCACTTTACTGCGCCCAATATGAAGATTATGTGCGGTGTACCCCAGGGCTCTTCATTATCCCCGCACCTGTTTAACTTGTACCTACTTCCTCTTATACTGTCCTTAAGAGAAAGAAATGTGAGTACATTTAACTATGCCAGCGACCTGCAAGTAATATTTTCTATTGGCAACACACCCGAATCCATATCCGAATTTCAAGCCACCATGCTGCATATCAGTAACTGGAAGAACAGCAATCATTTAATATTGAATCCAGATTAAACAGAGCTGATCCTGATAGCTGACATCTGCAACCCCTGGAGCCCGCACTTCTGGCCAGCTGAGCTGGGCTCTCCCCCTTCTTCATCTTCTTCAGCTAAGAGCCTTGGAGTCATAATCAATTATGACTTATCCATGAAGTCTCAGATCAGAAAAGTAGTTTCTACTTGTTTTGTTCAGCTACGAAAAATAAGGAAAATAAGCAGATTTCTCACTAGGGAAGCCCTGGTGCAGGTAGTTTTAGCCCTGGTCATATCCCACATAGATTACGCTAACTCCCTATACTTCAGCCTGCCATCATACCTGATAAAGAGACTGCAACTCGTGCAGAATCATGCTGCAAGACTGGTTTTTCAGCAGCCTAGATGGCAGCATGCCTACCCTCTCATGAAGAAGCTGCATTGGCTCCCTGTACTCCAACGATGTACCTTCAAAATCGACTGCCTTATCTTCCAATTGTTACATGGCACATGCCCAGAATTAATCTCCAATATCATTCAGAGATACACACCTACACGCAATCTGCAATCAGCCCACATGAACCTGCTGGTCATCCCATCCTATAAATCAAAGCGGTTAGGTGGCAGCAGATTCGCGGTACTGCCTCCTCGCTTTTGGAATGCCCTGCCTCTTGACATTAGATTCTGTACAGATCTCCTGAGATTCAGGAAACTCCTCAAAACGTGGCTGTTTACCCAGGCATATGATTAACCTCAAACATGGTTGTTTACCCGGACATCTGAGTAACCGTCCAGGACTATGGTCACTCCTATAGCTAGCATCAAGAAACCAATCGGTGTACATGCGCTTTATGAATAATTTTAACATAACATAACAAAATGTATATTAAATCTAATTTATTTTTTAAATTAATTTTATTCTTTAATAAGTTTAATATTTATTAATGTATTTTATATATATATAAAACACGATATTTTGTACAACTATATTTATGACATCGACTTCTTTCCCCGATATTGTTGTACTTACCATTATAAGTATAGGATGTATATATTTTTGACATCGATGTTTTGGTCACAATATTTTTGTATGGGTATATCTTGGGTCTCGATATTTTGTCAGTGAACTCTAAGCAATAGTTTCTCCTGGTCCGAGATAGATGGGAGGGTTGTCTCCTCAAGGTAAGATATACAGTCTTCTGTCAGTGAGACAAGGTCTTCTTTGTAAAGAGATACATAGAAATCTTTAAGGATCTCAATAATTTCATCGGAGTTGGAGTGTGGAATATTATCTTTGTCTTTGAGTGAATTAATACCCTTACAATTCTGTTTGTGTTTCAAGTATGAAGCCAGAATTTTCCCTGCCCTGTTGGCTTCAAACTGTTTTAAAAACTTGTATTTATTGAACCAGACCCCAGCTCTCTCACTCAGTAATCTATTATATTTGTATTTCTTGCTTGTGAGAGTGAAGAGGGTTTGTGCATCTGGGGGAGAGATGTGTGCGGCTTCTAGGGCTTTATTCTCACTCTCTAGAGTATCTAGATCTCTGCTATGAACTTTATTTAGTTTAGCTTGGATTTCGATTAGGAAGCCCCTAACAGAGGCCTTGAGCACATCCCAGTGTGTAGCTGGGGAAGTCTCTGACACCAAGTTTTCCTTCAGGTAGTTCTTTATTACAGCTTCAATAGTGGATCTCAAAGCTGCATTTATCGTTGAAATTTATTTTAGAAGATCTTGCCTTGGTGCCCGAGAGAGACAAGGTGATAGCTGAGTGATCTGAGATCAGCCTGGGTAAGATGTCTGTCTGATCTATTAGGTGTGTGTGGGACTTAGAAATCAATAGGTAGTCAATCCTCGAGTAAGATTTATGGGGGTTGGAATAGAAAGTATAGTTTCTAGTGTCTTGGTGTTGTAGTCTCCACGGATCAAGAAGATTGAATCTATCACTTAATTTTAGAAGTGATTTATGTTATCTGGGAGAGTGCCGTACTGACATGGATTGCCGATCTAACGTTAAATCCATTGGGAGATTAAAATCGCCGCAAAAATGATGAGAGAATTGAAGGGGATTTGGTTCAGCGGCGGGGCTAGGGAATCCCAGAAATCTGGATCATCATTGTTTGGTCCGTACACATTGAGGATGTGAAAACAGTTGTTATTTTTGGATAGTTTTGTAAGGATCCATCTGCCTTTATCATCTGTGATATGAGAATCAACTGTAAGGCCAGAGTTTTTTGAGATTAGTGTAATCACCCCACCCTTCTTATTGATGGCTGGGGAGCAAAGGATGTCAGAGAGCCTGCTACTCCCAAATGAGGACACTTCCTTATGGGATACTTCATTGCCTGAAGGAGGAACACATCTGCTTTGAGTATGTACAGGTAATGCTTGATTTTCTTCCGTTAAACCGGATGATTTAGACCCCTAACGTTTATGGAGGTGACTTTCAGACTCATATCAAGGAGACAACGTGGACCAGAGGCCATCACGTAACTCAGAGCATGCTTGTTAGTGCAGGAGGACAATCCAGAGAACCTATGGCGTAGAGGTATTGTTTGGCTGAAAGGATGGATGTGAATCAGACGTAAACAAAAGAGGTAAAAACAAGTTGCTGCAGGAGACAACAAGGAAAACCAAATGCAAAAGCAAATAAGAACAGAAATTAACCCCCTGAACCCACTCTCTCCCATCCCAACACTCACCCCCACCCTACCCATCCTCCCCACCCCAAACCCTGTCTGTGAGGACGGCGACCGCGTTGCAGAGCTAGCCCTGCGGTGTACAGCATAGCTATCATATCTGTAGTAACAAGAAGGAGCCAACGTTAAGAGAGACTTCTCAGAGGCTCCAGGAAAAGACAGAGGTATAGAATACAAATACTAGATATACATGTTATATCTCTAAGTTAAATGGGTCTTAGAACAGGCCCCTCTAATCGCAAGTAAGGGAAACACTCTTGAGTGTGGAGAGAGGCACATGACATAGACTATGGACTGACACTGTGACGGTTGAGAGCCACCCCGGAGCAAAGTATCACAGTAACTTTTGTAGTAATGTATACAATACAGGGATAGCGGAGCAAGAACAATGTGTGACGGATACAGTTAAGTAAGACTAAAGAGTCCAATAAGAGTACAATAGGTAACAGGAAATCAGCGGAACAGAGCGCTATAATACGCAAAACAAGAGCCAAGAGTCAAGTAGGTAACCCCGCAAGAACAAAAGGATATGGTTGAAGTCAGCGAGAGCGATTTGTAACAACACTTGGTCTGGTCAAATGTGCCGGGTGCATGTCCATTGAGGAACCCTCACGGTCATTTAGGAAGATTTGCAGGTCTCTATGGTCATTGAAGATATGGTATCTTCCGTCCACCAGGATTTTGAATTTAGCCGGAGTGATGAACGAGAATTGTATGTTGGAATTTTTCAGTCTGGGTCTCAGCGCTAGGAAGCCTTTTCTGATCTCCATTGTAGGTCTGGAGTAGTCTTGTGAGATGAAGATTTTTTGGGCCATTCCATAGTACATGGTTGTTCTTGCGGTCATAGTTGAGGATTAGTTCTGTGTGTTGATCTCTCAGTGGGCGGCAGACAATGTGTTGATTTTGGTTTTTGTCAAAGACTTGAAGGAGGGAACACAGTGTGCTCTTTCCAGCTCAAAATCCTTTTTAAAAGAAAGGCCTGTTATTTGTGGAATCCATTTCTCCAGGAAACTGATGCAAGAGTCTGCTGAATCCTCCAAACCTTCTGGCAAGCCAAAAATGCGCAGGTTGCCTCTGTGGTTCCTGTCCTCCAGCTCAGAAACTTCTCTTTGAAGGGATTTAGAGGTGGACAGTAGCTTGTTTATGTCTCTGGTTGAAGCGGTGGAGTTGTCTTCTTATAGGGTGCTGATCTGAGATTCTGCCTCTGCTGCTCTAGCATTGATGCTATTTATGTCAGATCTGATCGCGGATTATTCCCATTGCATCATATCGGCATTGATTTTGGTAGACTTTGCGAGGTTGTGTACATCTGCTAATTTTTTAAGGATCATGTCCATGGTGTTATTGATTTCAGACTTCCCTTTAACCGGTGAATCAGGCAACAGTGGTTCAGGTTTGGTGTGCTTGTTGTTTGGTTTGGTCTCTCTGTCAGCCATGGTTTTTGCAGAAGGAAGGCTGCTAAGGTGGCGCTGAGTAGATGCCAGATTTGGAGAGCGTAAATGCTAGGGATACCAACCACGCAGCCTATAGTCAGATGGCCCGCTTAAAGTAGAGCTGAAATCGGAAAAGTTCAAAAGGCCAATGTCTTTGGAGTAGGTTGTAATATTTTAGAGTAAATTAGGGTATTAAGCTGAAATGTACCACCACCGCCCCTGTGGGGGGGAGAGGGGCCAACATAACTGCCAAAAGCACCGGAAATGTGGGTACTGGGAGAGCACCCTTCTGTCTGACCAGAGACGCTACTTCAAAATTCGAAATACAGTCCAATAGACAGGATCCAAAGTTATTGTGCAGCGCCTAGTATAAAGCAGATATTTGTGATTGTTTGTTGTGGCAACCAGGTAGAGAACGGGTAGAGATCCGGAAGGACCCAGCAAGCCAATCAAGCAAGGTCGAGGAGGTCTGCATGGAACAGGAGCACAGATCACATCGCCACATGTGTGGATGCCATTTTGGGGTCAGGCAGAGCCCTGTGAGGATCAGTACAGCTATGTCAGTCACTTAGAACCATGCAGTGTAATAAACTCCTTAACGTTGGTAGGAAATGTATTGCCAGATGAGCTGCCCAATGCACCACAGAAAAAGAGACTGTCTTCGTTCAACCCCTCTCAGAGTGTATAGTCTTATTTGGATATAGCCGCCATTTTGAGGTCAGGCAGGTGAATAGTAGAAGCAGCGAAGAACCTCCATAGCAAGCACAGTCTTTCAAGGTAGGAAGGATTGCACCTTCCAAGGTAGGAAGGATTGCACTGCCCAGCGGACCGCAGGAGGAATGCGGAGCTCTCCGGGGAGCCTTACTTACTCGCCCTCTGCTTAGGCCACCGATGCCGATGTTGTGATGGACCGGCAGCCATTTTAGTGATAGCAGACCTGCTGTGATTGAGATCATGGAAAAGAGCCTCAAAAATGCATGGAAAGCCCTGACCCTGCTCATGGTTTAGCTCTATAGATGTTCTGGAGCCAGGGACTGGAGCGGATGTCGTCAGAACCAGTCATTGAGGTGAAATAGCCCGCTGCAAAGGACCTTGGCGGCAGAGCTCACAATTAGGCTGCCATGCTCCATGCTGTCCAAGCCAAGTTTTAAATGTTGTTTGGGCGCCTCTATATATTTTTGCTTTACTGGGTGTTTTTTTCGAATATCAGAGACTATTTTGAATCTGAGTGTGCTTTTCTTTCAAGGAAACATATTTGGTTATTTTTTAATCAAAATTGTTTTTTTCTTTTTCCTTGATTTTTTGGGATTTCTTGGAGCATTTATTCATTTGATATATATTTGTAATTGTAGATGTTTTATTTTTGTGTGGTTTAGTTTTGCATTTTTGGGGAAACTTTTTTCATGCACCCTATTTTGGAATTTATACATTTATATGATTGGGTTGAAAATGTTAATTTGCTGATGTATTTTACTATGTTATTATGTATTACTTTTTTCAATTATGTTTATGAGCATAGGTGATAGAGACACGTTTAGTTATTTAAATCAAATAAGTTTTTGTTTTGTATATTTATTTATCCATAAATATTTCTTATTGCAATTTTTAAATATCAGGTGGGGTTACTTTTATAGCTAATGGAAGTGTATTGCTGACATTCCTGAGACTGAAAGGAGGAGGCCTAGACAATGAAGTGGGGAAAAAGGAGATAAGTTCCCCTCCCAGAAATTCTGTGAGGTCCTTTTGCTGCAGAGAGTTGTGGAATGGTCTTAGTGAACATTGCAATTTTGGTGTTGTCAGAGTGTGAACGATCTTAAAGAAAGAGGTTACTAAACCTGACTCTGTTGGAGGGTACTGTTCATAAAACACGGAAGACGACTTTGGTCACCCCTTTACTGAAAAAACCCAATTTGGATCCTCTTACGTGGTTTCATTATAGACCTATATCTTTATTACCCATTTTTGCTAAGGTGTTGGAGAAGCATGTGAACCAACAACTCACAGTGTACACAGAACCTAATGGTTTACTCCACCCTTCGCAATCTGGGTTTTGTGCGGGACATAGCACCGAATCAGCTTTTCTCTGTGTCACTGACTTCCTGAGATACCAACTGGATAATGGATGCTGCACTGATTCTATTAGATCTCGGGGCAGCATTTGACACAGTAAATCACAGCACTCTTCTGAAAAAAATAGAGGGTATGGGAATGCAAGACAAGGACCTGGCTTGGCTGAGATCCTTCTTGCATGACCGTACCTTAAAGGTCCATACTAATCAACACAGGTCAAAATCGTACCCACTAGTCTCGGGTGTGCCACAGGGGTCTACTTTGACCCCATTGCTCTTTAACCTATATGTCAGACCGTTGGCAGAAATAGTGGAGAATTGTGGACTTACACTTTTTTCGTACGCAGATGATACACATATTGTTGTATCTCTGTCAGCTAAGACAATCACAACGTGAAGGCCCTTAGTTCTTGCCATAGCCAAGTTTCATCATGGATGTGCACTAACATCATTAAATTAAATGGTTACAAGACCAAGGTTCTGCTGGTGGGCAATCCCCCTACACCGTAGGGCTCCCACCTGTGGCCTTTGAACATGGGCCTGTCGAGAAGAACCTGGGAGTGTGGCTTAATGATAAACTTACTAAGAGTCATGAGATTAACAAGGTGGCCGCTACTTGCTTTGGCATCTTGAAATGGCTCAGGCAGATTCTCTTCTGTCTCCCTACTTCTGCCCAGAAAACCATGGTCCAGGCCTTGGTCATTTACAGTCTGGACTAAAGGAATGTGTTATATCTGGGGGAGGCAAAAACATTACTTAAATACCTCGAGATTGTTTAAAATGCTGCTCCATGGCTTTTGCTCCACTCTCCTAAATACACCTCCACAGCCTGTATGTTACAAACCTTACATTGGCTACTTATCAAGTGCTGTGTAAATTTTAAAGCATTGTACCTTTCAAACACCGGATCTGTTTATCTTTGAGACTTGGGGGCCGATTCCGATTCGGGCCGGAAAACGTACCGACCGACTCAGAGCCGGAATAAATACCGACCGACACGTACCGGTGCAGCCCGACCCGCAAAGTACGATGAGAAGCGTGCTAAATCCGACCGACTCGTACGGAACACAAGCCGAACGACCGAGCCGCGCGGAAAACAGCCATCCGGCCGGAAAAGCACGCGAATCGAACCGACCGACACGCACCAGGAAGAATCCCGAACGAAACGTACCCGCGAACTCCGACACGCCAAGTACGATGCAACACGTGAAAAACACGACCGAGTCGCACGGAGCCCAAGCCGCACGACCGACACGCATTCAAAACTGCGAGCCGAAGCAACCCAAAACCCCGCGACCGACGCGTACGCAGCACAGAAAACAGCACAAACACAGCGTGAACGAATCTGAGAGGCTCGCACGAGACAACTGGAGGGTCCGACTCGGTCACAAGAACGTCTCCTACATGCACAAAAAGAACCAAGAAAAAAAACAAAAAAGGCCAAACAAGCTATCACAAAGCAAATAAATACTGGGGGAAACAGGGAACAAAGACACACCCACAACTCCACCCATATAAAGGACACAAATCCCTACCATGATCCCTTGCAAATTCAAATTACCTGCCAGCACTCAACACCAACAGACAGCAACCACACACACACTCACAGCTCATCCATCACACAAGCCACACACCAGCAGCACCACAACAAATAGCACCCTCACATACACCCAGCAAAACACACACTCACTTACCCTCACTTGCACACCAACACACACATCACACACCAGCACCACCCAACACCATGCCCCCAAAGAAGAATCACAAGTTCCTAGATAGTGAATTGGAAGTCCTGGTAGATGAGATCCTCAGGGTAGAGCCACAGCTGTTTGGCACATTGGTCCAACAGACACCCATGGCTCAGAAAACCAAGATGTGGGAGAGGATCGTCGACAGGGTGAACACACAATTACCATGTTTGCGCACAAAGGTAGACATCCAGAACAGGTGGTATGACGTGCGCAGGAGGGTCAAGGAGCTGTTGAAGAAGGACTACATCTTAAGCCAACACACCGGCAGTGGCCCTCTTGCCAAACCAGTATACCTCAGGCCCTGGGAGGAGACGGTGCGGGCCATCCTACCACCAGTGAGCGTCTATGGACTAGAAAACATCCCAGAGCCTGGTGAGTACACAACAAATGTACACAATATTGTGCCACAATACACACACATCACTGTCAAGGGGAGAGTCAAACCATGCACCCTTAGCAAATACACACCAACCAAAACAGATCATCCCAAAATGTGTATGTCAGCCAGATAAACACAATACATGCCAGCTCATAGTGAAATGTAACTGTGTCATGACATGTACAAACCTAACAACAAATAGAGCTAGGCAGTGGCACAAATATAACCAACAAACACAGTCAGACATGTAGCCACCACCACAACACCACCTCACAGGGAAGCTCACTGAAAGGAAGGAATACTGTGTATGCTGGGCAAGTCAGTGTAGCCAATAGCATCATGGGAGTCGTAGTCACAGAAATTGCCCACCCTCACAATGCGCACATCAACACCACCATGAACCATGCACACATCACAGGGAGTGCAAAACAACTGACAAGATGGCTGACACTGGCTACTGCTGTAGGGAGCACAAGGCCCTGCTGGCAACTGTGCACCAACCAACAGCAGGACACCACTGACTGACATCCTGAAAGACAACTTGCACTCCCTGCAATGGAAGCACGTTCCATGGTGGGATATCTGGCTGGGTGGGAAGGAGGACTCACAGCACTGACCATAGTCACCAGCAGCTCCACCCACACACCCCCCTAACACAAACTACACACAACTCACCTGGGAGAAAGCATTGCCTCACACACCAATCAAATATCCCACAAAGAACCACAACCCTGGGTCATGCAGTGTGAAGCACAGGGACACACATGGGACTTGTAGCAAAACAAACCCCAGGATAACACTGTCAGCCATCTTGTCAGCACAGGCACACAACCCCACAGGGAAGCTGAGTCAAAAGGAAGGAAGCATGGGCATGCTGGGAAGGGGGTGGAGGCAAAAGCATGATGGGAGTGGTAGTCACAGCCCAACATCCCCCACCCACATGGCCCAGCAAGAACACACCCAAGCATGCACACCTCACAGGGAGTCAAAAGCCACTTCAAAGATGGCTGACACTGGTGCTCTGTTGTGGGGAGCACAAGGCCATGCTGGGAACTGGCCAACAACCACCAGCAGGACACCACTGTCAGCCATCTTGCCATTGCTGTCACACCCATACACAGTGAAGTACACTCAAAAGGAAGGAAGTATGGGCATGCTGGGAAGGGGGGTGGAGGCAATAGCATGATGGGAGTGGTAGTCACAGCTCAACATCCCCCACCCCACATGGCCCAGCAAGCTCACACCCAAGCATGCACACCTCACAGAGAGTGGAAAGCCCCATCAAAGATGTCTGACACTGGTTCTCTGTTGTGGGGAACACAAGGCCATGCTGGGAACTGGCCAACAACCAACAGCAGGACACCACTGTCAGCCATCTTGCCATTGCTGTCACACCCACACACAGTGAAGTACACTCAAAAGGAAGGAAGTATGGGCATGCTGGGAAGGGGGTGGAGGCAATAGCATGATGGGAGTGGTAGTCACAGATATTGGTCAGCCTCACAATTGGCCCATCAACACCACCCTGAACCATGCACACATCACAGGGAGTGGAAAACAACTGACAAGATGGCTGACACTGGCTACTGCTGTGGGGAGCACAATGCCCTGCTGGCAACTGTGCACCAACCAACAGCAGGACACCACTGACTGACATCTTGCCATTGCTGTCACACCCACACACAGTGAAGTACACTCAAAAGGAAGGAAGTATGGGCATGCTGGGAAGGGGGTGGAGGCAATAGCATGATGGGAGTGGTAGTCACAGATATTGGTCAGCCTCACAATTGGCCCATCAACACCACCCTGAACCATGCACACATCACAGGGAGTGGAAAACAACTGACAAGATGGCTGACACTGGCTACTGCTGTGGGGAGCACAAGGCCCTGCTGGCAACTGTGCACCAACCAACAGCAGGACACCACTGACTGACATCTTGCCATTGCTGTCACACCCATACACAGTGAAGTACACTCAAAAGGAAGGAAGTATGGGCATGCTGGGAAGGGGGGTGGAGGCAATAGCATGATGGGAGTGGTAGTCACAGATATTGCTCACCCTCACAATGCGCACATCAACACCACCATGAACCATGCCCACATCACAGGGAATGGAAAACAACTGACAAGATGGCTGACACTGGCTACTGCTGTGTGGAGCACAAGGCCCTGCTGGCAACTGTGCACCAACCAACAGCAGGACACCACTGACTGACATCCTGAAAGACAAATTGCACTCCCTGCAATGGAAGCACGTTCCATGGTGGGATATCTGGCTGGGTGGGAAGGAGGGCCAGATGTCAACCAAATACAACCAATGCAGACCATGTACACACCCCAACATTCACATGGAAATGCCCAAATAATGCAGGACAATGTGCTACACCAATATCAACCCCTGACTGTGACAACTTAGGACAATGCAATGTACAGGCCCGCATCCAGAGGCACAGTCACAACTGTCAGGTGTGTCAACCATTGATGCCTGCAGAAACATAACATACATTGTGTGTGTCTCCCAAAAACAGGTGATGATGGGGACACAGCAGCAGGCGCTGAGGAGTCCCCGTCCCAGGCTCAAGAGGATACGGAGCTCACTGGTGTGGAACAGCCTCTGCCCTCCTCAGATGAAGAAGACCAACCTGGCACCTCCGGAGCAAGTCATCATGCAGCACCAGCAGGACCACCAGCTGCACCCCCTGCACCCACCCCTCCAACGACTGTCAACACACATACCACCCCTGCCGACATGGAAAGACCAAGGAGCACCACCACCACCAGCACAGGGACCCTGGACCAACGTGGGGCCATGGACACCAACACCACCAACAACCCCCAAGGGGGCCCAGGGTCACCTGTGCGTGCCACCTCAGGTACTGCACGTGTCGCCAGGGGTGGTGGGAGGGGTGGGAGACATAGGTCACTGATCGCAGAGGGGTCTGGACTGCATGATGACCCACAACTGGCACGCATAGCCGATGCGTACCAGTCCAGCACCGGAGAGCTCAGCCAGGTAGTGGGGCTCCTCAGGGACATTAAACAGCAGCAGGCTGCCCATCATGGCCGCTTGGACTCACACATGTCCCGCGTGGAGTCCAAGTGGGACACAATGCAAGAGATGACGGCGGTGCATAGGGACATATTACAATGCCTCCGCCAGATGAGCAGCAACCAGTCAACACCTCCCTGTGTGCCCACAACATCTGGTGCTGAAACAACTGCAACTGCCACAGGGAGGGAGGATGACTCTGGCGGAGAGTCCCCTGCACCGCAGTAGCCTGCACTTGAGGGTCCCCCCCAAAGAAGAGGGGCCGTCTGAGGAGGGGCAAGTGAGAGGCCGATGGCCATGTGCAACCCCAGGAAGCCAAAACCTGTTCTGGATAATCACCTTTGTGCGCAAACTGTTCACCCTGTTGACTGCAACACAACTCTCCCACATGACATGGGGAGCTCAAGTTGGACCAATGTCTCAGATGACTGTGGACTTTACTCTGGACATTTCTGCTACCAGGACTTCCAAATCATCTAGGAACTTTGGATTACAATCACAATGTACAGCACCCACCATCCTGTGCACTATACTCACACATGTATGTCAATAAACTCACTAATACACCATACTTGCCTCTGTTGTGATTCCTACGTTGTCTCTGAAGTGGCGATGATGATCTGGGAAATGACACTGTGCATGCTAACTGCTACAGCAAGTACAACACCGGCATGTGAGTCATGGCGACGTCACACATATGAGGGAGGCACACCACCAGGGCTACACAACACATACACACCATGGCCATCTGACTCATCGCCTACACTGATGTTGCCAGGAAATACGTTGCATTGCACAGACCCAACACCCATTCACAGTCTGTGTTAACTAGCCCACTGGTGCAGTAAGCAAATGTCAGTCAGATGTGTGACCACAGACAACGCACATCACAAAGTGAAGCACAGGTTTATTACACATTTGCAACATGTTGTAACCACCACAGATGCAAGGTAATCCCACCTGGCAGCGGGCACACAGTCAACAAGTGTAGAAGGAAGGAAGTCCATGGGTGTGGTGCACATCACCTGTAGGGACATGACAGCTACCACCCTGGAAGTCGAATCACGGTGTCGGGGATCACAGTTGACCAAACGACTCTGAAAGTACCCTGTGAAGGACAGAAATGACACACAGTCAAAAACAATGAAGAACAGGACAGAACTGCAATACTCATGCCCAATACATGTCACAAGATACCCACCCAGAACCAAGTTAGCATGTCGACACTGTTGGGGAGTACAGACTACCTGTAAGGACACATCGCTACACGCATACAGTCATGTAGCACATGGACACACTCAAACAGCACCAGAGCACCACCAACACATATCATGCAAACTCACATCAGTTACATGACATCTCTGGATACTTACATTCAGCTGAAGAAGTTGGTGATGAGCTGTGTGCGGACATCACCATCATCATCATCATTGGCATCGTGGTCCAGGCCAGGATCCTCCACAGGTGGCGGACGTTGGTCATCGTCATCCAGGATGAGAGGCAACTCCTTCCGCACTGCCAGGTTGTGTAGCATGCAGCAGACGATGACAATCTTGCACACCTTTGCCGGGGCATATGGGAGGGACCCTCCTGTCTTGTCCAGGCAGCGGAAGCGGCTCTTCAGGAGACCAAATGTCCGCTCAATCACTCTCCTCGTCCGACCATGTGTCTCATTGTAGCGCATCTGGGCTGGTGTCACAGGGTTCCTGAGGGGCGTCAGCAACCACGGCATGTTGGGATATCCGGAGTCACCTACATACAGACAATTGCACATTAGCTGAGTTGGAAAAGAGGGTGGGACACTACATTGCAGAACACACACAATGGTACAAAGTCAGTACACACCAACAAGCCAGGCACGCTGGTTCCGCATCTGTGACATCATCCTCGGGATGCGACTACTCCTCATCACGTAGGCATCGTGTGCAGAACCGGGGAAACGGGCACACACGTGTGAGATGGTCATATCTGCAAGACAGACCACCAGTGCATTGACCGAGTGGTAGTGCTTGCGGTTCCTGTATGCCTGCTCCTGGGCCTCTGGTGGTACCAAAGCCACATGTGTCCCATCAATGGAGCCAATGACATGCGGCATCCTCCCCAGGGCATAGAAGTCACTCTTCACGTCAGTGAGTTGCTGGAGTCTAGGGAAATAGATGTACTGGTTCAGGTATATCAACATAGCCTCCAATACATCGCGGAGCACACGGCTGAACATGGTCTGTGACATCCCACCAGCAGTCGCCAGAGTGTGTTGAAAGGTACCGGTGGCAAAGAAGTGTAGGGCTGCCATCACCTTCACCTTGGGGGTCAGCGCTGTAGGGTACGGCCGGCCAGGTTGCAGGTGTGGTGCCAAGCGCACTGCCAAATCATCAATCAGCTGCCTGGTGAAGCGGTACCTTCGGATGCTGTCACGTTCCACCATCGTTGCCAGGTCAGGGAATGGTCTATGGACAGCTGGTGCCCTGCAGTGCATAGGTGAACAAAGAAAGATTTTCACTCACCCTACATATGTGGCATTGTACACACTCAATATCACACGATACATCATTATGAGGCACAAGTACATGATGTGTGCAGTTCCGTAAGGACATGTATGGAACATACATGGCCAACATCCAACATCACAGTTCAACAAGTGGCATCAATAAGACCCAGGTTGTGCCATTGGGTATCATGAGGACGTGTCACATTTCCCATCTCCTGCTGCCACGTTACAAACACACCCCACAGTGACATGTGAGGACAGATGTGCCCCAGGCATCACAGCCCAACGACAGGTAGATTCCCAGGGACCCTGTATTGCCACATGGACACTGGCCTGACATGGCGTATCATGTATACACCACAGCAAAACAACCATGACCCCCACAGGTAGTGGTCCCTGTTGCCTCGGCAGGACAGACATTTACGTCTTTGACACACACACGCACAACATCAAAGTCCATGCACAAACAACGTGGATGTGGAGACTGTCTCCCATTGTGCACATGAAATCCGAGACATTGTAAACACAACATGCACACAGACTGTGGAGGACCATCACTATTGTGCCAATGGGTCACCCTGGGTTAAACATACCGTCCCACATGGGACTCAGGGGGCATGTGACATGACATACATATACTCCACCGTGAAATGTGACCATGCCACATGCTCAGATATGAACAGTTGCACATCACAGTGGTCATGTACACGAAACACCAAGGATACTGTCCCCATGAACACGTGCACAGCCTGGGGGTGGCTGCCCCAAGTGACACCCACAGAACAACATGTTCACCCCCATACACGGAATAGGTAATGCAGCCTCACATGCCTTAGGATACAGTTTGGACAGGCTGTGGTGTTGTAGGTGTGCCCCTCACTCCCTGGGAAGTATATGTGGCTGGCATATGTTCACCTGTGACAGGCATGGTGACATATGCCAGTGACATGTACAGGGACGCGTTGGACAGCAATGGACTGATCGGTGCGCACACATTGGCCATTGCATTCAATGTGTGCTGGTACGCGTTGTATTCGCAATACGCGTTGGACAGCAATGGACCGATCGGTGCGCACACATTGGCCATTGCATTCAATGTGTGCTGGTACGCGTTGTATTCGCAATACGCGTTGGACAGCAATGGACCGATCGGTGCGCACACATTGGCCATTGCATTCAATGTGTGCTGGTACGCATTGTATTCGCAATACGCGTTGGACAGCAATGGACCGATCGGTGCGCACACATTGGCCATTGCATTCAATGTGTGCTGGTACGCGTTGTATTCGCAATACGCGTTGGACAGCAATGGACCGATCGGTGTGCCCGGCCGGCCCATTGCATTCAATGTGTGCGGGTACGCGTTGTATCCTAGGTACGCGTTGAACAGAATGGACCGATCGGTGTGCCCGGCCGGCCCATTGCATTCAATGTGTGCGGGTACGCGTTGTATCCTAGGTACGCGTTGAACAGCAATGGACCGAACGGTGTGGCCGGCCGGCCCATTGCATTCAATGTGTGCGGGTACGCGTTGTATCCTAGGTACGCGTTGAACAGCAATGGACCGATCGGTGCGCACCCATTGGCTATGGCCTGGCCTGGCAACGGACGCGTTTTCAAATTATGAACGAGTCTGATGCTGGAAATTCAGTTGGTCACCCACAACAATGTTGCAAATTCATTGGTGTCATGAAGTTGAACTTTTGAAGGATGCTGTGGGCGTGTGTAAGTGGTGCAATTCCATGGATTGGCCAGATTCAGAAGATGCTAACGACTTGGACCTATCACTTTGGACACATGGGACAGTAACTGCCTCTGCAGCACACATATAATGCTGGCTGTTCCCCTGAGAGCTCACTTGCCTGCACTACATGCTCCAGGACGACATCTGCCACCACCACTGCTGCTGTATCTGCACCCTCTGGACCCTGCAATGGCACGTACTGTGGAGAGAGCCCCAGCCTTCAGCACTGAGGAGAACCAGGCCCTGCTGGACAGCCTCCTTCCACAGTACAGCAAGCTGTGTGGGAAAGCAGGGGAGCAGGTGAGTGTTCTGTCCACTGCTTTCCTAAATGTGCATGTTGTCTGACTAGCAAGGCTAACAGTCTGCACGCCACTGGCTAGCAGGCTCACTGAGTAGTTGTCACCCCCCATAGTGTGTAGTTACATGCACTGGACAGGTATAGTGCAGTGACAGTGCATTTAAACAAGGTTTTACTTCCCAGGCAATGACACCATGTAGTTACTGCTGGCATACTGTCCATGGCCATCGTTGCACTGCCTGTGTACATCATGTGCCCCTGTGATTGAGACATGTATACACAACTGTGTAATGCACGGATATGTTGCATGTGTAGTAATAGCATTCTCACTTTGTCATCCTCACAGGTTGATGCCCACCAGAAGCAGAAGATATGGCTGACCATCGTCCGGGCAGTGAGCTCTGTGGGGGACTACAAGCGCCGGATCCGCAACTGCCAGAAGAGGTGGCAGGACCTTCGGGGCTAGACCCGGAGGATCGCACGGGTCCAGCTGAAGCTGTCGCCTCCTCGCAGGAGGGGCGGACACCGGACCCTGACCCCCCACATGCTCAGGATCCTGGCGGTGGTCTTCCCTGATCTGGATGGGCAGCTGAAGGCCAGGGAGCAGCACGGAGGGGGTGAGTCCATGACTGCATTGTGTACTCTGTCTGCCATGCTATGTGCCCTCCTCTGGCCTGGTTAAACTTCCACAGCACATCAGTCATGTGGTCCAGGACCCATGTACCTCGATTGTGCACTGCCCACTCCTCATCTGATACCCAGGTGTGGCCCTTGCAGTCAGGGAATTGTGTCACTTGGGTACTGTGTCCTTGCAGTTTGCTTGACTCAAGGTGGGGGACAGCATCTGTTCCCCTAACTGTGGTGGGCATCATGGGTGGGTCCATTGCTTACACAATGCCTGTGTTCTGACATGTAATCTGCGTGTTACTTTGATATGTGGTCCAATTGCTGAGCTGATCCACCACATGTGCCTGGGGTAACTGGCACACACCCAAGCTGCGGGTGGGAACTCTGTTTGGGCCCCAGGAGTGTGTATATTACGTGTGTCACATATACTTAGCCAGCTGCCTACTGTCCAGGGTTCATCCCTCATTCATGTGGGGCAGGACAGTCATGCCTACTCCAGGCCATGCAATGCACTCTGTACTCCCACTCCCGTGTGTCAGCTGACACGTTGTGCTCAGTGATATGTCCCCTCAGGTGTCAGCCTGTGTGTCAGTGTGCTGTGGCTTCGATGTCAGGACTGCTGGGGTGTTTATCGGTTGGGGCTCAGCATGCCACCAGAGATGTGACCATAGGAGACGATACTTGTGTGACACATAGGTGTTTGAACACCTGACCGTGCAGACTGGGGTATGCGAATGTGAGGTCCATGCAGCTGTTTCCCATTCACAGCAGATTGTGAGGTGCTCAGGTTCAGAGGCTTGTGTTACAGGTCACCCATATGTCCAATCAGTATGACCTGGACAGATAGGGTTCTGATGATGTGATGTGTGGGGGATGTACATGTGCACTTGTTCAGCTCCAGGACTTGCATTCCCCATGACCTACTATTGTGACACAGTGCAGACTGTTGTTGTGTGGCTGCCCTGCCCATGTGACTGGAGACAGTGATGTATGACTTAGCAGGCATGCCTGTGCCATGGCATGTGACTTCCTATGAGTGATCCTGCAGGGGAGTGACATGTGCTACATGCACACCATAGTGGCAATGGCTATCAGCACATGGGTGCATCGTGGTGTCTTTCGCTGGTATGCATCACATGCATTTCATATATCTGACTCTGGGCATCACTTTCATCCGGGCACCTGTACTGACTCAGTGGCAAGAGTTGTGATGTGTGCATGCTCACATGCTTCACCGTGTTCTCTGCACCGTCCAACTACTGTGTAGGTGGTTCATGTGTCCACACTGGGGTATTGCCAGCCAACGGACACCAGACAGATGGGTGCAAGGCCAGGTGGGATGTGAGTGCCATGGTTGACGATCAGACTGACAATTGGCTTCTCCTATTCTGTTTGGGCAATTTTAGCAATGTTCAACTAAGGATGCCAGGCCTTGCTCTGTATTGTGCTGTACTTACTGTGGTGTGTGCGTTCGGTGCAGGTGACTGATGTCTGTCTGTTTCCCTATTGTTTGCAGATACATCCACGGCCACAAGAGGGGACAGCTCCACGGACCAGGAGGAGCCGCAGAGCCAGACTGGGTCAACAGCCGAGGAGTGGTCGGAGGGACCCAGTGGCATGGAGGGCGAGGGGAGCCACACCGAGGAGTCCTCAGCACCATCCACCTCAGCTGAGGACCACAGCAGCTCGGAGGATGACTCCCTTATGGAGGCGGGTGTCAGCAGCCACCACACCCCAGCTAGTGTTGCTGTCCCCGCCACCACCACCACCACCGCCCTCCCATCGGCTCCCATTCCCGAGGTCCGTGGAGGCTCCCATGTTCGGGAGCGTGTCTGCTTCGGGCCAGGCACCGCACCCCCTGCCCCTGTGTCCCCTGCTGCCCTGATTGAGGAGTCTGTGTACCTCCTTCGCCAGCTCCATGTAGGGCAGACAGCGATGCTGAGTGTCCTCCATGCACACACCACTCTGTTGACTCAGCTGGTGTCGTTCATGGAGCGCATCTCATCGGGCATGTCTGCCCTACAGAGGGGCAATAGGTCCATGGACTCCTCCCTGACGGAAGCAGTGTCCCTCCTCCAACAGTCCCTCACCCCTCCTGTCTCTGCCCCATCCACACTCCCCAGCACCTTACCTGTCCCAAGCACACACACACCGGCACAGGCACACACCAGCACAGACACAAGCAGCACACACACACACACGCCACAGACAAGACGCACACGCACGCACAGTCAGGGGACTGAAACCACACTCACAGGGGATGGGGCCCAGTCACACACACACGCATCCACGAGCACTGCGCAGTCCACAGTTGCCTCTCCCTCCAAAGCCCCCTCCGTTGCCTCACCTGCAACCCCAAAGACCCAGCGGCTCTTCCTCAGTGACCTCGGCCTCTTCCCCTCCGATCCAGCTGATACAGCATTCAGGGGAAGAGGAAGCCCACCCACACGGAGTGGAGTGCCCCTCGCCACCGGACACCCTCCCCCAGGCGCAGACCGACTGACGCCCCCATCCGCAAGTCCCCCGGACCCGGAAGAGCAAGACCCCGCCGCCGCCCTGCAGCTCAGACACCAAGTCTCCTTCCTCCATCCCTCAGGCCCCCACTCCACAGGTGCCCCCACCACACCCTGCCCCAGATTCCCCACCCACAGATACACCATCCCCAAAAGATCAGGCCTTCTCCCCCTGCCACTTGCTCTTCCGGCCCCACCCCCCCGCTGCGCTTGTCTGTGCCACTGGTGTGGAGACGGTGTCCTCCCCCTCTGTCCTGCCCACCTTACCTGATCCCCATTCTCCTCCCCTGGAGGTAGGCACTGCAGTGGAGTCCACTACCACCCTGTCTGACTTGGGCACTGCAGTGGGGAACCTGTCCACTCCATCTGCACGGTCCCCTGCAGTCTTGCCGGCACCCACACCATCAGAGTCATGCCCCCCACTTGTGCCGGCACACACCATGTCAGACACCTCCACTGCAGTTGTCAGTGGCTCTCCAGCACCCACCACCCCTTCCCTGCCTCCTTCTGGTGAGCCATTATCCTGTCCCTGCGGTGCCTGGCCTGCCCCCCCGTATGCCCCTCCGAGGGGATTGTCCCTGGCTTTCATCAGTGCAGGCATGCGTAGGGTGACATCTGCCACTGTCACCCTGTTTTGACTTTCATGTTGGACTGGCCGTTGGACTGGCCATTGGCCTTTGTTAATTTTTTGCTGGACATCAACTGTTAGACCCACATATGCTGAATAAAGCACCTTTCTGTTCTCTAGTGCTTTTGCTTCTGATGTACATGTTGTTGATGATGCTAACCATGCCCTTGCTGCGGTGATGGTGATATTTGGTCTCATGATAATGAAGTGTTACTGTGCAGGAACACATGTGGTCCAGGGGGAATGTGTCCTATCCTGTGGTGTATCCATGTCATCCTTAGCAGCATCTGAGGGTGTCATGTGTTCAATATTTGGCAATGGGATTTCCTACTTACATTAGCAATTTCACATCTGTGGCTTCTACCCCTGCACATCTGTTGTGCCTGCCATTGTTCAATTCGTCTACTTCCCTGACCGTGTGGCCATCTCCACTGGACATGCAGGTTTGGGCATCAATGGGGAAGGACTCATCTGTGTTGTCAGTGCAACATTGCTATACAAGTGTGTTGGATCTGTGCTGATGATTTCGTTGGCACTCCCATGACCAGGCTGATGTGACGGGAGCCTTCATTTGGTGCTAATTGTTGACTGTGTGACCAAGTGCTCAGCTGACATGATGGAGCCCTACTGAGGCAACATATGGCACAGCTTTCCTCACACAGGAGTGGAGTCCCCTCATGGCAGTGTGTACTCCTGTGACATTGCCTGCGCCCAAGGTGTGTGTTGTATGAGCATGTCTGTGTGTTCACTTCCGTTTTGCTGTGCATGCTGGGATCCCTAGTGTTGTACCTGTTTGTGATGCTTGCTGAGTTGACCTATGTTCTCCCCAAGTCTTCTCCCTGGATTCTCTGTGATGTGGGTGCATGGCACATTACTGGTCATCAAGGTGTCACCCATAGGGGCGTGGCCGGACGCCGATGGAGCAGGGAGCCTGAACCGGAGCTCCTGCGGGTGATCCCCATCACAGCCCATCCTGACCGATATAGTGGGGCCCTCCACCCCATCAACTTCCCCCCTGACTCATAAAGGACGCTGGAACGGGCAGGAATTGCCAATAGGGGTTAAAACACTTGCCTACTGGGAGAATCCAGCCGGACGGAGGAACCGCGAGGTCGACCAAGATGGCGCCCGTGGTCTGAGGCCCGAAGTCAGGGGATCGCCTGGTGAGCGATGACAGCATACGGCGGATCGGAGCGGCGCTGTGGTACGGCAGAACGCCCGTCTTGAGCGGCTCCTGAGGCAGCTGGAGCAAAGTGGTGAGAATCGCCGGGGGCGGGCCGCGACGGGACGGGTTGCCGGCGGCTGGGGGGCGGCTGCCGCTGCGGGACTGAGTGCTGGGCAGCTCCCCGGTCCCGATCTGGCGCGGCGCCATAAAGCGGAACGGAGCAACGGCCCGGCCCAGTGGAGCCCCCGACTTGTGAAGCCCCGCGGCCCCCGATGTGTGGGGGGGCGGGCCGGGACAGGCAAACAGAGTGGCTGAACAAGATGGCGCCCGCGGCCTGAAGACAGCCTTGACTGCAGAGCCAGGTACCGGGCAGACCATAAGCATTGATCAAGTGTGGGGAGTGGACGCGCACCTCCCGCGGCGGCAGGGAGGTCCGGCCGGCGGCGGCGCGGCGGGGGGCACTGAGCCGCTTCGCATCAGTCTACCGCACGGCGGGACCCCCAGCTGGGAGTGGCGGCCCGGCCGGCTGCTGTGCGGAGCCCTGTCGGCGCGGCGGGGCCGAGGACATTGGGAACACCCCTAAAACCGCAAGGAGTGAGGCAGACGGCGGAGCTCCCCAACCCCCCATTGCTCACAAGGCTGAGACGATCGGGAGCAGAGGACCCCTGAATGCACGGAGGTGAGGAGGTGTGCCGAGGGGGGCCAGACGACGACACAGCGGAGAGCACAGAGTCACTGCGGACCCACGTATTGAGCACCGGAGGGGACCCCCACCTGGGTGCGGGGGGGCGGCTGCCAGAGGTACTGCACCATACTTGCCCGGCGAGGCTGGGAGGCGCGGTGTCACCGTTGCCACCGCTGCTGCGGTCCTTCCTTCTCCTTGCCAAAGACACTGCCCGCTGCTGCCGGGTCGGGCTGCCTCCTCGACTGGGCTACTTGCTGCCTTACTGCGACGCTGCCCTGGGGCTCTACGATTGGAACCCGCACACTGCGTGATCAGTCTTGCCGGCCTTGGCTCTCTGGTGAGATCCCAGCACAACCGGGACTGGGACCGGTGGGTATCCTCACTAGGCGGACGGCGCCCACACTGCACCCAGCATGGGGAGGGTCAGTAAGCGGCGAGAGATGGAGCAGCAGGAGTCGGCGGGCGAAGATACTGGAGAGCCGCGACCATGCACGAGAGCTCAAAGCGAAAAGCCCGCACCCCAAGGCGAGGTATCGCTCCACGACATCCTGCAGGCCATAGAAACATCGCGGACGGCCGTAGAAACCAAAATAGATACGCTCCGTGAGGATCTCGGACTCCTGAGGGCCGATCACAGAAAATTGGCGGACCGCGTCACAACAGCAGAGGGTGAGGTCGAGGACCTGAAACCGCAAGTCTCCACGACCTCGCGCCAAATCACGGACATTGAAAAAAGGGTGCAGGTGCTGGAGCGGCGGGCAGAGGACTCTGAAAATAGAGCAAGACGGAACAACATAAGGGTCATTGGCCTGCCGGAAAAAATCGAGGGGAACAACATGGTGGCCTATCTCGAGAACTGGATTCGCACTGAAGTGGCAGAGGAGGGTCTGTCGCAATACTTCGCCCTTGAGAGGGCTCACAGGGTCCCTGCTCGGGCGCCGCCGCCGAGGAGGCCGCCGAGGCCCGTGGTGGCCCGCCTCCTCTTTTACAAAGATAGAGATCACGTGCTGGGCCAAGCGCGACTCAAAGGACAACTCAAAATAGGGAACAGCACGGTTCGGATCTTCCCGGACTTCTCCAGGGAGGTACAGAGACAACGAGCTTCCTTCGTCTCGGCCAAGAGGAAACTGCGCCAATTGGACGTGCCATACTCCATGGTGTTCCCGGCTAGACTTCGGATAGCGCACGCGGGGGAGACCAAGTTCTTCACCACACCTCAAGATGTATCGGGCTGGATAGAGGAGAGAGGCCCACGAGACAGGAGGCACGACAGCACGGATCGGCCCGAGAAAGATCACGCACGATCGCCGGGGGAGGAGGGAAACTCAAGAACCAGCCAACGCCGGAAGAAAGTAGGCGAGACAGAGAGAAGCGGTGGCGGCAATAGCCTCCCTGAGTGCCACAAGCCCGGAGGGCAGCCCCTCCCTCTCAGGAGGGGACCGGAGAGACTCGGATTCAGAAACCAGCTCGAGCACAGTGGGGGAGAACAGTCAGATCCTACCAGAGGTGACTCCAGGCACGGCGGACGAACTGATTTAGCTCATCCATGACACGCAAGTATAGGCGGGACACTGCAACTGGTGGTGGAGGAGTCGTGGCTTGCGCCTGATCTGCACATAAGAGGAGCCCTGGAGGGGTGATACGAGAGCTCAATATGGGATGGGGGAACCCAGGGGCGGAGGGGAAGGCTTTCCTCCAGACGGGCACTCGTCTCAACCACCACCCGAACGTTGGTCATTTGACTGTTACCATGCCAGAAGGCAGTTTGGATAGGGGGAATTTCTCACTTGTCCTGGGGAAGGGGAGTTGGGGAAGTTTTGTTGTTTTAAGTTGGGGGTACTGCTGTCTATACATTCCCGGGGACACGAGATACAACGCGGAGGGTCCCTCTTTCCTTACATTGCACTGAACGTTATGCAGGGGCGCGAGGGCTGGACGGCGGCAACGAGAATACCAAGTGATGCCGAAACGTAAGGTATATAACCTCCTCTCTTGGAATGTCCGGGGGATGCACTCCATGCACAAACGCTACAGGGTTTTCTCTCATCTGAACAGGCGGGGGATACATATTGCAATGTTACAGGAGACGCACACACTGGCATCTGAGGGGGTGGCTCTACAACGTAGATGGAGGGGACAGGCATATTACACCTCATACTCGGCGTTCGCCAGGGGGGGTCCTGGTGTGGATTAGAGCAGGGGTCCCCTTCCAGCATACAGGGCACAAAGTAGACCCGGAGGGACGGTACGTGGTGGTTACGGGGCGGTTGGACGGACAGGACGTCACGCTCATTAATATCTATGGCCCAAATGTGGACCAGGGAACGTTCCTGGAGCAGCTATCTGGGACCCTGGCGCCATATCTTACGGGGTCAATTATTATGGGGGGGGATTTCAATTGTATTGCAGACCTGGTGCTCGATCGATCTCATCCACCACTACGGGATGCCCCGGCACACAGAATAGCTAAGGCGTTTGGGGACTGGCAATCTCGCTGGGGATTAGTAGACACGTGGAGACCTACGCATCCAGCTGACAGGGAATATTCCCACCTCTCACATGTGCATGACCTGCACGTCCGCCTGGACACCTTTCTATGCTCCCCGGACGTACACGCCAGAATGCACGACACGGAATACCTCACCCGGACAGTGTCGGACCACAACCCAATACTGACCCGACTGCACTGGGGGACCCAGCAGCAGCCCATCCCAACATGGCGCCTTAAACCCGAGGCACTAGAGGATCCAGTGTTCCTGGATGAGATTAGGGGCCATATCGGCACGTACTTCGCCGACAATGCGCAGACCACGGACTCCAGGGGGACGGAGTGGGAGGCCTTCAAGGTTGTCATCAGGGGGCGCTGCATGGCGCTCTCCATTGGGGTCAGGCGAACGTTACTCACGGACATGGAGAGGGCCGACCGAGCACTGCGGGAGGTGGAAATTCGCCGCCCGAATCACCCAGAACTCCGGCAGGCACTGCTGGCAGCGAAGGAAGAGGTGGCCGCGCACGAGGAAAGGCTGAGGTGTTTCGATTATAAGGCCTATATGGACAGGACGCACGCAGAGCGAGATAGAGCGGGCAGGTTACTAGCGTGGCTGGCCAACCCCACCCGCAGGGGGAACACAATTATTGAGCTAGCAGGCTCTGAGGGACAATCCTTATATCGGCAGGATGCTATTAACAATAGATTCCGTGGATACTATGAACGGCTGTACGAGAGCTCGGGGCCGCGGGGGGAAGGGGAGATAGAGGGCTACCTGGCGGACCTTCCTCTGCATGCCCTAACGGACGAGGACGCGGACCAACTGGGGGCGGCCATCACGGAGCGCGAAGTTCGGGTGGCCATCAAGGAACTGGCCAGGGGAAAACCCCAGGCACAGACGGGCTTCCTAAAGAATTCTACGCGGCATACGCGGAAGAACTAGCCCCCAAGCTAGTGGAGATGTACACAGAGGCGGGAGAGAGGGGACATCTGCCTGCCACTATGCGCGAGGTGGTGGTGATCTCATTATTGAAGCCCGATAAGTCCCCCCTGGAATGCACAGCATATAGGCCCCTATCGATGTTAAATCTCAACTTTAAGATATTAAGTAAGTTGCTGGCAACGCGATTGCTGCCGCATATGACCTCCCTTGTGCATCTGGATCAGGCGGGATTTATTCCCCGCAGGAACACGACCCTGAACATACGCCGCCTGTTATCTGTACTTGAGCTTGGGGCAAAGGGGGATCAGGCAGGAGCGGTGTTTGCCATTGACATGGAAAAGGCATTCGATAGCCTAGAATGGGGGTTCCTGTACGCAGTTTGAATCAAAATGGGCCTTGGGCCAGGGTTCTCTGCGATGGGTGCAGCTGCTATACGCTGATCCGGTGGCAAGAGTCCGCACGGGGGGCACGATATCAGGGCAGTACAGAGTAGAGAGGGGCACGCGGCAGGGGTGTCCCCTCTCCCCGCTGTTATTTGCCCTGGCGGTGGAGCCGCTGGCATGTGTGGCGAGGTCAGACAGGGCTTACGGAGGGATACAACTGGGGGAGCAGAGGCACAATATAGCGCTATACGCGGACGATCTCCTATTATTCCTACGCCACGCAGGGGAGGATCTCCCGGGAGCACGGAGGATGATGGACGAGTTCGGAGGTCTAAAGGGGCCTCCGAGTAAACTGGCAGAAGTCTCGATTATTTCCCCTGAGGGTGGACATGGTGCCACCTGAGGACCTTGGTAATCTGAGATGGGAGCCCAGATGTTTCTGCTACCTGGGAGTGCGCATCTTCCACGCTGTGGTAGATGTGAAAGAAGGGAACATAGAGAGGGCACTGCGCGCGCTTAAGGATAGTATGGACTTCTGGGGAAAGCTTCCTCTATCCGTGATGGGCCGGGTCTCCCTACTCAAAATGGTGGCTCTCCCTAGATTGCTGTACTTTTTACTACATTGCCAGTGTGGATCTCGGCGGCTTGGTTTCGGGAGCTGGACTCCCGACTGTCTGCATTCATCTGGGGTGCGGGCCGGCGGAGAGTGGCCCTTACCACATTAAAAGACCCCGATCAGAGGGGGCCTCGCTGTGCCGGATATGGAAGGGTACTACTTGGCAGGACAGCTACAAAGACTCACACAGTGGGTGGCGGGGAGCATAGACCCAGACAGGGGGTGCCACTGTTCACCCCGAACAAACTGGATGTGTTTCGCACACTGTTAAGGGTCGCCAAACCGCAGCAGATCAGCAGTAACGAACATGGGGTGATTCGACGGTGCTGGAGCAGATGCCTACAGAAAACTAGGACAAAACACCCATACTCGCCCGAAATGGCGATGACGCTGCTGAGTGCCCTTCCCCACGGGGGGCAATGGCGGGGGATAGATGATTGGGTACAAGCAGGGGCTACAAGGGTGGGAGATCTCTTCCGCGATGGAGAGCTACTCTCCTTTGGGGACTTCAGCGCTGACTGGGATATCCCAACAGGGCATTTCCTATTATACGGAGCAGTCACAGGGGCCATGAGACGTCACTGGGGAACAGGCACGACTGAACCGGATCGACATACCACCTGCGAATACATAAGCCTTGCCGGGGGGCACTATCAGGGCGGTGGCATGTCTGTATAGGGCCATAGGACGCGACTCCCTGCAACCGCTGGACAGATTGAGAAACCAATGGGGGAAGACGTCGCCAGGCCACTGGAAGACAAGGACTGGGAAAATATTCTTGACCGGGCACCCAAAGTTTCTAGGAACGCCCGCTTTAGCTTGATTAACTTCTACATACTCCACCAAGCCTACCTTACGCCAGAACGTATCAACCGATACTTTACTAGGGACGACGCCAGATGCCCGAGATGCACTACACTAGGGGCGACTTTCATTCACATGCTCTGAAGCTGTACTGCTTTAACACATTACTGGCAGGAGGTGACACAGGAGACGGCTAGGGTCACGGAGAGGGTTATCCCCTGCACACCGACACATGTTCTACTAAGCCTATTCCCGCACACGGCCAAAACTAGGACCACGGATAGGTTCCAAGATCTCGCCTTCATACTGGCGAAGCGAGAAATCACTCGTAACTGGAAAGACCCGAAGGGCCCCAGTACACACAGTTGGAAGCGAGAGCTAGTGAAATGGGCGGGATGCGAGAGTAGGATCCTACTGAGGAATGCGAGGTGGGGGATAGGCAAGGAGGAGCGAGCCAGGGCATGGGAGGGGTTGCTGGGTGACCTGCAAAGGGACGGACAGGAATCCGACGCCTCTTCCCCTGAGAGGCCCCTACAGTGAAAGCGTCCCTAACGGTCAGGGCAGATCAGAGTAGCTTTGAAGACCCCGGAGGGTGGGGAGCGTCCAACACACTCCAACAGGAGAGGGTAGGGACAGAGGGGGTAGTATATATGTATATATATATATATATAGGATGCCCCTGTGAACAATGATTGGATAGAGGGGAAGGGACCCTTGGCATCCAAGCGAGGCAAACGGGAGACAGCAGTGCGGGGAGGGAGGGAGGGGGGGACCAGGTTACGAGGTTTGTTAGGCAGAAGGGGGGAGGGGGGAGGGGGGCCAGGGCCAGATTAGCACTACCCCTACCGAACAAGGCGGGAGGGGATGCTCGTTACGAGGACACCGAGAGGAAGTGTATAAACTGCCCATTGAGATGTAACGCATATGACAATGGTCCGAATGTAATGCTATCTTGATTTATGCAACCCTGCTTGAACATAAAGGCAATAAAGTTTGTTTAAAAAAAAAAAAAAATCAGGGTGTCACCCATAGGTGTGTTTGCTGTCAGGGCTGAGTTTGTGTGCAGACGCAGATGGGTCACAGTCAGGATTCCCCTTGGCACTTGTTGTTTACACCTGTCATGTGATTTCCAGTTTGTGTTATCTTTCAGTGATTGTGACACGTTGTGTGTGTGACTGCTGGCACTCCTCAGGGTCCGGGCTGCAATGTTGGTAGTTGTCTATGTGTGTTCTTTGTGGGTGTCCTTGGCTTCTTCATTGGTGTGTGACTGTGGCTGGGATCCCATTGGTTGGTGTGGTATTGCCGTCATGTCCATGTACAGCGTAGTGTGCAGTGTGTCAGACATTCAGGAGTCTTGTTGAGTGGCCATGTGTGATGTGTTTCTGCACCTTGGTTCCCACCCACCACCCTGGGATTGTCATGGGTGCATGTGCAATGTCACCAGTGCATGTGTGCTTCACTGCTGCATATTGTTGGAGGTCGAGGTGTGTGGTGTTGAGTGTGTGCAGATGAGAGTTGTTGCCCGGCTAGACCCCTGCCTCCATGTTGGCCTTGGCTTACTGGCCGTGCTGATTGATTTGTGCTTGTGTAGGTGTGATGGTAGTTTGTTGCTCAGGACACATGACTGTGGTTCACAGTGTGAACGACATTTAGCTTTGTCATCACAGTGGGATTGTAATGCAGCCCAGGGTCACCACATTGTGGGGGCCCTGGGGGTAGTGCTGTGGTGTGTCTGTGTCTTGCTGTGTCACTTGCTGTTCCTACATGCTTGTGTGACATGTGTGATTTGTGCTCCCTCTCATCTGACAATGCCTGATTGCCTACATAGGGGATTTGGATCCATGAGTTACCTTTGTGTGGCACTGTATGCACATCTGTGTAATTGGTATTCAGGCCTCCTCATGTGTTGTGTGGTTGCCTGGGGACACTGGCACCCCCCTCACCTGTTGTGTTTGATGTGCAGTGTGGGTCTGCCTGTTTGTGTTTGTGCATCTGCACCACTGCATTGGCATATCTTTGGTGTGCCATTGGCTGTATGTTGTTTGGTGGCTTTCCCCTGCTGTCCCTGGGACTCCTAGGTCATCGGTCAGCACAATGATCATGGTTTGTGTGTCCCATTGCTGCCATGGTATGGTATCTGTTCACCTCACATCTACAGTCTCCACAGGGTATCTGCATTTGTGTGCCCATTGGTGCAAATATGTGGGTCTGCATTCTGATGGTCACTTCTGTCATTGTGTCATTGATGAATGTTGACAGTGTCCAGCCCCCATGGGTGTTGTTTGTCTGCACATGGCCAAAGGTATGTCTTATTTGCACTGCAGTATTTGCCTCCCCCAATCTATGTTGCAATGGGACACATGCACTACTTTGCCACTGATGTGTTTTATGTTCTGTGACCAGGAATAATCCATGCAGTTTGGCAGTTGCAGCTTTTTCTATGTCAACACTTGCATTTTGGTCACGGTGATGATGGGGGTTTGGACCCCATTGCCACAATGTTCAAAATGTGCTTCAGCTATGGACCCCACACTTACCTTTTGGTCACTGTGATGATGGGGGTTTAGACCCCATTGCCACAATGTTCTGAATGTGCTTCAGCTATGGGCCCCCACACTTACATTTTGCTCACTGTGATGATGGGGGTTTGGACCCCATTGCCACAATGTTCAAGATGTGCTTCAGCTATGGACCCCACACTTACCTTTTGGTCACTGTGATGATGGGGGTTTGGACCCCATTGCCACAATGTTCAAAATGTGCTTCAGCTATGGACCCCACACTTACCTTTTGGTCACTGTGATGATGGGGGTTTAGACCCCATTGCCACAATGTTCTGAATGTGCTTCAGCTATGGGCCCCCACACTTACATTTTGCTCACTGTGATGATGGGGGTTTGGACCCCATTGCCACAATGTTCAAGATGTGCTTCAGCTATGGACCCCAAACTTACATTTTGGTCACTGTGATGATGGGGTTTTGGACCACATTGCCACAATGGTCATGGCCTGCTTGCATTGAGGGGGCCACACACATATATGTGTGGCACATGTGATAGGGGGTCACATTGTATGTTCAAAGTCATGTTCAGTGTTGTAGGCATTTGTCACAGTCTACACACGCTTGTCATGGTGTTGGGGGATGTATTTTTCTTGCATTCCCTAGGTTGTGGTGTGCTGGTTGTGTCATGCATTGTCCATCCTATGAGTGGGGGTGGTGTTGGTGGTAGGCATCCAGCCCCCCATGGGTAGAGGTGGTAGTAGTGACAGGCATCCAGCCCCCATGGGTAGAGGTGGTAGTAGTGGTAGGCATCTGGCACCCCTGGGTAAGGGTGGTAGTAGTGGTAGGCATCTGGCACCCCTGGGTAAGGGTGGTAGTAGTGACAGGCATCCAGCCCCTCATGGGTAGAGGTGGTAGTAGTGGTAGGCATCTGGCACCCCTGGGTAAGGGTGGTAGTAGTGGTAGGCATCTGGCACCCCTGGGTAAGGGTGGTAGTAGTGACAGGCATCCAGCCCCCATGGGTAGAGGTGGTAGTAGTGGTAGGCATCTGGCACCCCTTGGGTAAGGGTGGTAGTAGTGGTAGGCATCTGGCACCCCCTGGGTAAGGGTGGTAGTAGTGACAGGCATCCAGCCCCCATGGGTAGAGGTGGTAGTAGTGGTAGGCATCTGGCACCCCTGGGTAACAGTGGTAGTAGTGGTAGGCATCTGGCACCCCTGGGTAAGGGTGGTAGTAGTGGTAGGCATCTGGCACCCCTGGGTAAGGGTGGTAGTAGTGTTAGGCTTCTGGCACCCCCTGGGTAAGGGTGGTAGTAGTGGTAGGCATCTGGCACCCCTGGGTAGGGTGGTAGTAGTGACAGGCATCCAGCCCCCATGGGTAGAGGTGGTAGTAGTGGTAGGCATCTGGCACCCCTGGGTAAGGGTGGTGGTAGTGGTAGGCATCTGGCACCCCCTGGGTAAGGGTGGTAGTAGTGTTAGGCTTCTGGCACCCCCTGGGTAAGGGTGGTAGTAGTGGTAGGCATCTGGCACCCCCTGGGTGAGGGTGGTAGTTGTGGTAGGCATCTGGCACCCCCTGGGTAAGGGTGGTAGTAGTGACAGGCATCCAGCCCCCCCTGGGTAGAGGTGGTAGTAGTGGTAGGCATCTGGCACCCCCTGGGTAAGGGTGGTAGTAGTGGTAGGCATCTGGCACCCCTGGGTAAGGGTGGTAGTAGTGGTAGGCTTCTGGCACCCCCTGGGTAAGGGTGGTAGTAGTGGTAGGCATCTGGCACCCCTGGGTAGGGTGGTAGTAGTGGTAGGCATCTGGCACCCCCTGGGTAAGGGTGGTAGTAGTGACAGGCATCCAGCCCCCATTGGTAGAGGTGGTAGTAGTGGTAGGCATCTGGCACCCCCTGGGTAAGGGTGGTAGTAGTGGTAGGCATCTGGCACCCCCTGGGTAAGGGTGGTAGTAGTGGTAGGCATCTGGCACCCCCTGGGTAAGGGTGGTAGTAGTGACAGGCATCCAGCCCCCATGGGTAGAGGTGGTAGTAGTGATAGGCATCTGGCACCCCTGGGTAAGGGTGGTAGTAGTGGTAGGCATCTGGCACCCCTGGGTAAGGGTGGTAGTAGTGACAGGCATCCAGCCCCCCATGGGTAGAGGTGGTAGTAGTGGTAGGCATCTGGCACCCCTGGGTAAGGGTGGTAGTAGTGGTAGGCATCTGGCACCCCCTGGGTAAGGGTGGTAGTAGTGACAGGCATCCAGCCCCCATGCGTAGAGGTGGTAGTTGTGGTAGGCATCTGGCACCCCCTGGGTAAGGGTGGTAGTAGTGGTAGGCATCTGGCACCCCTGGGTAAGGGTGGTAGTAGTGTTAGGCTTCTGGCACCCCTGGGTAAGGGTGGTAGTAGTGGTAGGCATCTGGCACCCCCTGGGTAAGGGTGGTAGTAGTGGTAGGCATCTGGCACCCCTGGGTAAGGGTGGTAGTAGTGACAGGCATCCAGCCCCCCATGGGTAGAGGTGGTAGTAGTGGTAGGCATCTGGCACCCCTGGGTAAGGGTGGTAGTAGTGGTAGGCATCTGGCACCCCCTGGGTAAGGGTGGTAGTAGTGGTAGGCATCTGGCACCCCCTGGGTAAGGGTGGTAGTAGTGGTAGGCATCTGGCACCCCTGGGTAAGGGTGGTAGTAGTGGTAGGCATACAGGCCCCTATGTGTATGTGTGGCATTGGTGAGGGCCATCCCGCCCCTATGGTGCTGCTGTTACTGGTGTAGGTATTTCTGCAACCCTCTGTGTGTGAATTGTCGGGTACGTGTAGTTTGTTTTAGTTGTTGGTGTCTGACTTACCTTCTGCGCCGTACGCGTCCGTGCCTGTTCCGGTAATAGAGGTAGAATATTGGTAGGATCGGCACGAAGGGATTCATGGTTGGTTCGTCTCGTTCGTCTTTCTCTTTGCTTCGCCTCGTCCTCGTCGCTGGCGTGTTCGTCTCGTAGCCGTGGATCGTGTTGTGGCGCGAATCGGAGCTTATGTGCTCCTCGACCGGATGCTTTGACGTGCCGTGCGTAGCGACGGGTTCGGCGCGTACGGGAAGTGCATCGTACTTGTCCGGCCGGACGGGGCTGCATTTTTGCTTCCGTGCGGCTCGATTCTACGATTCCGGATCCGCCTCGGTCGGAGAACAGGACCTGTATTGGGTGAGTACGACTGGGTCGGGATTTGGGCAGTTGTGCGCATCGTACTTGCTCGTTCGGACGTATGTGTGGTTCGGTCGGGAAACAGGCATTCGCCTGGATTTTTTCCCGACCGAATGGTATTAGGTGCGCCTCCGACCGGGATCGGAATCGACCCCTTGGTGTCTCTGTATTCCCCGCCTGCTCATTGTGCTCTAGCCATAGGAGGTTGGCTGTAATTCCTAAAATTTGGGAATCCTGCCAAGGAGGTCGAGCATTCTTTTTCCTTGGACTTAGACTCTTCAATGATCCACCTCCAGCACAGCTGGAGTGTCATTCACTCTCTCAGTTTAACAAATCTTTAAAGACATGGCTGTTTCAATTTTCGGAATCTTCCTAGTTCTGCATTTTCTCTAGATAGCACTCTGGTCTGATCTATTTTCCGTGATTGAGCCTAGCACTGGGAAACCTTTTTTAGGGAGCCATGTGCTTTTGTCCCTGTTCCTGATCACTGTCATTTGTGATAGCAGGGTGCAGCATGCTCAACCCTCTTTGTGCCTCTGTTGTGAGTGCTACTCCATCCTGGTAATGTCCTTGCTGTGAGGCGCATCACTATAGACAATGATGGGTCTGGAAAACAGCTTAAGAAGTACACATGAAGGAAGAATGGACACAAACCATGTCTGAGAGTGCAGACAGAAAATGCACATCCCCTGTCTGCTTTACCTGTATTAGAGTGGGAGCTGTTCACCCATGTGTTCTTCCAGTTCCAGGTTCTCTTTGACCAAGCAGAGGGTGTGCTCTACAAAGAGTGGACAAGAGTGCAACATAACAAGAACAGGTCCCAAGTTTCACATTATGATGATGTAGGATAAGCTGCAAACAGCACAATCCCTCCCTCAATTCTGATCATTATATTGTATAAACATACATTCACCAGGATGGATTAGATATATTGGGAATGCTGTTCATTTGGAAAGTTTGATGCATCTGGTTTGTGGTGACGGTTTGTCTAAAAAAAATTCAGTTGAATGCCGGCAGCCTTCCGCAAAGTTTGGGTCCATGCTGGCCTATTAGATAGATAGAATTAGAATATGGAAAGCTCATTTAAGTAACATAAATGGAGACCACAAGAACAGATCCACAGTACTTCTGTATGATATATGGACATTTCAAAATTGTCTAGGTATAGGCTTGTAGGCCTTAATGGCCAGACAGCAGCACTTCCAAATGTGCAAGGTCATAGACAAAGATGTTCAAACCCCAACCAAGTTCCCCTTTACATGGCAGGGCACAGATCAGGGCAGCATAAGCACATAAAGGACTGCGATACAAGTAGCACAGGACAGTCTGCTTGTCCAGGTTCTGTGGTACACCAGGGCGAATTGAAACTGGGGGTCTCAAAATAATCTTTTTCAGCATGCAGAGTTATTTGTGCGCAAGAGGAAAATGTGCAAACTATGTTTGAAAAATGCTTGGAAATATAGGGATCATATTGCAAAGAAGTAATAAATATCAAAACTCACTGATCCCTCAGGAGTGTAAGTTCCATGTAAGTTTCAGAACTTAAGGGTGTAAATGTCTGCTTCCCATTTATCTGCCTTGTTTACAGCTCTACACGTCCAGAGTCTCGGCACTGGTGAGAATCCCCAGGCATGGGGCAACCACAGACGCCAAAAATATCTATTGTTTTCCAGTTCATGGGAAACTATTTTCCACGAAGGCCCTTCCTTCTCCCACATCCCATCACAGCCCTTGCGACAAGGGGGAATATTGTTGCACTTTCCCTACAGGTAGGCCACAATATCACCTTAATCATTGAGGTGAAAGAGAATACTTCGGAAAAACATTTCAGATTATTTTTTTTAACTTGTAGCTATAACCGTGTGAGTGGTCATCTCATGCCCACTGCATTTTAATGATCCGCTCCCTAAAACTCGCCTGAGATCATAGTACACATGGTACACTTCTTTGGTGGCACTTAAGAATGTGGCAAAATCGGTGGGCAGTTTGGAATTTGCACATGCATAATACCTCTTGTGCAAAGCTGAATTGGTTAATCATCTGCCAGTTATCTATGCAAAGTCTGAGATGTGTAAGATTGTTTTTCACAGGTGAAAAGCTCTGTCTGCTAGGGCCCTGCTTCGCCTTAGGTTTATGGTCACGAATTGCCGTTTTAAAGTTCCATCATGGGACATTTCATGAATATCATATTTCATTGGTCATCTGGTGTGTAATTTGCTGTGCCAGTAAAAATGTTTTCGGCATGAACATTAGTAACGGTAGGGATTTCTGCCCACCACCACTTCAGCATATATTCAGCAGAAAATAATCTCTCCTTATTATATATATCCGCAAGGTGGCTTTTATTTTGTCATTTATTTTGTTCTTGTTGACGTTATTTCTATAAATGCCCAATAAGAAGACATTCAGCTAAAAAAATAAAATACCTCTTTTGCCAGTAATGGAACATTGCCCCTAGAGGGTTGCCTGTACATAAAGTTCTAGTTAAAAAGCTTACAGAAAAACAATCTCTTTAAAAGAAAAATAAGGTGGACTGGAAAATATTTGAAAATAAATAAAGGTTTTCTGGTGAAAACTGGCTGCTTAAAATAACAAGTCACTGGTCTGAAGATTTGCTTTCATATTCTTGACAAAATCATTAATATGCAGAGAAAATAGAGAAGCTTTGAAACATGTAAGCGCATTCGGTCAGCAAAGCGTTTTTACATTATGCCAAACTTATAAAAACTTGAATTAAAGAATAAAGATGCTGATGATCCGTGCAGTGCACCTCCCAGTGTTTTTCCACGCAGGAGCCCTCTGTTTGAAGGTCCAACAGTTATATGTGAAGGAATAGATGAGATAAATACAGGTTTTATATGGCAATAAAACGCATAAAAGCTTTAAAACACCTCAGAAGCCGGAGATGATGAAAGGGCACATGGGCGACCCCAGGAAGCCTGTCAGAAGGATTTGTCTTCAACTGCCTTACTAAACCCAAATGGCTCTCTGTGAGATATAAAGCCGCAAGGTAGGAGTTTACAGTTTCATAAATGCAACCAAGAAGCGTCAAGTTCCCAGCAATTTAATGAGGAAAGAAATAGGCTCAAATCATCAAGGGGGCGGTGGATGCCTCCTGCAGCAGTGTATTGATGAGGCTGGCATAGGCAACAGTGATGGCCTGATTTAGCTATTCAATACCCAATTGCCTTTCTTCCTCATCACATCCCTTGCTTGTGAGGCATGTCTATAAGACAGACACCTTATATATGTTTGCACAATTTTGGGATTAAATATACTCCTCCATCTCTCTTGCCCCTTCTACCCTCTTGACGAATAAGAAGGACCTGGCCACTAAATCCTGCCCTTTTGTATGTATTGGACTCGGAGCAATGCCCCTGAGGTTTGCAGCTGTGTAATGTACGGAACGAAAAAGATTGCACCAGCTGTGCGCATCCTAGTTTGGCAAAACGGCCCATAATGTTGTCTTGATGGAAAAGTTTAGGTATGAGGTGGATGCAGTCTGCTGGGCTTCTGCCAGGGGTGGTGATGAGCTGGAGACCACGTCTAAGACTAGTTCGCCTGGACCCCCTTTGGAAAGTCTAGTGATGCCCTCAGGTGAGCATAAATTGATGTTTGCAAGCCAAGCAGGGTGGTGGCCCACTGCGAACATAAGTGCACTGGTATGTTATTTATAGTCTTTTTTTGTGAAACATATATGAGTGTTAGACTTGGCATCTTTTGGCGTGTTTCCCCTGACTTTTTGCTTTCTGACCTCCCGGTTTTGACTCTATTTTTGCTGGTGTAATGATTCTGCGCACTTTCCTCACTGCGGTCCAGTGGGAAAGTGCAAGTGCTCCTGTATAAAATGCGTTATGGATTGGTGTTTCCATGATTGGCCTATTTGGTTTATGTGTCAGTCCCTTGTAAAGTGCACTGCGAGTGCCAGGGCCTATAGACCAAATGCTGTTGGTGGGCTGCAGCACTGGATTGTGCCACCCACGCAAACAGCCCGTAAAGTGTAACTCGGGCCTGCCACCGCAGAGCCTGTGCGCAGCCTGGGGCTGCCATGACGACTTGGCAAGTGCACACACTTGCAAGTCCCTAAACCTTCCCTTTGCTACATGTTAGTCACCCCTAAGGTAGGCCCAAGGTACCCCTGTGGGCAGGGTGCGTTGTATGCGAAAGGTAGGACATGCCCGGAGTGTGTGCGGCATGTCCTGATAGTGAATTACAGCCTAGTTCGTTTTTCACTATTGCAAGGCTACCTGTTCCCCCTAGGCCAGAACGGGCAGTTTTGATTATTACAGTTTATAATCCTAACTGACCCGGGAACATGGTAGAAATTCGAGTTTAGTATGCCTGGACTCAGAATGATAAAATGCATCTTTTAGTGAAGTTGGTTTTAACATTCTGTGTTTGAAAATACCACTTTTTAGAAAGTGGGTATTTTCTTGTCTAACCATCCAAGCCTGCCTCTGCGAGTGTTGTGTATTCCTTGTCTGGAGTGTGAGTGACAGGGGCTGGGGGATGCCAGGAGACAGGGTGAGTCAGCACAGGGCTGGATAGCAAGATCTACATGTAGATGGGTGGGAGGGGTCGCACCTGGGCCCTGAATAGGACAGTGCCTTCCCTCCACAATGCTGGATCCACCTCCTGTGGTGCGTCTGATGTCCCTGGCCTGCTCACTGAAAGAAGGGACGGAGACTTGTCAACAAAGTGCTCCAGAACTGGTTTGGACTAGGCAAAGGCCTCTCTGCCTTCAGAGAACAAAGGAATTTGGGATATAAATATTGGGGCCCTGACCCCATGAATTTAGATCTCGCTGGAATCAAGGAACCTGCCAAGACGAAGAGCTGGAAGAGCTGCCAGGAGGAGTACTGCCCCTTTGCTGTGTTGTTGCTTTGTTGGGTTGGCCTGCAGCTGCTGCTTCTGCCTCGGGCAGTGAAAGGACTGGACTGAACTTTCTACAAACTTGTGCTGAGTATCTCCAAGGGCCAGGAACCGAGCTGGCCTCCTGTTAAGAAGTCTCAGGGACTACAAAGACTTCACAAGCCTCTGGGTACCGCTTCTGGAATGCTGTTTCAGTTGCCACAGAGGAAGGGAACCGCAACCGACTCCGTCAACCGAATCCATCCCTGGCCGGTGACCTGTTTGCACCGCAGACCGCATCGCCCCGCTTCGCATCGCAACCCTGGTCTCACCGTGGGCGACGTCCGACGCCGCCAACATCGAGCCGCTGCTTGCACCGTGACCTGTGGGCACCGCAGTTCGCATCGCATCGCTTCACTGAACCAGCCGGACCCGACCGATGCGGCCGCTGCAACTGGCTCAAGAGTCGGGACCGCACCGCATTTGGGGCACCGCTCGCACGCCTGCGACGCACCGCTCCGACTCGCACCGCTGTCCGACGCCAGCTCCCGCACTCCGGCTTGGTCGCCTGCGCCGCAACCTGTCAGCACCGCATCGAGCATCGTCTCACCCTGCATCGCACGCCTTGGACTCACCGACTCCGTCTGCACGACGCTCATCGAGCCGCTGCCTGCACCGCATCGAGGGACACCGCACCTTGCATCGCTCCGTCTTGCACCGCAACCGCGACGAACGCCGACCGGCTCGTACACTCCGTACCAGCCACAACGAGAAAGGTACTGTAACCGAGTCTGTTCATGACTCTGCTGGCCCGTATCGACGCGGTCGGCTGGAACTGTTAGACTCTGTGGTTTTCAGCATCACGGTAGGCTCGGACGGAGCTACCGACTCGTACGAACTTTGCTTTTGTGCTATTCCTGCAAAGAAGAAGTTACCGTATCAAGCATTCATTCGTAAAGTACAGTATTGTGGATTTTTGTCGTAATTGGTCTTGTCTTGAGTATATAAAATATTGGTTATTTTTCTAAACTGGTGTGGTGTCCGTTTGTAGTGCTTACACGGTATTACTGTTGGTTATGTGCAAATGCTTTACACACTGCCTCTGAATTAAGCCTGACTGCTCGTGCCAAGCTACCACGAGGGTGAGCAGGGGTTACTTCACGAGTGTAACAACCCTTACCCTGACTAGGAAGAAGGGTCCCTACTTGGACAAAGGTGCAAGCCCTTGCCAACTAGAGATCCCATTTCTAACATTGGTTGTCAGCGGTGAGGATAGGACTTGTGTTTGCACTTGACTTACAGTGATTGGTGTGCACTACTACCATATCGCAGACCATTACGTACCACATACTGGTTCTTTTTCTTTTGGCCTATTTTTGATCTTGCCAGTTTTCAACTCACGACTTTTGTCATGCCTGAATCAATTGCATCATCCGTTGCATCTCTGGAAGTTATCTTTGAGGAGGATAGGTTGGAATCCTACGCCGTAAAGGAGTTACGAGCGATTTGTAAAAACCTGAAAGTCCAAATTAAAGACCTCACAAGGAAGGAGGAGCTACAGAAGGCGCTGAGGGCCTGGGTAGCAGCCAGACATGCCAATGGGCAGCCTGGTGATCTCAGTGAGGAGGTGGAGGAGCCTATTTCCAGGGTAGATGTGCTTTTGGGTAGGGGGGAACCCGCCAGGTCAGGCAGCAGCAGTCTGTCCCCAGAGGAGCTGGAGGACAGGCGGGAGGCAAGGCAGTTCGAGCTGCAGAAGCTCAGGCTGGAGAGTGAGCGGGAGGAGAAGAGATTGGCCATAGAGGAGAGGAAGATGCTCTTAGAGCATGAGAGAGAACTGAAGGAGCTAGAACTTAGGAGTAAGTCAGGCTCAGATGGTGGCAGCAATTCGTCCAGAAAGGCAGACAGGATTGTGCACATTCCCAAGAACGTAGGCAAGGAGTTCAAGAAGGGGGATGACATACAAAGGTGGTTTCAGGGTTATGAGGCAGCCATACACATGAATGGGGTCCCTGAGGAGAATGG
The DNA here is from genome assembly GCA_963921515.1 of Calotriton arnoldi. Lineage (NCBI taxonomy): Eukaryota > Metazoa > Chordata > Amphibia > Caudata > Salamandridae > Calotriton > Calotriton arnoldi. The sequence goes on along the minus strand of CAWUFW010015987.1, from coordinate 249,165 downwards.
GGAGCAGGATTGTGGCCACTTTTCCCTGAAGAAGCAAGGGATGCTCTGATAGCTTTGGGTAAGGGGTATCACCTCACCTATGCTGACATGAAGGATGCCCTTCTCACGAAGTATGGTCTTATTCCTGAAAAGTACAGGGATCAGTTCAGGTCCAGTAAGAAGTCTGATGCCAACACTTGGTTGGAATGTGTGGATGTGTTCTGCAGGTCTCTGGATGGTTGGGTGAAGGGCAGTAGTGTAACAGATTTTCAGGGGCTCTACAACTTGATTGCATGGGAGCACTTGTCTAGTCTATGTTTTGCAGATCTGCGCCAGCACCTAGTTGATAGTAAGCTAACTGACCCCAGGAAGCTTGCTATGGAAGCGGACCGCTGGGTGAGTACCAGGGTCCACAAGAAAGCGTTTGGGGAGACTCAGCCAAAGGTGGGCAGGGTCCCCAGCAGAAAGGTGGGGGAGACAAGGGTAAAGCACAGGAGTTCTCTAAAGGGCCCCAAACTAGTACCCAGGGTAAAGGTTCCCAGCCCCCGGTGATAAGAAGAAAGGGGTCTCAACAGGGAAGCCTGTTGAGACCGGCCCCATAAGTGTTATGCATGTGACCAGGTAGGTCACTTTGAGGGGACCCCAAGTGCCCGAAGGGGACACAGCCACCCACCGGTGGACAGTCCAAAGTGTTGGCTAGTGTAGCGCTTGGGGAGGAGGGGTGCCCACAGGAGGGTGGGGATCCCGCAGAAATGACCCTTGTCTCACTAGGGGACAGTGAGATGGTCCCAGGAAACCAGGTGCCCCCTAACACAAAGAAATATAGCACCTGGGTGACCATTAATGGGAACAGGGTAGAGGCTCTCAGAGATACTGGAGCCAGTGTGACCTCAGTCCGGTGTCACCTGGTGTCTGAGAAGCAAGTAGTCCCAGGAGCATTCCACCAAGTAGTTGCTGTCGACAACTCTGAGCGCCAGTGTATGGTGGCGCAGGTTCCCTTTGAATGGGGGGGTCTCAGGTCCCTTGAGGGTGGTTGTGAGCCCTACCATGCCTGTAGGTTGTCTGCTAGGAAACGACCTGGAGCAGTCCTCATGGAAGGAGGTTGAGCTCAGGTCTCACTTGGAAGATGCTTGGGTTGCCAGAGTGGGCATGCGTGTCTACTCGGTCAATGGCAGCCAGAAAGGGTGATCAAGAGGACTTGGAGCCTGAAACAGTGGCCCAAGTCCCTGCCAAGAGAAAGGGCAGGGGCGCGGGAAACCGGCCCCGAAGTTCCCACGGACCGGGAGGAGCGGACCTCGAGGGGACGCCCCGGTGCCTACAGGGGAGCAGGTAGCCGAACTGGGAGACATCTCTGAGCTGACCCATTGGCAGCAAGAAGGGGGTCCCACCAGGGAGGAGTTCTGCAGGGAGCAGAGCGAGGTGCCCTACTCTGGAGGGTCTGCGGCGGCAGGCTGCAGACCAGGCAGCTGGTAATCAGTCCGGGTCACATCTGATCTACTGGGAGAGTGGTCTCCTATACAGTGAGCCTAAGGTTGCTGAGCCTGGGTCAGCCCGTGTGCTGGTGGTACCCCAGCGCTTCAGGACCTTCCTACTGGGTCTGGCTCATGACGTGCCTTTGGCAGGACATTTGGGGCAGGACAAGACCTTTGACAGGCTTGTCACCCACTTCTTTTGGCCCCAAATGCGAAGGCAGTCAGATGCGCACTGTAGGTCTTGCCAAACTTGCCAGGCAAGTGGTAAGAGTGGGAGGAAGGTCAAAGCTCCTCTCAACCTTTTCCTGTTGTTGGAACACCCTTTGAAAGGAGTAGGGATGGATATTGTGGGGCCACTGGATCCCAAGACAGCCATGGGCAACAGGTACATCCTGGTCTTGGTGGACCATGCCACCCGGTACCCGGAGGCAATCCCTCTCAGGACAACGACGGCGCCAGTGGTGGGCCGGGCGTTAATGGGGATCTTTTCCCGTGTGGGATTCCCCAGAGAGGTGGTTTCTGATAGGGGGACCAATTTCATATCGAAGTATATGACATCCCTGTGGAAGGAGTGTGGTGTAACCTACAAGTTCACCACTCCTTACCACCCACAAGAAACGGTCTGGTGGAGAGATTCAACCAGACCTTGAAAGGCATGATCAAGGGTCTAACAGAACCCATGAGGCGTAAGTGGGACGTCCTCTTGCCATGCCTACTCTTTGCATACAGGGAGGTGCCTCAGAAGTCTCTTGGGTACAGCCCCTTTGAGCTCCTGTATGGCCACCCTGTCAGAGGACCTCTGAGTTTGGTAAAGGAAGGCTGGGAGGCAGCTCCCAGGAAAACTCCCCAGGATGTATTTAGCTACATGCTGGCCTTTAGAAAACCAAACTGCCCGCTTCAGGAAACTCGCTCAGGCGAACCTAGAAGCAAGCCAGGAAGAAATGAAGAGATGGTATGACCAGAATGCCACTCTGGTCGAATTTCAACCTGGGCAAAAAGTGTGGGTCATGGCCCCAGTGGCACCTTGTGCCTTGCAGGACAAGTGGACTGGGCCATATGAGGTAAGGAGCGCAAAAGTGGCGTCACCTACCTGGTGGATTTGCAGGCTCCAAGGAACCCTTTGAGGGTCCTTCACGTGAACCGCCTCAAGCCCCACTTCGAGAGGTCCGAAGTGAGTATGCTCTTGGCGACAGATGATGGGGTGGAAGAGGAGAGTGAGCCTCTCCCTGACCTCCTGTCTACCAAGGAGCATGATGGGTCAGTAGAGGGTGTGATCCTCTCCCCTACTCTGACTCAGGAGCAGCAGGGGGACTGTCGCCAGTTGTTGGGACAGTTCGCCCCACTGTTCTCTCTGACCCCGGTGTTACTCACTGGTGTACCCATGACGTGGACACCGGTGACAGCCATCCTGTGAAGCACAAAATTTACAGGTTGACTGACCGGGTCAGAGCCAGCATCAAGGAGGAGGTCTCTAAGATGTTGGCGTTAGGGGTGATTGAGCCCTCCCACAGTCCTTGGGCCAGCCCAGTGGTCTTGGTCCCAAAGGCTGCGGCGCCCGGTGCCACTCCAGAACTCCGGTTTGTGTGGACTACCGTGGGCTCAATGCCGTCACCAGGACTGACGCGCACCCCATCCCCAGAGCTGATGAGCTCATTGATCGGTTGGGAGCTGCCCGGTTCCTCAGCACGTTTGATTTGACGTCTGGGTACTGGCAGATTGCCTTAACCGATGGGGCCAAGGAGAGATCAGCGTTCTCAGCCCCAGAAGGTCATTACCAATTCTGGGTGATGCCCTTTGGGTTGAAGAATGCCCCTGCCACCTTTCAGAGGTTGGTCAATCAGGTGTTGGCTGGGCTGGAGGATTTCAGTGCCGCCTACCTGGATGACATTGCTGTGTTCAGTTCCAGCTGGGAAGAACATTTACAGCACCTTGAGAAAGTGTTGAGGGCTCTGCAAGGTGCAGGCCTCACGATCAAGGCCAGTAAGTGCCAGATCGGGCAGGGTTCTGTGGTGTGCTTGGGACACCAGGTAGGAAGCGGCCAGGTGGCGCCCCTACAACCCAAGATTGACACCATTCTGGCTTAGGAGCCCCCAAGACCCAGACAGAGGTGAGAGCCTTCTTAGGTCTCACCGGTTATTATAGGAGATTTGTTAAGGGCTATGGCACCATCGTTGCCCCCTTAACAGAGCTGACCTCTAAGAGGCAGCCCAGGAAAGTGATCTGGACTGAGTCCTGCCAGAAAGCTTTTGATGCCCTGAAGGCAGCCATGTGCACGGCGCCCGTGCTCAAGGCACCTGACTTCTCCAAGGAATTCGTCGTGCAGACTGACGCTTCAGAGCATGGTGTGGGAGCGGTGCTCTCACAGCTGAGCGAAGAGGGCCTGGATCAGCCTGTAGTCTTCCTTAGCAGGAGACTACTTCCCAGGGAACAGAGGTGGAGTGCCATAGAAAGGAAGCTTTTGCTGTGGTCTGGGCACTGAAGAAGTTGAGACCATACCTGTTTGGGACTCACTTCCGGGTTCAGACAGACCACAGGCCCCTCAGATGGTTGATGCAAATGAGGGTGAGAATCCAAAACTGCTGAGGTGGTCCATCTCCCTACAGGGAATGGACTTTACGGTGGAGACACCGTCCTGGTACAGAGACTACGCCAACGCAGATGGTCTGTCCAGGTTCTTCCGCCTTAGTGAAGAGAACTCCAATGGGGTTGGGTAGTTCTCCCTACTTTCAGCTGGAGGGGACATGTGTTAGACTTGGCATCTTTTGGCGTGTTTCCCCTGACTTTTTGCTTTCTGACCTCCCGGTTTTGACTCTGTTTTTGCTGGTGTAATGATTCTGCGCACTTTCCTCACTGCGGTCCAGTGGGAAAGTGCAAGTGCTCCTGTATAAAATGCGTTATGGATTGGTGTTTCCATGATTGGCCTATTTGGTTTATGTGTCAGTCCCTTGTAAAGTGCACTGCGAGTGCCAGGGCCTATAGACCAAATGCTGTTGGTGGGCTGCAGCACTGGATTGTGCCACCCACGCAAACAGCCCGTAAAGTGTAACTCGGGCCTGCCACCGCAGAGCCTGTGCGCAGCCTGGGGCTGCCATGTCGACTTAGCAAGTGCACACACTTGCAAGTCCCTAAACCTTCCCTTTGCTACATGTTAGTCACCCCTAAGGTAGGCCCAAGGTACCCCTGTGGGTCAGGGTGCGTTGTATGCGAAAGGTAGGACATGCCCGGGTGTGTGCGGCATGTCCTGATAGTGAATTACAGCCTAGTTCGTTTTCACTATTGCAAGGCTACCTGTTCCCCTAGGCCAGAACGGGCAGTTTTGATTATTACAGCTTATAATCCTAACTGACCCGGGAACATGGTAGAAATTCGAGTTTAGTATGCCTGGACTCAGAATGATAAAATGCATCTTTTAGTGAAGTTGGTTTTAACATTCTGTGTTTGAAAATACCACTTTTAGAAAGTGGGTATTTTCTTGTCTAACCATCCAAGCCTGCCTCTGCAGTGTTGTGTATTCCTTGTCTGGAGTGTGAGTGACAGGGGCTGGGGGATGCCAGGAGACAGGGTGAGTCAGCACAGGGCTGAATAGCAAGATCTACATGTAGATGGGTGGGAGGGGTCGCACCTGGGCCCTGAATAGGACAGTGCCTTCCCTCCACAATGCTGGCTCCACCTCCTGTGGTGCGTCTGATGTCCCTGGCCTGCTCACTGAAAGAAGGGACGGAGACTTGTCAACAAAGTGCTCCAGAACTGGTTTGGACTAGGCAAAGGCCTCTCTGCCTTCAGAGAACAAAGGAATTTGGGATATAAATATTGGGGCCCTGACCCCATGAATTTAGATCTCGCTGGAATCAAGGAACCTGCCAAGGCGAAGAGCTGGAAGAGCTGCCAGGAGGAGTACTGCCCCTTTGCTGTGTTGTTGCTTTGTTGGGTTGGCCTGCAGCTGCTGCTTCTGCCTTGGGCAGTGAAAGGACTGGACTGAACTTTCTACAAACTTGTGCTGAGTATCTCCAAGGGCCAGGAACCGAGCTGGCCTCCTGTTAAGAAGTCTCAGGGACTACAAAGACTTCACAAGCCTCTGGGTACCGCTTCTGGAACGCTGTTTCAGTTGCCACAGAGGAAGGGAACCGCAACCGACTCCGTCAGCCGAATCCATCCCTGGCCGGTGACCTGTTTGCACCGCAGACCGCATCGCCCCGCTTCGCATCGCAACCCTGGTCTCACCGTGGGCGGCGTCCGACGCCGCCAACATCGAGCCGCTGCTTGCACCGTGACCTGTGGGCACCGCAGTTCGCATCGCATCGCTTCACTGAACCAGCCGGACCCGACCGACGCGGTCGCTGCAACTGGCTCAAGAGTCGGGACCGCACCGCATTTGGGGCACCGCTCGCACGTCTGCGACGCACCGCTCCGACTCGCACCGCTGTCCGACGCCAGCTCCCGCACTCCGGCTTGGTCGCCTGCATCGCAACCTGTCAGCACCGCATCGAGCATCGTCTCACCCTGCATCGCACGCCTTGGACTCACCGACTCCGTCTGCACGACGCTCATCGAGCCGCTGCCTGCACCGCATCGAGGGACACCGCACCTTGCATCGCTCCGTCTTGCACCGCAACCGCGACGAACGCCCGACCGGCTCGTACACTCCGTACCAGCCACAACGAGAAAGGTACTGTAACCGAGTCTGTTCATGACTCTGCTGGCCCGTGTCGGCGCGGTCGGCTGGAACTGTTAGACTCTGTGGTTTTCAGCATCACGGTAGGCTCGGACGGAGCTACCGACTCGTACGAACTTTGCTTTTGTGCTATTCCTGCAAAGAAGAAGTTACCGTATCAAGCATTCATTCGTAAAGTATAGTATTGTGGATTTTTGTCGTAATTGGTCTTGTCTTGAGTATATAAAATATTGGTTATTTTTCTAAACTGGTGTGGTGTCCGTTTGTAGTGCTTACACTGTATTACTGTTGGTTATGTGCAAATGCTTTACACACTGCCTCTGAATTAAGCCTGACTGCTCGTGCCAAGCTACCACGAGGGTGAGCAGGGGTTACTTCACGAGTGTAACAACCCTTACCCTGACTAGGAAGAAGGGTCCCTACTTGGACAAAGGTGCAAGCCCTTGCCAACTAGAGATCCCATTTCTAACAATGAGGCAGATGTTACCCAGGAAACGATGAAAAATTGTGAAAACCCACTCGCCATGCTGAAAGAAAGGTCAGATTAAGCACAGGTATCAAGCGTCAAGGAGTAGTACACTGAATTCATATTTGGCATAGTTATGCTTGCAATATGGTGGGAAACTTAATTGCAGGGGCACTAGAGCTAACAAGAAGAAATATTTATGTTGTGAGTCGAATGGTTTAGTCTGAAGCTCGAAGACATCATCATGAAGACTAAAAATAGCTCACGCCCTTCTGAGATGTATCGAAACCAAACCGGGGTCAATAAAAACCCAATATTCATGACCTTATTTTTACAGGTATTCAGGAAATTCTTTTGCACGTCCAAAGGACCAGATCATTAGTCCACACCCGCCATAAAAATAGCAAGGAGTGTGGCACAATAATCTGTCTATGCCGAAATCCAGGAAGACTTGGATTGGTCAGATGTGGAAAAGGAAAGACATTTGCAGGGAAAATAATATTCGATATAATTGTTCTCCTTCTCTCCATCTTCTCTAGATTAAGACCTCAGGATAACCCCGGGGTGTAGAAAGGGGTCCTCGGGAGGGCCTTTGCAGTAAGTAATTTGAGATTTGAGGATGAAGCAGGCAACTTTTGCCATCCCACAGCATGTTACATCAGAGTTTTCAATAGAAAGATCCCATTGAGGATCATGATGACACTGGTGGTATGTGAAGGAGAGATTTCCATGTCAATAGATCTTCAAGATGCATTCATTGTATCCCTTTCCATAGAACAAAGGTATACACAATACATGTAGCAAGCTGGGGAGGGAGGCAAATACTCCACTTACTGTGTGCTTTGCAAAGCTTCCATAACAAACAGGTCAAGTAGTGCCTCATTGACAAATCAAAGTCTTCTGAACTCATCCCGGATCATACATTTTGCTCGTTCTGACGAAGTACCAGAATTATACATTAGTGTAAAGGAATCAAATTGCATTTCGATAAAGACAAAAACCAAGGATGTATTAAAAGAGTAAGTATGGTTTAACTAAACAACACAAAAAGAGTATAAGACACAAAAGTCGAGACCAAAAGATAAAAATATAGGTTCGGTGACTCGCAATGAATGTCAATGGGGCAAATTGTGAAAGAGACCAATGTTAGTCTATGAGCGAATGGAAATATTCATAAAAACAATGAAGTCTCCAGGGACTTTCAGTGGCATATGATGCCAGCAAAACCGAGTTAAAAGTGAACCTCAGTGGAATAATAAGTGGTTGCAAAAGGTCAATAATTGTATGTTCAGATACAGGTATGTTGTTAAAATTGGTGTAACTGGATATGAACGCATGTGACATCCCAATATGCTTCAGCAACTCTGAATTGTATTCACAAAACCCTAAATTAAAGAAGACAATGCAGGAGAAAATCCCTTTTGGAGGCTGGTGTTTGATGTAAATATTCTTGATCATTCTGGATCTCTCTTCTGGCTGGTCCTTCTTTTGTGTTCAGATTGTGTTGAAGGGGTGTCACTGGAAAGGGCTGATGAATCTTCACGAAATTTCAAAACTAGCTTGCCAGTCACTTCAGCTGCTGTCAGGAAAGTTTCGGGGTGATCCGTCTAGCGGGGGCTGAGAAAAAGGGGGGTCCAAATAATGCATTTTCCCCATGCAATTTTCCGAAGGGATTTTAGACACGACTACAGCCTGAACCGCTGAATAGGATTACACCACATTTGGCAGAAAGCTAGATCTTGGTCCAGGAAAAGTGATTTTTGTAATTTGGGGTAAATCTGTTCAGTAGTTTTGGAGGTATTAAAGTAAAAAGATTTATGTATATCTAGTGATGCTGATCCACCGTGGATCCTGGCAGATCCACAGATCCACGTGCCAACAGCAATGCCTTCATTGGCTGGTCGCAACCTGAGAGGAAGTTGCAGCCACCATTTTGCCCATTGGGACACGCTTCAGAGGGGGAAACAATGTTAAAGTGATAAAAAGGGTCAGGGTAGAGGTACCCTGACCTCATGGGACTGATGGAGGGGTCTGTGAGGGACCTCTCATGTGCAAGACAGTGTCCAAAAATGGTTTTTTAGTGCATGAGGATCCGAGTGGATTCATGTGGATTAAAAAAACACATACACCTACTCACAGACGTACACACCTACTTGTACAGTCATTACACACTCACACACCCAATTACACATCGTCACAGCCATCTACACATCCACTACACTCAGTCACTAACATACCCACTCACATACCCACAAAACCACTCACACACTCACTCACAGACCCACACTGCCACTCATACACCCACTCACACACCACTCACACACCCACTCACACACCCACTCAAAAACCCACTCACACACGCATACAGCCACTCACACATCCCCCTTACAGACCAACAAAACCACTCACACAGCCACTCACAGACCCATGTAGCCACTCACACATCCACAAAGTCACCCACACAGCCACTCACACACCCACACACAGACAATGATACACTTATAGAAATATCAATAGCAAATGTTTGTATTAAATGTGCTGTTGTTTTAATATTGAATGTGTGCAGTATAACGTGATGACCCCTTATTTGTCCAAGGATTCACAACAAATCCCCAGATCCATAAAATGAATTAAAAAAAAATACTTGGTTCATTGCATTCATAGAAAAACGACATGTCACCTTACCTTGATATTTACATTTTTTGTATTAAAATATATAATAAGAATCAATGTGTAAATAAAATATATTTATACATTTCTGAAAATGTGTATTAGTAAACTGAATTTATGTATTACAATTGATAATTTTAAAAACTGTGAAATTCACAAAACAAATCCCAAGGTTACAGGTACATTATAGTTAGGGAATAGCATTAAAAACTGTAGAAATTCACTGAAAAAAACAAAGGTTACAGGAATGTTATAGTTAGGAAATAAAATGTAAAAATCTTTTGAAATTCACTGAAAAAAACCAGAGGTTACAGGGACATTACAGTTAGGTTCAGATTTTACACACAGAAAATCATAGAAATTCAGCATTTATAGTTATCTTGAGTAACTATAACTCGTGCCTAAGCTAACTTGAACTTGCGCCCTCTGCATGCACTGCTAATTACCTCCACATATTGCATCACTCATGACATCTTCTATGACATCATTGAAAATGTTACTGCAACATTCGCAGTGAAATTATTGATGAGAAAACTGTGCATGGCAGGGGTGCGAGTTATAGTTACCTTAGGGTATGAGTTATAGTTACATTAGATAACTTTAACTATAACTGCTGAATTCTATGATTGTGTGTGTGCGTAAAATCTGAACCTAACTATTACATCCCTGTAAACTTAGTTTTTCATTGAATTTATATATATACACATATTTACATACAGAGACACATATATATATATATATTCATACACACACACACATACATATATATATACACATATATATATATATATCATTTCACAGAAAAAGAACTCCAAAACAGGCCCTCACAGGATGTTAAACTGCTGATATATTTACAACACATAAAACAGACAGACGCATTTCAGTCGGAGCCTTGATCACGGTGTTAGTGCATTGTGAATCCTTCTTCTCTAAATACACCACAAATCACATCATGAACATAGAAAGAAACAATTTGTTGATTCAGAAAAAGGGCCTTACATGGCATGCAATAAGGGTAAATAATGCCTTTCGACCATTTTAGACTGTCCATATTGCAATGTCTTCTAACAGAACTTAAAGTTTACAAACAATAAAGTTTGTTGATTCCAAAATGATAACCATACCAGGTAACGCATCTCACTGAACAGTGTATGTCACTAAATAACAAGGATATTGTAATACATAATCTCAATGTTTTGTCCGGTCAGGGAAACAAAGATTTCAGTATTAAACATCTTCCGACAGAACTTAAAGCTGACCACAACACAATTTGTCAGTTCATTTCATCCTGGGCACTAACCATAACCATACCGGACAATGTACTTCATTAAACAGTTAATGCCACTAAATAGGGCTCCCCAGACTGACTCTTCTGTTTACTCCTGGACCTGCGGAGGACACTCAGAAGGCTTGCCCTGTACTTCAAAGTACTGCCTTGCTACTTGAGGCTTGATTTGTACTTCAGAGGAATGCTGTGCTGCTGCCTGAAGATTGCCCTACTGTTTGGAGCCTATCTTGTACCCTAAGAGGGCTGTCCTGCTGCTTGAGGACTACTTTACTGCTTGAACCCTGCACTACCAGAGTGACTCCAAGAAGAAGTTGACTGGCCTCCAGTTCAGTCATAGGGACATAAAAAGCTCCAACAATTTGAACCATGCACGTGGACCCTGCCTGAAGTGAATCCTGCCCCCCAAGTGGTGCCCACTCAGTCCTGGAACTTTGGGAGTGCTGCTAAAGGTGCGTGCCCAAACAGCCAAAAACCAAAATGTGGAACATTTTCAGCCAAAAAGGGCCCTGAGAACTGTCAGAAGACTGGCACCTACATGCTCGCCGATCTGCCTAAGATGCATCAACAGTTGGGCTGACTTTGCGCTAGCTCCTACTATGTTCTTCTCTGCAACAGCAAACCCTGTCCAGGGGGCTCCTCAGAGAAAGGATATCCGGCCTTGTGGAGCCCTCATCGGCTACAGCCTGCAGGTTCATCCTGTTGGAGATTTTTGACTTGCCAAAAAGGGACAAAGTCCAGACATGAAATCTTCACTGCGACTTTGTCCCACAGCTCCCCAATGATGACGCTTCCTCCTAAGTCACCCCCTGATACCTTGCCTTGCTGAACTTTACCTTCACGGGCATTTTTCCTTGAAATTTCATCAAAGTCTGAAGGTAAACCAAGACCAGGTCCAATCCACATCATGTAGTAGAAACACGCTCCATCGTGGTTGGCCATGACTTTTGACTTTGCCACGGTCTTGCACGACTAGCTGACGGTAGTTGGCACTCTGACCTTTTAGGTGCTTGTTTTTCTAAAAACTTGAAAAATGTATAACTCACACTCTACTGATTGGATTTTTTTCATTTTGGCGTCAAATAATTTATGAAATTTTACTCTATTTTAAAATAAATTGGTATGAGATTTTCCTTGTGTTGTATTTTTACTTTATTACTGTTTGTGTGCTGCATACATTGCCTCTAAGTTAAGCCTGACTGCTTTTGTGTCAAGCTACCACAGGGTAAGCAAAGGTTAATTTAGTGCCTTTTTGTGGCTCACCCTGACAGGGTTTGTGGTGTTGCTTAAGAAGGGTTCACACACCCTTCAACCAAAAACTCAGTTTCCTACACTTGTCTAAATCCTATCACAGGGAACTCCCAAACCGTCATGTTACCACCACATTCCAGCCACAGGAGTGGACCATGAAGGTCTTTACAACTCCTCAGAGTGAGCAGTGTTCAACAAACTCCCATGTGGAGACAGTGTATGCATTGCACCGTATAGGGAATAGGCCCCAATCTCTGGTGCTTCAAAATTGGTAAACCTGTGATACCCCTGCACAAGTCCACCCGCTGGCCTGTATCCTCCTTTGCACCCTCCATCCTGCAGTGCTCCACCCTGTGCTTCCTGAATATTTTCAGATATACCTCTGTGAGATCCTCATGTTCCAATGCAGATCTCAAGCCCTGAGGAAAAGGCCATCTAACACAATTTCCATCAAAGTCAGAGCCACTATTGGGGTGTTCACAATAGCTGAGCCAATGGTGGCTATACTATTGGGAACTTTGCTGTCTTCTGACTTGGAAGTTGAAAGCAGAGAACACCCGGTTCACAATTTTCGGAGATGATGCGCTGTCCATCAATGTCTGCTTATTAAATAATAATAGCTTAATAATAGCTTAATAGCCCAATAATAGCTTAATAGTTGTAATAGCTTAATAACTATATCAAAGCGGCCTCACAGTTTAGTGGAATAAGGAGGTAGAAAGGAAATGATGCAGTTGAGCCACTTTTTCACCAATATTTATCTAAATACGATGTTATATTGTACTGTCATTCGTAGATAAAACATGTTCCAAAATGGCCTGCTTGTACTACTAAATCACATAAAATAGCCACTGTACCAGCTACTCAGTTGTGACTGAGCAAGATTCAGGCTTAACCTCTTATGATAATTGTACGTTTTAAAGACAAACCTAGGGAGCTGTAGTGTTTCAGCATGAATAGGCACTGTGTTCTGAGTTCTATTGAAGACTCTTCCTTTGATTAGTTCAAATAAATTTGTGAAATGATATCCGATGGCCATATGTTCTAGCTTGTCCTGCTTTCTAAGTTGGAATTTTTCAGTTTTTGCCTACGTAGTGCAGTCTTCCTCATTTAAGAGCGGATGGAGGTCTAGCTCCACTTTTATGACTATACATGCAATATCTGTACAAGGAATCAAACACAGACTTTTGGCCTGATTTAGAGTTTGGTTGTTCATACAAAGCCATTTAAAAGTTTGGCGTGCGTCCATCATTTCTGACAGACTCTTACACCAAGCTTTTAAAAGCTTTTTATCTTTCCAAAAACAAACCTACAAAGCATGAATTTGTTTTTGGAAAAGCAAAAACGAATGGCCCCATCAGGGTAGTTTTTTTTATTTTCCTGGAGGTGATGGACATTAAAAATAAAGTAATCTGACGGCACGCTTTAAATAAGGCAGATAGTCGGATGGTTTACCTCTGACCATACGTATTTCCTCGGGCCTTTGGAGGAGGAAGGTTTACACCAACAGAGTAATCTTTACTCCATGAGCATAAAACTAACAGTACACCTGACTCAGAATTGGGCAGGCAGACCGGAGAATTTGGTGGCAGGGTAATCCGTCGCCATTGAGACTGAGTACCCTGTCCTCCAAACTGTAAATTGGGCCCTATGTTGCTTATTTTCAAACTAAGGACCGTAAGAACTTTCTCCATAAAGCTTTGCTTGGGAAGGGTAATGCTCTCCGCATGTGCTACTTAGGACTAAATCCTTTACATGGACCACAAACATTATGTGTAATAGTGGAGTCTATGCTACTCAACTTCACCTCTTGAACACCTCTAATACTATCATTATGTTTCCCAAGATATATGTCAATATGGAGTATATGAAGTATCGCTAATTTAAGATGTGTTTTTATGACATTGGTTCTACTGCATCCTGGCTTGTAACTTGTTGAAGTACTCTTGTTCATTATAGCATGTGCAATAACTTCACTCATGTTTAATTTGAATTCACAGTCTTCTCTTAGCCAATGTATTGGTTTGTTAATTAACTCATCCTGCGATCCCCTTCAAGCTCCCCTCCTTAAGATAAACACAGCAGACAGGAAAAGTCAAATAACTATGTCCAACCTTTCACAGGTCTAGAGGCAGACCTTTCATTCACACTTGTAGTAGATGCCATTCAATTATAGGGCTTGTCAATGGTACATTAATTTAAGAAGGGATATTTTGTTGCAGGTGCATATGAATGATTTTCAAGTTTTAACACATGTTATGTTATGTGAGAATTATTTGTAGAACGCACGTGCGCCGGTTGGTTTCTTGGCGCTATATTTAGGAGTAGCCTGATTCCTGATGAGTTATTCATAAGCCTGAGTGAACAGCCATGTCTTAAGGAGTCTGCAGAATCTCAAGGGGTCTGTACAGGATCTAATGTCATGGGGTACAGCATTCCAGAAGCAGGGGCCAGCACCGCAAATCTGCTGCCACCTAACCGATTTGATTTGTAGAGCAGAATGACCAGAAGGTTCATGTGAGCTGAGCGCAAATTGCGGATTCGTATGTGTCTCTGAATAAGATTGGAGACAAATTTAGGGCAGGTGCCATGCAAAGATGTGAAAATGTGGCACTCGATTTTGAAGGCACAGCGTTGCGATATGGGGAGCCAATGTAACTTCCTCAAAAGAGGAGAAGCATTTTGCCATCTGGGCTGATGAAAAATCAGTCTTGCAGCCTGGTTCTGCACAAGTTGTAGTCTTTTGACTAAATATAGTGGCAGACTGAAATACAGTGAGTTGGCGTAGTCTATGTGAGAGATAACTCGGGCAATAACTGCCTGCACCAGTGCTTCCCTGGTAAGAAGTCTGCTGATTTTTCTTACCTTACTTAACTGGAAGAAACATGTAGAGACTACCGTACCGATCTGGGACTTCATGGATAAGTTGCAGTTGATTGTGACTCCGAGGCTCATAGCTGAGGAAGATGGGGTGGGGGTAGAGCCCAGCTCGGCAGGTCAAAACACGGAACTCCAGGGATTTCGAGCACCTCCTATTAGGACCAGCTCGGTTTTGTCTGGGTTTAACTTTAAATGATTGCTGTTCATCCAGTTGCGGATGTGCAGCATGGTAGCTTGGTATTCAAACCTAGAGTCAGATGTGTTGTCGATGGTAAATATTAGTTGCAGATCATCTGCATAGTTGAATGTGCACACATTTCTTTCTCTTAAGGACAGGATCAAAGGGACTAGATATAAGTTGAACTAATGTTGGCACAATGAAGATCCCTGTGGCACTCCGCACATTGTGTTCATGTAAGGCGCAGTAAACTGGGAGAGGCGAGCAGACTGGGAACGATCCTCCAGAAGTACGTAATCCAGCTAAAAGCCAGACCCTGGAGTCCTGCGTCCCTGACACGGTCCACCAAGATACCATGATACCAAGATACCATGCCGCTGACAGGTCCAAAAGCACCAGAGCTTGAGGGGTGCCCTTGTCAGCAGTTTCCAGTAATTTGTCCGACACAGTCAATATTACTGCCTCCATTGAGTGTGAGGGTCGAAACCCTGCTTGGTGAGGGTCAAGGTAATGAGATTGTTCGATAAATGAGCAGAGGCAATTTGCCACATGAGATTCCAATACCTTGGCCAGGAAAGGAAACAAGGATATAGGACGATAGTTAACGGGGATCAGGGGGTTTGCCCCGTTTTGTTTAGGAGAGGGACTATGATAGCTCTTTTAAAGGCTCTAGGGACACGGCCCTGTGTTAATGATTCGTTTAGAAGAGAAAGTGCAGGCTCATGACTAGCGGTGAAAACTTCTTTTAAAATATAGGGTGGACAGCTGTCAGTAGGGGATCCAGATTTGACTTTAACCCCTTTGGTGCTCATGACGGCCCCCGGCCGTCATGAGTCACGGTGGGCGTGTGCGCACGACGGCCGGGACCCATCCGAACCACGCCCAAGAATGGAATGTCCAGCACCGCGGCGGAATTCGCGCCGCAGCCAAGGTGTTAATCAGAAGTTCCAAGAGCGCTTCTCTACTGATTGCCGGGAATTTATAAAGGGAGCAGGGGTTTCTCAGCACTGTGGGTAATGCCTCATAAGCACAGCTAGTAGGAATGCTGGCTTTAATCACAGTAATTTTGTCGATGAAGAAGATGTTCAAGGAGTTACAAAGTGCTTGGGAAGGGATGGGTTTTATTGTAACTCTACTAGGATTGGAGAGCTCATTGACAATTGCAAATATTTCTTTTGATTTATTGGTGGAGCTCAGGATCTTGGAGAAACAATAGGTGGCCGTAGTTGATTGAATAGATTTTTTATATTCCTTAAGTTGAGCTAAGTAAATCTCTTTTTTATCAGGGGAGTAGTTCTGTCTCCATTTCCTTTCAGTTTGGCGCAGGACTAGTTTTTGAGACTTTAAATCTTCTGAGAACCATCTCTGGGCCTCATGTCGTCTGACTGTTTTTATTGGCCTGAGGGGGGCATGTTCATCGCTAGCTGCTGTTAACCAAACTGTGATATTTTCCTCACTTATGTTAATGGATGGCTGAATAATGGGAGCTGTGTTCGCCAGTGTGCTACGAAAGGCATTAGTATCAATGCTTTTCCAATTCCTTGCCATGAGCCCTCCTTTGACTGGGGGTTTGTCTGAAATTATATTATTAATCATAAACTTTATCAAGAAGTGATCAGACCATGTGCAATGGGGATACTGTCAATGCGGACACTATAAGATTGGATGTCCATATTTTATCCAGTATGTGTCCTCTGATGTGTGTGGGGGAAGTTACGTGTTGGGTACAGTTCAACCCACTAAGCTGGTCAGTCAGTTTGTTAGAGTGAGGTCCACCCGTCACATCGTTGGCCCAATAGTTAAAGTCACCTATCAGCAAGATTTTTGCATGGTTAGTTATAAGATGGGCCATCTGCTCGCCTAATATTTGGGGTAAAAGGGGCCTTTTCTGGGGGGCCTGTATAGTAGTACGCAGATTAGAGGTACCAGATCCGAGTCTAATTTAATAACTAGATTGTCTACCTAGATGATGTCTAAAGTAGTGAGAGTTGTAAATTTCAATTCCTGACTTATTATGGCAGTTACCTCTCCACCAATTTTCCCAGCTGGTTGGTTCGCCTGAAGGATATAATAGTTGTTGGGGAGGGCGGCCAAAATGTCAGGGCGGAATCCTGTGAGAACCAGATTTCAGTTAATAAAAGAATGTCTGGTTTAGTTGAGCCCAATAGATGAAATATATCTAGTTTGTGTTTTGCCAGAAAGCGAGTGTTTAGATATATGATTGTTAGTTCAGGTGTCCCAAGGTTATCCTGTCTCTGGGTACTTCCTGAAATATGAGGAGATTGATCTAGTTCTGGAAAGGAGACCCTAGATTCCATGATCCCTAACCTAGTCAGTCTAGGGCCAATGGGGAGATTGAGAGGGTGCGGATGGGCGCAGTAGGGCTTGCCTTTGGTGCGCCCTCGGCGCGCCGCCGGCGGACATGCTTTGTGTAAGGTGTGATAGCGTACTCCCTTGAGCTATATTGTAAAGCTGGATTGTCAATAGCTTGGAAGGATGGGGACAGAAACATTTCCATTAAAGGCAGCAAATTTAAAAGTGCCTTCAACATCATAGTGTTTTAATAATTTAAAATGTTCTAGATAAGTCATCTTCACCATCTTTAAAGTGCACAATTTGTCTTACATGTGCTCTGATTGTGTAACTCCAGTCAGTCCCATGACTGCCTTTTTACACTGGCCCCTGAACTTGTATATCTCCCACTGAGTCTAGAGAATCAAGATGCTGTTTGAACACCATGTGATTAAGCCATAGGTGTCGTAGCTGGTCTCATTAATTGGATTTATACTCTCTACTTTAATAGGATTTATAATCTCTACTTTACTTTCAAACACCGCAACTAGCCATAGTAATCCTCCTATCCCTATGTTCACTTTGCCCAGTATGTTGTGAAAACCTATCTCAGGAAAACCAACCTACTCATATGGTGCATTAGAGTTTACACTCTGGGGACCCTCTTGTGAAAACAATAGACCAGTCTCTGAATTATACAAATTAGCAATTTTTAATTACTCCAAATTTCCAAGGCAGAGGGTCTTTTAAGGCATTAAAGGAAGAGTCTTTAGGAGAGCTATGTACAGTAGCCCAGTGAGCTCTGGAGTGGCAAATCGTATTGAAGGAATGAATAGCTCAAGTTTATGCTGCACACCCCTGTAACACAAGCAGTAGAACCCATTTAATAAATTAGGTTATTGGTTAAGATGGGTGAAGCCCTTCTCAAGCAACAACCACAATCTTTATCATAATGAACCACAAAAGTCACAAAATTAACAGAAGTTTAACCCTCTAGTAGCTTGGCACAAAAGCAGTCAGGGTTAACTTAGAGGCAAATTGTAAAGTATTTATTTAGCATACAAACAGTAATATGTTGAAAACACAACACAAGAAAAATCCCAAACCAATTTAGAGAAGTAGAATACATTTAAATAAATAAAATGACACCAAAACAAATAAATCCAATCAGTAGAACCGGAGTTAAGAGTTTTTACAATTTTAAGTGTAAAATAGCACCTATAAGGTCAGAGGGCAAACCACAGGTGTCAGGTCACACGAGACCGGGCAAAGTCAGTTTAGGCCGACCCCAACTGTGATGGTTCTGCTACATGAGGTGGATCGTGACCGGTCTTATCTCACCTTTGGACTTGGAAGAATTTTTGAAGAAAAGTTCCTGAGAAGGTAAAGTTCAGACGGGCAAGTCAGCCGGCGATGTCTGAGGAGGCATTGTCATCTTGGGGGAGTCACTTGGCCGAGTTGCAGTGAAGGACAAGGCTGCAGGCTTTAGCTGACAAGGGCTCCACAAGGGCAGATATGGTTGCTCGGAGGTCTTGAAGAAGAGGATTTGCTGCTGTGGAGAAGAACATAGAGTGAGCTAATGTGAAGCCGGGCCGCCTGGCGATGCACCTTGGGCAGATCGGCAGGCAGGTAGATCCTGATCTTCTGTCAGTTCTCAGGCCACTTTGTAATGAAGAATATTTTAAGTCCCAACTTTTAGGGTTACTCAGGAGCAACACCTTCAACACCACAACCAAGAGTCCAGGTCTGGATGGGCACCACTCAGGGATCAGGACTCACTCCAGCAGAAGCCAGGTGCAGGGTTCAAGGTCTCTGGAGCTTGTTATGTCCCTGGATCGCACACAGGAGGCCAGCCAACCAGCAATTGAAATCACTCCGATGGTCCTGGGTTCAAGGAGAAGGTCCAGTCCTTCAGTCTGCAGGACAGCAAGGCAGCCCTTCCCTCAGCAGGGCAGTACTTCTGGCAACAGGGCAACAGGCAGCCATTCTGAATCTTCCACAGGTTCAGGAATGTTTTGAAGAAGTGGTTCTGGAGGCCCAATATTTACACCTGGTGCCAGCCTTTGAAGTAGGGGGTGACATCCTGGCAACCCCCATTTCTGGTTCGGGAAAGTTCTTCCCTTCCACTGCCAAGGCTCCAAGTAATCTGGGGTGTCAATAGACTGGTGTTAAGTTCCTTTGTGAGTGTGCTAGAGGCAGTCCTTTGAAAAGTAAGTGGGCCAAAGAACACCCTGTCCCACCAATCCTGGCATGATGATCCATCCTACCAACACCTAGGGGGCATATTCTCAAGGCGATATTGCCGCCTTAGCGGCACTATTCTGCCGCTAAATCGGCGATATTTCTATCGCCTTATTCTCAAGCTGTCGCTAACAGCCGTCATCGACAGCTTTCCGGCTATAGCAGCCGGATTTCAGATCGCCAAGCATGACAGCAATATTTATCGCTAATGACATGCAAGGTAGGTGTTCCATCGGAAAAACGCTTGCTAACACCACGTCACCATATTATCAAGGATGGCCCGGACCCGCAAAGCGATTAAAAAACAGTCGCTAAGGCCCGTTAGCTGCAGGAACTTAAGATCAGAAAATAGCTGGTCTTAAAAATGGTGAGAAGACTGGGGGCCACATCTATGCATGTCTTTGGTGCTGGACAGCGCTGCAAGCAATGTTGCAGCGCTGCCCTGTGACAAAAATACAGTGCAGGAATGCGCACCATCAATAAGATAGTGCGCATTCCTGTGCCCCAGTCATGAAAAGTGTTCCTGCGCTGCAACAAGACAGCGTTGCAACACTTCTCATTACGCCCTCCTTGCAACAGCATGGATGCACTGTATTCACTGTACAGCGCTCCAGGACGCAAATAATGACAGATACGTCAGGAATCCTGACGTATCTGTCTGCGCTAAAGTCATGCATTGCTGCAGTTGTGTCACAACCATGACGCAACTCCAGCAATGCATGGGGCCAGCCTATCCCTATGGCACTGCCTCACCCTCACGCCTGCCATCAGGCAGGCGGAAGGTACTGACGCAGTGCCGTTCATGAAGGGTGCCTGAATGTCGGCGATGTTGGAGATCCATCGGTGGTGGTTGCGCGCTGCGGTGTCATCGTTTGGAAGCATTGGTGGAGTGTTGGTGCGGAGGGAGTTGACGAGACGTTCTGCGGTGGCCTTGATCCAGATGCGATGGGGTGCGATGATGGCGCTGGCGTCCGGTGGGCAAGGTGAAGACGTGATTCATCCAATGATGGTAGTGCCAGGAGAGTCCGGTGTTGTGGCTGTAGTTGAAGTGCCCGCTGGCGGAGGTGACGTGCTCGACCGTGTGTCCTGCTATGTGGCCTATTGAGGTGACTTGCTGCTTGCGTCTGATGTCGGTGACCTTCCCCAGGAGGGGGTGGTGCTCTGGTCAATGGGGTTGCCCAGATGGAACTTGAGTTCACCAAGTTGGATGTCGTTGGTGGATGGGAGACCCTGGGGTGCAATGAGGTCTACAATGGGATTGGAGAATGGTGGGCCATGGCCCGGGGGGCCTGTACATGAGGGTGCCGCAGAGGATGTTCTTGGGCTTGGTCCGGATCTATGAGTTGACGTGGTCCATGGCCACCCTTGGCACATTAGAGTGCATGGTCAGTCGGAGTGTGCCTCTGTAGGTGACGGCAATGCCTCCTCCTTGAAGGTCGGGGTGCTCCTTGCGGGTGATACTGCAGCCGTCAGTGATGGCGAAGGCGATGTCCGTTACGGAGCAGAGATTGGTCCTGGCAGGCAAGGTGGCGTCCAGGGTTGATGGCAAGGAAGGTGCTGGCGTCGTAGCGGTGGAGTGTCCAAGAGGAATGCTCCTTGGTGCTGAGCGCGGTCCAGGGGCAGACGGATGCAAACGGTGTAGCCTTTGGGTTGCCTTTGGCACGGGAGATGACCATTACAACGCAGGTATTATATCGTTAACAACGCAACTCCGACAGCGTGGGTGCCTTAACATCGCATTTGATTACTAGGCATTGTGAGGTCAGTAATAGGGTAATTTAAACTTTTTCAGGTGTGTATGGGTTTTGGATGTATAAAATGAAAATTGGTGTGTTGGTGGGGTAAAATATGAAAAATGGGGTGTGTTTTGGGGTAAAATATGAAAAATGGGGTGTGTTTTGGGGTTAGATATGAAATTTGGGGTGTGCATTTGTCTTAAATGTGATTTTGTGTGTGTTTTGGCGGTTCAAAAAGGAATTCCAGGGTACAAGTTTGGGTTTGTTGTGCAAAGGTTAGTTTTGGGTTGCACTCACTGAAGTGGGAACAGTGATCTTCATGTCTCCGCTATGCAACACCTACTCTACTGTTGCAATGTGCCTAGTATTAGTATGCATTGGAATGGAATGCAATGTTATGGCATGCGTCGCAACTATGTATGTGCCTTTGGCACACGAGTGGTACGCCCGCTGTGCATGCGAGCACAGCGGCCAACATTGAGAAGTGCGGGGGGTCTGGACAGCTGTGAGGTGGTAAACGCCGTAAAGAACACTGGATGGTGCATGGACGCGGGGATGTGTGTGTGAGCAGGTGTTGTTAAAGATTTATTTAGGGAAGTCTTACCTCTAAGCCGGGTCCCGTGTCCTCGTAGCTCCTGCTCTCCTGCGTCTGCTTCCAGGAAAAGGAAGTAGCCAGCCAGGCTCCCTCCCCTGAGTCAATCACAACGCTGCGATGCGACGGTGGTATTGGTAATTGGCAACGGGACAAGTCATGCAGCCAGGGGCCGGAGGAGTGGGCATGTTCTCCATGCAGGCTGTAATGCAGCCTGCATTGCGAACAGGGAAGTGCGCATGACTGCTTTGGACGGCCTGAGTCGGCCGACCAAACAGTCATTGCACACTTGAGTGTGCATGACAATACACCCATGCCCTGCTCCATGTTTGGAGCAGTCCTACCACCCTCCCACCCCCTGAGGATACATAGCATGATTACATCAGTTAGTTACCCCTTGTTTTTCCCTTTTTAAACTGTTTTTTTGGCTTCTCTGAGCCCGCACTTCCCGCCACGGCTGCCCCTGCGGCCCCCCCCCTTAGTGCCTTGAGACCCTCATGGGTGAGTAGCGCGCTTACAATTCCCCTGATTGATTGATTGATTGAGGTATCATCAGGTGATGATTGTTCCTCTTCTGCACTGCTTGAGGCGGTGGGGCAACGCTCTTCCGCCATAGCGGTAGTGCCGCTACTGGGGGTGCGTCATCTACATGTGATAGGCATGAGCGACTCACCCCCCGGCCCTCCTGTGCTACGCGTCCCACCTTCTCCTTACCTGGACATTGACACAGTGGCGCAATCCACTGCACTCTCTCCAAATCTGTGACTCAGCCATCAGGAGCCTCAGCCAGGTGTGATTTCACTGGGCTTGGTACAGCAGTCGCCGCCTAGTCCGCTGGTGGACCTCCCGATGCAGTTGATGCAGCAGGGCTCCCTTAGGCATGTACTTGCAGCGCTCAGACCACACAAGTTCGGCGTAGCACAGGGGCCTCACCCTCCACAGCGTACGGCCAGCCCAACATCATCCGGCCTGTGATGCAGGGAGTCGGCAGCCACCGTTGGTAATCCCCTCCGTGCACCCCAGTGTAGTGGTGGATTGTAGTATGCGATGCGGACCTCACTACGTTGGTACGCATGAGCGCCTCTACCATTAACTGCTCCAAGGTGCGCAAGGCGGACTTCTCACACAGGTCAGCAACGTGTCTCCATGCGACTTGCCAGACTTCACCACCAGGTACGGGCGATCGTCGCACATCAATGTCTCCCGCCACAGCTCATCGACTCCACGGCTCCTCCACATCCCACTCCAGGCTCCAGACGCAGGTACAGCGAGGCATCCAGGCTCCAGACGCAGGTCCAGGGAGGCATCCAGGCTCCAGACGCAGGTCCAGCGAGGCATCCAGGCTCCAGACGCAGGTCCTGCGAGGCATCCAGGCTCCAGACACAGGTCCAGAGAGGCATCCAGGTTCTCATCCTGGTCATCCTGGAAGTTGGGTGGCTTGAGGGGGTTGTTGATGTGTGCTGCACTTGGCCCTGGCTGCTCAAATCTGCGTTAAACGTTTTTTGGGGCATCTTTTCTATGGGAGGTGGACTGATAGGCTATTTTTCTAAGTCCACACTTGCTGCCTAGCGTGCGTTTTTTATCGCTAATGGCTTATCGCTAGATTCCGCCCGCTATCGCCTGTTTTCCTATCGCCATCGCGCTGGAGTTAGCTGCATTTTTCGCCGCTGATCCCTGAAGCTATCGCCTGTTAGCGACGTGTTGGTAATACGTTGCTAACAAGGCGATAACTTTCAGGGATAGACGGCGATAATGAAACTGCCTCTAACTTGCGTTAGCGATAGTTATCACCAGTCCTTGATAATATCCCCCCTAGTCTCCCTTTGTCTTACTGTCTGGGAGGAATACCCAAAGGCCAATTGCCAAGCTATTCACATTCATGTGACCCAGGAAACAGGCTGCAGCCACCAAATGGTTGGGATAAGAAACTGCCAACTTTGTAAAAATTGCATTTTCCGGATTGTTACTTAAAATCTGAACTTATCATTAAAGAGGGTTTTAAATCACAATTAATTTTAGCCCAAACATAAAATTTCTACCTATTCCCAATCTAATATGTTGGCACTTATTAAAAAACGAATTTGGGAGTTTTTCATTACCATTACATGCAAAACTTAAAACCACATGTCCACCTTTTAAATACAATGCACTCTGCCCTATGGGCTGTTTAGGGTCTCCCATAGGGGTGAGTTATATGTATGAAAAATGGAGATCCAGGCCTGGCAAAAGGATTATTTTGCTAGGTCGAATTGGCTGATTAAAAACTGCCCTGCAGCTGCAGCCTGAGATGTTTCAAAATTCAGCTATTACTTTTACCTCTAGAATGTCAATGAGGCTGGTGCCTCTCTTACGGTTAACAGTACCCCCTCCTTTGAGTGCTTTGTGATTTATTGATGAAACTCCATATATGAACTCACACTTGAATCTGGTTTCTACACATTTCAGTATAAAAAAAAAGTAAACATAAATAAGAAAAGGATGGTTTAGAGGGTTAACCGACTCCTGAATAACGAGTGAATTATCTGACTATTACCAGACCACGAAATAAAATAAACGTTATTTTGTATTATTTGTATTCTGAAATGAATTCACTAACTTGGCATTGCAAGTGCATACAATTCAGTGCACTGTGCATTGTATTGTGTCTCTGACATAAAAGATGCTTAGATTCAGTACAAATAAGATTGTGTAAAGTTACCAAACTAAAGATATTCGGTTTTCTCTAGTCCAAATACAGCAAGAAGAGATGCTTTCACCCCTAAATGATGTGGCGTAATCATGAAGGTTGGTTTATTGACGACGATGAACAGAGCTGTTTATTATGAGGAAAATGTATAACTACAGGGTCTGTCATCTCTGTCACCCTTCGTCTCAGATGTTAATAGCAATTCTGCAGCTCAGTGAACTAGCACAAATGCTTTCACCATCCGTCAATATATGATTGTACTTACTGTGAGCTCCAGTGCTCGGATGCATTTCGAGTTTGTCTGTTTATGTGCCCCATGGCAATTATTTGAGACATTGTTTCCGTGAGTGTTAGATTAGAGAAAGCATCGGGCAGAGATTGAGGGTAAACAAAGGGAGTAAATGGAGATTTGTAAATGCTTCAACAAAGAGCTCTGATGAGTATTTCTGAACACCAGGGACCCAAACTCATAAAGTAGGCACTACTAGTGCTAATGTAAGACAGGGCACTGCTGCAGGTTTAGACTGACTGGTGTCTTGAATGGTGGAAGAGCTAGATCAGCATTATTTTACCACCGTAGGCAGAGGTAAATGGTTGTTTGTGAATGGAACTTGAAAGGATTGTGCTGTTATAATGTGGAAATATAACAGCATTTGTCAGGATCTCTGAGGTACCCAACAGAACAAAACAAAATAATATAACACAAATCAACATACAACATAAAAAGATAACATGGTCCAATGCAATAAAGCAATATACAACACAACAACCAGACTACAACAGCACAATAGAAAAATGAGGTACAAAAACACAACAAATATGCACAAACATTTTTTCACACTAAAATCTGCTTGCTAAATATAGTAGCGAAAAGCGTTTGCACCAAAGCAGGGCCTTACTTACCACCAAAGACATGTAATAGTGAATAGTCAAAAATGTCAAAGCACATCTTGGCTGATTTAATGTATAATGATATGATGCTACACTTGTGCACCTTATCCTTCAAGTGTCTAAACAACAAAAGTGTTATCATTCAGTGGTTAATGACAATTGTGTTCAAACTTTTGATGCAAAGGAAACTGTATCCTTCGTTATAAATTGGCTTCCACCTGTGAAAACCCAGAGTTTTCCCTTTTGGACCTCTCGTTTTTGGGCCGCTGTGGCTATGGCGTGGAAACCCACAATCGAGTGTTGCCCACTGTAAATGCTCTCGGTAAAGCAGTTAGGAACTGGAACCTCCATTGTCCACCTTGAGAAATAAGGTCTGAGGCTGTGGTCAGCTGGGTAAGGGGCTCTGGTAATGTTTCCCATGAACAGGTCCACATATGTGTGAGGAAGAGACTGTTGTCTGCACAGAGGTAGCAATGTGGCAGATCACGCCCACACTAAATCTGTATGATTCAATTGGAGACTGAGAGGCACTGCACTATTCCTCCTGATGAGATGTACCATCTTTTTTCACTGTACACTTTATGTGTGAAGTCAAAATTAAAGTATATCTTCAGATTGGAACATGGAGCAAAGGTCCATGGTCCTGCCTTGTATACAAATTAGTGGGTCTGGAATCCAACTATGGGGTCAGTTTTCACATATATGTATACCTTCACATGCTATATGATTTTGAATAGTACTCTGAGAATGCCCTTACCTTAATGAGATTCATGTTTGAAGCTGCCTTGCATTGTGAGTAAATTACTCCACTGCACCAGCTAGCACATAAAAGGAATCAGGACTCTTGGAGAATTACAGCTCACCTACTGGAAGAAGGGGCGGAATTGGTATCTTAATAGCCAGAATGTTCCAAAGACTCAACAAAAGGATAGCCCACACCTTTGTCTCCACTTCTCAACAGTGAATCTTTCTAAAGTGATTGGGAGGCAACTGGCTGTCCAGGGATTAGAGGGAGATATGCCTCACTTTTGGTGAGAGTAAGGGAGTAGCCGTGTTAAATCCTTCCCAGAATACAGCACAGGGGACGGAGGAGCAGTGGGCCAGTTCCTGCCAGCGATACGAAGGGGTAGAGCAATGATGTGCATAAATAGGTTGGGTGGGTGCTCTACAAGTCACAGGCACTTCCACCGCATTTATTGCAGAGGACCAAAATGCTGAGTAGGTGTCCGCAAGAAAAAAGTAAGGATTGCTCTGGGTACTGTCAGAAGTTAGAAGACTTCTTTCCTGTAGTATGGACTTTGTGGATTCTCTCCATGAGAGAATCCACAAAGTCAGTACAGGATGGATTTGCAGAGACCCTGAAGAAGGGGGTTCCCTGGACTTCTACAGGTCTGTCCCTTTTGTGGGCGCCCTCTTGTTGTGGTGCACAATCACTCTGCAAGTGAAGGAAGGCTTGGTAGGCTGGGGAGTGCAGGCAATGAAATTGGACTGGCACGGATTACTTTGGGGCTTGTTGGAAATGGCCCTTTCTGCAGGGTCACCCCCAAAATTTTGCCTTCCTCCTCCCCTTTTTGTTGAATTTGTTTTTGTTGGCTTTAGTGCTGTGGGCACTTTGTCACTGCTAACCAGTGCTAAAGTGCATGTGCTCTCTCCCTAAAACATTGTAACATTGGCCTATCCATAATTGGCATATTTAGTTTACTTACAAGTCCCGGGTAAAGTGCACTACATGTGCCCAGGGCCTGTACATTAAGTGCTGCTAGTGGGCCTGCAGCACTGATTGGGTCCACCCATTTAAGTAGCCCCTTAATTATGTCTCAAGCCTGCCATTGCAGAGCCTGTGTGTGCAGTTGTAAATCTGGATAGCTAACCTCCTTGCCAGGCCCAAACCTTCCCTTTTAATACCTGTAAGTCAGCCCTAAGGTAGACCCTGGACAGCCTAAGGGCAGCATGCAGTGTATGTAAAAAGTAGGACAAGCACTTTCAAGTTTTACAAGTCCTAGTAGTAAAAAACTCTTACATTTGGTTTTCACTACTCCAAGGCCTATCTCTTCCATAGGATAACATTGGAATTATCTAATTAAATTTTATAAGGGTAATCTCCAATTGGGAAGAGATGGGACCTCCAAGTTTGGTGTCTCTGGAATCACAATTTAAAATCACAACTTTTGGTGAAGTCCGATTTTAATTGCAATTCTGAAAATGCCACTTTTAGAAAGTTGGCATTTTCTTATTTTAGCCATTTGGTGCTTGCTGCCTGTCTCTGAATACACGTCTGGGGTGGGTGACAGCTGGGCTTTGTTCTTTCCTTCTAGATAGCCACACAAAGGGAGCTTAGGTGTAACTTGATGGGCCATCCACATCCTAATGGGCCATCCTAGACAGGATGAGAGTGAGGAGCTGGGCACAGTTTCACACTTAAACCTGAATAGGCTGTGCCCTGTCCCCGCACAAACGGCCCCTATAGTGAGTCTAGAGCCAGGACAAGAAGGGTCATTGATCTATGCACTTCAAAGGCATCTCTTTGAAGTCTTCCCCAGTTCAAAGGCACAACTGGGTATAAGTACTGGACCTCAGACACCACCACATCAGTACACTTCTGGACCTGTGAATACTCTGCCTGGAAGAATAGTATTTATTTTGCAGAGTTACTTAAAACCATTGCAATACGTGGTAAGAATGAAGTCATATCTAGAATATTAATTTACAATAATAAAAGTTTCATCGCAGTTAAAATATAAAGCACTTCTGTTGGTTACAAAATAAAATATTAAGATTTAAACATTCAAGAACAACCAATATAAGTTGACCAGTCAGTGCGGGCATTTTTGCTCCCTCTGAGAAAATTAATAATCAAAAGTCTCCTTTTTCCCAAAAAGCTTTAGTGACAGTTTGGCATTTTTGCTTTGGCCGCTTCCAGAAATCTAACTAGTCTGGAGTTCAGTTGAGGTGATGCTGGATCGAAGCAAGCCAAAACAGCTTGCCTCCTTGTCCGAATTCCCTTTGATTAAAGGGGATTTTTAGCAGTTGCCTCCTTTCTTGGAGCATCGCTGTACATGAACAGATGGTATGGATGATATCACCCTGGCCGTTTTTGCACAAACTGCATACTGTAAAAGTCTGCACCCTTTTCCATGGTGGAAGGTGCTGTGTGCATGGTATCACTCCAAGTCGTAGCTTTAGGAATTTTAATTTCTGTGCTTTTGGATATCCCAGGTTAAAATATTGTTGTGGGGCTAAGATCTTGTAAGAATTCAACGTCATCCAAGCATGCGCTCTGGCTGAGAAAGCAGCTTTATCCTCCATCAGTGACTGTTTTTCAGCGACTTCCAGACTAATTTCTTCAGAGTTGAATGATGACACTGTGTATTCCATAAGGGCAATAAGCCTGTGTTTGCCAGGGCCTCCTGAAGATACAGTCTTGCGGGTGAATTCTCCCTCTGTTGAAGATCTTGCCACAGAAGGTAGTTTATTGAGTTAGGGTTTGATATTCTGATTTTGTTCCAACAGTTGATGTATGCTCCATATCTGGCCCAGGTTTGCTTTAACAGGCCAAACTCCAGTCTAATTTGCGCCGGGAAGTATAGTTCGGGAGGCTAAACATCATTCTGTAAGCTTTTACAACTGTTTTATCCAAAAGGTTAGTATCTCTCCTCTCAGAGCTTCACTGCCGTAGGCAATTGTAGGTAGAATTTTTAGCCCGTGCTACCATTAAAAGAGGGCTCAGCGTAGGGCCCAATAGCTTAGCTGTTAAATTTTTCATGGTTAAGGCAAGGATCATCCCTTTCCTTTTGATCTCTTCTTGTTGGCGGGTAAATGATCCTTCTTTGTCTAAGTGGACACCCAGATACTTATAAGTCTCTGCTGTTTCAATATGAGTGGAAGAAGGACTACTTTGCTGCTGAAAGGACAGCCACTATGCTGGACTGCTACTCTGTTGGACTGCTGCTCTGCTGTGGTGACCTGCTGCCTGCTGTCCTCCTAGCCTGGGAGTGAGAACGACTGGGCCTGCATCTCTCCAACCGAGTACCAAAGTGACTAAGGGATTGATGGCTTGCCTCCTGTTCTGAAGTATCAGGAACGTCAAAGACATTCAACTCACCTGCTATGGCACCTGAACTGTGCCATCTGAGAGTCTAGCCCTGCCAAGTGGCACCAATCCATTTCTGGACCCTTGGAAGTGGGTATAAAGTGCTGCTCAAGTAAAGATCGGGACGGGCGCATCTCAATTAACGACGATGCATCCCCACTGCTGTAAGGATCGAGGACATTGCATCGCTGACGTGCGGCACATCGCCTCCAGTTTCGACGCATCTTCGACTTTGCACGGTTTGACACTGACGCATCGCCTTCATCTTGTGTTTCGACATCGACTCATTGCCTCTTTGCTTCCTGTATCTCGGCGACACGACTCAGGTACTTTGCTGTGGGCGAAGACTGGTCCCTGTATCCGGCACGCACTCGGTCAGCCTGAACATTTAGATTTGACCAGGTGTAGCGCGTCCAGATAACCCCAGTTGGCGCTTAATGCCTTGAAGTACTACATTTCAGTTCATTCTTTAAAAATTCATAACTCCAGTTATACTGATTGGAATTTTGTAAGTTTGGCTTTGCTGTGTTCATTAAGTTAAGCTCTATTTTTCTAACCAGGTGTGGTATCTTTTTGTGTGCCGGTACCACTGTTTTATTGTTTGAAGGGTTGTACAAATACTTTACACATTGCCTCTTAAGTTAAGCCTTACTGCTCTGTGCTAAGCT
This sequence comes from Calotriton arnoldi, assembly GCA_963921515.1. NCBI lineage: Eukaryota > Metazoa > Chordata > Amphibia > Caudata > Salamandridae > Calotriton > Calotriton arnoldi. Next base: position 219,116 of record CAWUFW010015987.1, on the reverse strand, counting down.
ACCAGAGGGTGAGCACAGGTTACTTTAGGGTGTGTATCTGATTTACCCTGACTAGGATTGTGGTTCCTGCTTGGACAGGGTACATACCTCTGGCAACCAGAAACACAATTTCTAACGAGCTGCTGCCAGGAAGACCAGGAGACCTCCAGGGCCGAAAAGGAGCACTTGTCAAGCCTCTGCCGCTCAACCATTGCTAAAAAAGCAAAAGAATCAGTGCCAGAGGCTGCAGGACATGCCCATAAAAGCCTAGGGGTAAAGAGTCTACTGGAGACTAAAGTTGACGCACTCCTTGGGCAATTTCGGATTTGGAATGTGTAGGCAGAAGCTAAAGAAAGGATTAAAAAACTGTTTTTTGAAGAAACAAATATGTTACATGAGAGACACATTTTTTCAAAAGAAAACAAAGTAGTGATGAAACTGTAAAGAAATACATAGCAGCTCTGCATATTCTAGCATTCTTTTGTGATTTTGAGAACTTTATAGAGAATTATATAAGAGATCAATTTGTTTTTAATTGTTTTTAAGACAATTGAGGAAACACTGTTAACATGTAGGAGTCCATCTTTGAAAGAGGTGTTTTTAGATATCGCAAAAGGTATTCAAAGTTCAATGATATTAACCAAAGAGTTATCAAATTGTGAGGGCCTATAAACCTGTGAGCTTTGTGTGTGAAGAGGGTTTGGAATGTGCAGTCATTTCTAAAGGGAAGATCACAGGTTTCCTAACAATAAACCAAAAACCAGTTGTTATAGGTGTGGTTCAAAGAACTACCTGGGCAACAGCCCAACATGTCCAGCATTGGGAAAAAATGCAAAAGTAGTAAAAAGAATGGCCAATTACAGTCTATGTGGAGGGCTAATAACATGAATGCTAGCAATGTAAAGATTCAAGAGTGTGAGGAACGTTTGAACAATGTGATCCTAACAATTAATTCTGATGTGAATATGGTTAATAGTCATTTAAAGGAACTCAAAGGCCCCATTTGTGAAGCACATATTGGTGAAGTTGTGTTAAATACCATGGCTGATTATGGATTACCCACAATTATAATTGCTTACAAGACCTTCCACAAAGATTGGCCAACTACTAAAAAATAGCATAACAAACATCATTTTAAAAGCCTTTCGAAATCATGATATTGAATATGCTTGGGTACTTCATGAGTACAGTGGAATATCTGGGCAGAAAAATGAAACCAAGGTTTATGTTGCTGTGCAAAGGCATAATATAATTGGATGGATGGATTTGGCAAAGGTGAGTCTTTATTTAGAACCAGGATCAGATACTTCAATTGTGTTGGGTGAATTGCATGTGTGCTCTGTGGAAATCAATGAGAACTATACCCAACAAATAATTTAAAACGTTCTACAATTTTTTACCAACAGTGTGGGCAAAGTCAATGGTTTTGAGCACGAGATTAGACTTTAAAAATTGTTATTGTCCTCTTGTGTTTGAAGTTAGGCCTATACCTCTCTGTGAGGAAAATGTAAAAGTTTTATTAGATATTTTATACACAGAAGGGATCAATGAATTTACCAATTCGTTTGAGTAGGTTTCTCTGGTAGTGTGGACAAACAAACATAGAGGAGATTTATGTTTGTGTGCGCCCTTTAATCAAAAACATTTTGATAGATAGTCATCTGTTACCTCACATTCAAGAGATGCTTGCCAATTTGGGCGAAGCCAAATACGTTTCCATCATTGATCTCCACTCTGCTTACCATCAGATTACTCTTACCAAGAAATTTCAAGATCTTACTACTTTTGTGACACCACATGGTGCTTATAAATAATTATGTTAGCCCTTAAATCTTGGCTCTGCAGCAAGCTTATTTCAACAGTAAGACTCTTATTTAAAAAATCTCAAGACCCACAGTCAGAAGCTTGTCAGACTTTCTCCTTAGAGTGTCAAAATACATGCCTATGATGCAGGGTCTATATCACCAGGTTCAAACTCCACCAGGGGTCTCGTGCCCAAGATTTCATTGAGCACTCTGGAGTCCACTGAGAATGTCACCTGGCAAAGCCTAGCCATGTCTCTTCAGCAGTCTGTCTCTCTTTCGGTCTTGCCAGGCCACAATCTTCTATCAACTGTGCTCCCGAACCCAGGGTTTTCACTTCGAAGGCAGAACGCACTGGTCTTTCACCACCGCCAGTTATGCTTGGTCTTTGCTGACAGTCTGCCTCTCCTACAATTAGGCTGGGCAGTGCACATCGAGGGAGGCTCTTCTGATTTCAACTTCAGAGATGCTGCTCCTCTCCATTTATCTCGAGTGCCTGCACCCCTACCATAGCTATGAGCGCTTCGGTGTCTAAAAGTCCCTAAGAAACCCAACTGCAGGTGCAAGCCAGGGCCCTGCTCATGCGCTATGTTGAAGCACTGCTATTTGGGCCTCAAGTCAGACCATCCCCAGTTAATTGAATTTAGAAATTTGTCGAGTGCATGCAGCTAGATTAGGTGTTGGGAGTAAAAGGGGTGTGTAGGCATAACTCTGATTAATTACTGGTAAAAGTAATATTCTGATTCTCTGTTTCTCATCCCAGACATTTTGTCCCTCTTTCCCTGGGTCCTGAAGATAGAGCTGCCTTAATACAGAGGTTTATATAATTAAAAATGTCCAAATATTGTCTTCCATCATTAACAATGGGAAAGGACCCACAGACGATGCAGAAGAGAAAAAAAACTTTCTCTTGTCACAATGCCAGAACAAAACAGTAATCAAGTTACCCTCCAACACTGAAAAATAGCTCAAGTCATGGATTTGGAGGATCCTGTGCTTACTCATGTCTTGTCATAATGTCAATTCTGCAGCAAACCATGTGAAGCATTTCAATGGACTCTCACTTTAACGGTGGACCAGTATGTGAGAGGACATCTCATAATGCCCATAGTTAGAAATGCTCCACTTAAGTCTTGACTATAAGGGTCCTGTGATTCCTGATTTAGGCAGAAACAAGAGTTCCCTCATAACCAGGATTATGAGATCTGCACAAAAAACCTCTAACCTTTGGGTTTTCCAGGGGGCTATTTTCACCCCTGAAAAGCAAAGGAAATATAGTCAGTAAAAGGACCGGACAGAGGGAAGAAAGGGAGCTGTCGAAAGAAATACTGCCACTTTGAACCATGTCCTAAATAGCTCTGACAAGTGGATGAGGCAAGCAAACCAGGCCGGCATTTAAGAAATGACTCCCACTGAGGGAATTCTAAAATTCTTAAATTTCTTTCTTTCCTTTTCTTCCTTCCTCCCACCAGGGTCTGTAGCTAGGAACTTAGGAGTGAAATTTGACAGCGTCTGACAGTGTCTGGAATTTGATTTTCCCATCTTAAATTGTATCTAAAGACTTTTGAGTTTCTCCCTTTAGCAGCTAGAAAAACGGTAGCCCACACTCTTATTACTTCTAGGATCGATTATGGTAATAGCCTCTAGTTAGGCATCTCAAAATACTTAATCAATAAGTTACAAATTTTGCAAAATGCAGCAGCGAGATTGGTGCTCAAGCTCCCTCGTAGGACCTCTATATCTGAGGGGCTGAGGATACTTCATTGGTTGCCAGTACATAATGGGATTCCTTTTAAATCCCTGACTATAGTTTTCAGAGCCTTCAATCAAGCAGGTACAAAATATGTATCTGATCCCTTCACATGCTACCGTATTCAAAGGATTTTAAGATCAACCAATACAAATCTGCTTCAAATCCCCAATTTTAGGTTTAGAACCAATGGTGGGAGATCCCTCTCCGTTTTAGGAGCTAAAGCCTGTATTAATAAATGAGACTACCTTAAGAAAACGTCTCAAAACTTAGTTAATCTCCTAATTCAATGAGTCTTCACGCAGGCTCTTTTAATTTTCTTTTCCTGTCTCTGCCTCCATTTAACCATTGGTCGACAGAGATGGTCATGTGTTTGGAATAACGGCAGGATGTTCCGTCAGAGTAAAAGCTCGCTCAATAAATAACCTTTCATTTAATTTTTATGAGCCTCTTGGAGACCATAGTTTCTGATCATAGTCAAAGGAGCTGGAAACAACATCTTAAACGTATTTTGTTACAAAGTCCAGCCCAGTGACATCAATCCCAAGCATGGTGCTAAAGTGGGAGGTTAATGACACCCTTGGAAGGAAGAATCTGTGAAAAACCTATGTGCAGACACTGATTTCTCATCTCTATGCGTTAAAGTCTGTAAATGGGGCAGTAATGATGTACCTGGAAGTTACCTAGGGCCATATGTATGACTGGGTTTGTGTCCCTCTTGCACCACGCAACGTGGTGCAAAAGTGATGCGAACCTTAAGTCGTATTTGTGAAGCCATGCAAAGCCACTTTGTGTGGCTTTGAGTGGCTTCAAAAATATGGAGTAACACAACACAGCGTAAATCACTGTGGTGCATTACTCTGCCCTAGGTAGGCATTCCATGGGCATTGCGTGGGTGTTCTCACACAACTCCCATGGTTTTTGACGCATTTCCAGATTTACAAGACCTTGTAAACCTGGGAATGCGCCAAAAAGATATGCCTCCCCAGGAGAAGCATAACGAGGAGAAATATCTTTATTTCTCCTCGTTACTTCCTTGCATTCTGCAGCACAAGTAGAAAGAGCAAAAAGCCTCTCCGGATTGTGTTTGTGCAGGAAGGTGCCCCTTCCTGCACAAATACAATTCTGCCTACAACACAAGCACCCTTGCACCATGGTGCGTGGATACAAGTGTTGGCACTAGGCTGGCAAAACAGAGCCAGCACAAGGGAAAGGGACAGGAGTGTGCAGTATTGAATAAATACGGCGCATTCCTGACCTTTACCTGTGATACAGAGCAGCCCAGCAAGGTGACTCACTGCGCAAATAAACTCATTAATATGCCCCTTAGAGACCAGGGCAGTCATAATGAGACCCTATGTTTATTTTTGTATTAACTTTAATTTACAGTTTTTCTTTCATTTTCATACAACAATAACATACATTACACCCCTCACGTAAGCCCTTTGACATCATTTCAGTCAGTACACCCAATTGTGTCATTTACATATAACTCATGCCCATTTCTTCACAACATTGCGCTGCCCTGTCCCCTATTGATATACCCTTACACATCCCCATTGTTCGAGCTTGCTTCTCTGCGTATATACTCTATACGGCTACCAAAAGTCTCCATTGCGTCCTGTTTGATTCTTTAGTTCACTATAGTCTTCCATTCTTGCACAACAGTACCCCATATCTTGAAGCATCGTCTATGCCTCAGGGGCTCTAGGGGCCATCCAGTGCGTAGACAAGCGTCTTTCTGCAGTAATAAGGCTATAGATACTACAAATGTACACTAAAATGTTCTTCTCACCCAACACTAGAGACTATGGGGCACATGCATCAAGCTAGGCAATTGCGATTCCTTAATAGCTATTATTAAGGAATCGCTATTAAGGAATCGCAATTGCCTATGCATGTAGAAATCGCTCAATAAATAGCAATTCCTAAACATTCCTTAATTGCTACTCGCAAATTGCGAGTCGCAATTAAGGAATACCTACCCATTCATTCCTATGGGCCAGGAGGCCCATAGGAATGAATGGGAAGATATTCACTATTAGCGATTCGCTATTAAAGAATGGCTAATAGCGGGAGCTATTTCAAGGGTGCCAGGGTGTCAAAAGGACACCCTGTTGCACCCTGAAATCTGCACATGAGTACATCTTGCACACACACATGCCCCAAGGGCATGTGTGTGTGTAAAATGGAAGTTTGAAAAATGAACTTTAGTGCATTTTTCAAAGTTTTTGCAAATTACCATGCAGTTTAACTTCATGGTAATTTGCTCCCTATTAGCGAAATCGCAAATTTTTTAAATTTAATGCATTGCATTTAAGAAATCTCAATTTGTGATTCCTTAAATGCAATTGCAATTTAAGGAATTGCAATTTTGCGATTCCTTAAATTGCGATTTCTGCATTTGGGATGATGCATCCCAAATGCAGAAATACTGGTCGCAACGGGGCAGATTCTGAGAATCTGCCCGTTTGCGACCAGTATTTCGGTTGATGCATGTGCCAGAAATACTTTTGAGAAAGTAGTGCCGAGTTAGCGCATGAAGCCATTGGTTTCGGTGCATTTCCAGGATTAAAAAGGTGCTTGAGGGGTACAAATCTATTTCAACAGTTTGCAGGTGACAACACAAGTAATGGCGACGACTTTATACGGTAGTGAATTGCAGACAAACGCAGTCTTTGCAAGGTGAATATTTTACAATTGCAAGCGAAAAAGAACGTCTTTCAGGGGTGATACTGTCCCCGTACCTTAATTATTGCTACGTGAAAACTCCTATTGTTTCTGCAACTGCCTGGGATTAATTGAGAGAGGTACAGTCCCTGGGGTGTCACCTCTCCCAGACACGCACAGCTAATTAATTATATTTTAGCTTACAGGACAATTGACCTAGTGATCCCAACCCGTGATTGGCCCTTAAATATCAGAAAACTGCTGGAGGGAAAATCTACTGCAAACAAGGGTCAGCCGTGATTAACTCCTGCTGGATACCGACAACTGCATGTTGTCCGCAAATCGACACAGTTAAAAATAAACTCCGCTCCTCCCCAAAGAATTCTATGAGGACAGGTCAGGAAAGATGTTTTGCTTCACTCAATGCGGTTGTGGACAAAAACATCATCCATTCTCGGAGCTGAAAGAGGGTGACTTCCGGCTTATGTTCAGTTTCTCATTAAGTCCAATTATAACAGTAGTGGCAGCAGGACTGTCACAAACTCAGGATGGTGAAGAATATATGCAGAACGCCATTAAAGGTAATTTCAAGCAAATTCCTGAATTAGGGCCTCATTTACTAGAACTGCTGCGTTGCGTCAAAGTCACTTAAAAATTACTACGTCAGTTTTAAACTCCATGGAAGCCATATTTATGGTATGGTGCATCATGGCATACGGATCAAGCAGCGTAAAAAAAAAATCTGCTGCCGTGGGCGATTTGGGGCAGCAGAAACTGACGCATTGGGAGGAAAATGGACGTAAGGCTGTTTTGGCGCTGAACACAGGAGCATCACTTTTCATTGAGTGAAACATCAAAATACAAAAAAATGATGCTGTGTGAAGAAAAAAAACATTGGTACACCTCACAAGATGCAGCCATGCAGCGGAGAGAAGAGAGCAGCAGCCAGGACAACAACCCCAACAACCGCAGCACACGCCAGGAAATCCAGACAGACTCCCAAGGGAAGAGGAAGTCCAACTTCAGTGAGGAGGAGAATGAAATCTTGATCACTGAGTTGACTCAACACCAACATCAGCTCTTTGTCACCTCAAAATTGCCATTAAGAAAGAAAGAGGCCATTTGGCAGCCATTAGTGAGCAAGATCAACTGCGTGGGACAAACCAGGTGGACAGTCACCGACTGCAAAAAACACTGGCACAGCTGTAAGCGCAGGACGAAGGAGAAGCTGGAAAACAACCTGAAGGCAGCAATGCAGACCAGAGATGGTAGTTCGGGGCCACAGGAGGAGCTGGATTCCTTAGATGAGTGGGTGGTAGCTGTCATCCTAGAGGAGTTGGTGACAGGCGGTCCAGGACAAGACAGTGCAGCCCATGAGAAACAACAAGACCTACAGAGTACGTCACTACAAGGGGCAATGTGGGCAAAAAGGACATATTGTGCAGTGCAGTGAGCTACGTACCAGCACTCCACCGCACTGGCATGGCAAAGGGCAGGAATCTGGGTTATGTACCGTTAAACATCACATAAGTGCAAGTCACACTGCCCGGTTATATGTGGCACAGCTCAGTCCAGCTCCCTCACTTTTCTCCCTGCCATGTGTGAAGGGGCCAATTTCTTCGCATCCGAAGGAATTGTAAATTTAAGGAAGACTTCTTCCAGGAAGCTGAACTACTCTGCAAAAAGCTCATAGTTAGAGGATACCCCAGACGTTTAGTTAAACGCGCCATGAAAAGGGCCTGGTATTCACACTGTGAATATCTTCTTCAAACGAAAGAAAAAACACCTCTATCTAAAATTACGTGTGTCACCACATTTTGCCCCATGAGTAAGAAACTAACCAAAGTGGTTAAAAAGCACTGGTCTGTACTTGAACCCCTAGACTTTACAGTAGGGGCACCACTGTTCTCATTCAAACGTGGCCGCAACATCAAGGACCACCTAGTGAGGGCGCATACACCCACTAGAAAGGACAACTCTATCCACTCGTACTTCAACCTTCCACCTATACTTGGACACTACAAATGTAACCACTGCATGGCATGTGATTCCACATTAAACACCAAGGTCTTTGAATACGGAGATTCCAAACATGTGTTAAAATCATTCACTAATTGAAATTCTCAGAATGTAATTTACTGTATTGAGTGTCAATGTAAATTGCGGTACATCGGCCAGACAACACAAAAAATCAAGGCCAGAATCTCCTAGCACAAGAGCAGGATTCGCTGCAAGATCATGACTGCACCACTAGTGGAACATTTTCTACAAAAAGGACACTCCGAGACCGACTTCATCTGGCAAGTGATTGAAAGCCTCCACTCCAACTCCAGGGGAGGCAACCAACAGACGATACTCAACCGCCTGGAGTGTAAATGGATTTTTAATTGCAGGACTATTGAAAATGGACTGAATTCCATTGATGAATGGAATGCCTGTACCTAGCACCTACCGGGACTAATTACGTAACCAAAGTTTCATGTACTTTTCATTTTTCTTGTACACACCATGGCAATGTATAACATAACACTGTTGCAACCGACTCCCTCGCAGAATTATACTCCTTTTCTTGTTATTATATGTTAATCAATCTGCAAGATTCAGACGTGACCAGGTTCCCTGTCAGGAACGCTTCCCTTATGTGCCCAATTGATTGTGTTTATTCCGTAGGATTTTAGAAGTCTCCTTGTCACTGTGGAATTAATTAATTCATGGAACTCACACTTGACTAATTCCCTGTCAGGACCGCCCCCCTTCTGTTCCCTATTAGTTATGATTGTCATGGTTGACGTTAATCGCGCCTCCCAGACCCCCTGCTGCATTCACTTCAAATCTGCCTTCCCGCCGGCTCCCTCTTGGGTTAATTGACAGCACGCGCACTCCCCGCACAGCTGGTCCGGCCACGTCACCGCCCAGGGACACGTACTTAAGCCACGCCCTGCTCAGCAATCCACCTCGCTGCTCCAGTTGCTCCCGGCGCGTCCACCAGAAGGGTTCGTCGCTCCTCCTCGGGATCATGAATTAGTAAGTACCTTGCCCGCTCCCACCAATTACTCGCCTAGCGGCCCACAGGCTTCTGCTACTTACCGCCTGTACTTGGTTCCCTTCCAGATTTCTGATACTACGATTTAGCTCACAGCTTCAAATAGTGAGTATTTCGACTAGCGCGCTCTCCACCCCCGTAGATTAGTAATTTACTTAGCCACTCTTCCTTCCCCGCAGATTGCCATTGGCTGCACTCTTGTTTTACACAACTCTTGGCTACGGATTCAGTCTGCCCACAGGGTTCTCCCTGTAAGTACCTCTTGGCGATTTAACTCCAGCGGTTAATTAATTGATTTCTCCGGTCTGTACTAATTAGTTTTTTTGACTCCCCTTAGACCTAGCTATTAATGGACCAAACTACTAGTGGACCCCCGAGCCCTTCCCGCCGGAACTGTGAATCAACAGTCCTCCCTACACGCCCTAATTAGGGTTCCCTTAGTAAGTTTACGCTTTCCCTTAATCCTCACTGGCCAGTTTTTCCGCCATTACCCCCTCTGACCCTCTGGCTCTCCATAGATCCGTGCAGCCTTGACCACGCAAGCTGTTTCTTCCGAGTCTCTCCTGACACCGGCTCTGCAACTTATTATCGACTACTGTCGCCCACGCAACTTCGACCTGAGTAAACTCGTACTTCATTCGCGCTCCTCTGCCACGCTTCGCTTACGTGCGGCCACTTCTGCTGGTTGCGCACGGCCCTGTCCTCGTTTTTTGTTGCGACCGCACCTTGCAATTAACTGGCGCATCCCTCACACCTTCCCAGCAAGCATTGCTAGGTTCTTACATTGATTGTCCTCTTTGAACCTCGCACCGCCTTAGCCGGTCCTTTCACATTGATTGTTTGGTATGAACAACACACACTGGGAGCACCGTTTCATCTTTTACAGTCAATACATAGGGTTCCTATCATAATACATTGTTTTTCCCTTTAGATTCAGACTGCTCACTATATGTCCTGAAGATGATCTTAAGTTTCTAAGATCGAAACGCCGTCGACCCCCTACAACAGAAACTCCTTTCATTGTGTATACGTACGTGGAGTTCCAATGTCTGTTGTCAATGCGATGTTATGATTTTAATTCACCATCACCTTGTCACATCACGTCCACTGTCACTTTTTGTGAGCACCTGAAGACTATTTAAAGAACTAATTGCTACTTGTGTAAAATAAATTCTCAATTCTACACTACATATGTTCCCTTACTTTTTACTCCCAGTATGATTAATTGTCTTGTTAAACATCACTCTTAGTGTCTCCCTTGGGGACTACTATCTTTAACCTGGACCTATTGTGGCCAAAACTGAACCATTGTTTTCCCTAAACATATACTCACCCCAGGTTCACATATCGGGGTACCCTTGTTCTCCTATACTACATGTGTGAAGTGCAGCACCAGTCCAGGTTCAACTTTGTATACTGGCACTTGTAGTGGTATGTATAACATGAGTCGCCAGAACTGCAAGTCCCAGAATACAAAGCTAAAAATGTAATGGAATAACACATCATGCAAGGACACATTAACCCTGCCCAACCTGAGTCTTACAATGCAGGCCACCTTGCACCATTAGGCCACTGGGCCTCATTTACAAAGAATTAGCGTGGGGCAGGGCCGCAATTCATTTTGATGCACTGCCCTATGCCAATTCGAAAGGGCAGGAAAGCACCGTATTTACAAGATATTGTACATTCCTGTACTTTCAGCCAGTACCGGCACACAAATTGCTGCCAAGTGCCAATGCAGGCACCCTTGCACCATGTTGCAATGGTGTCTGTGTTGTTGGCATCATTGTTTCTGTGCAGGAAGGGGCACCTTTGTGCACAAAAACAATCAAGCGAGGCGTTTTCCTCATTTTATGTGTGCTACAGAATGCCGAGTAGGCTGCGTGACAATACTCCCTGCACAGTGCCAGATGGGTCAAACATCATCTATGGGCCTCCCCTGAACTTCATGATGTGTTTTGGCTATTGTAATGCCCCTGTGAACATGCCCCTCTGGAATGTTCCATGTACGTTACAGAGTTAGCCCATCTCATGCCATAGTGACCTATATACATATCTGGCCCTTCCAGAAAGTGAACTGTTTAAAGTTTTGTGCGAAAGCCACACAGCTACAAGCTCATGGTGTATAGGGACTGACCGGTAGCCCTACCAACATCTATCCTCAGGTGATCTGCCTCCCAACTGACAACATCTGCCCACCGGTGCTTGAGTTTGTGGAAGCTCCGCTGGACAACAAATACTCAACTCATCTGGAACTGCACCTCCTCTCACTTGTGCCGCTTCTCACGGGTTGGGTAGCCTTGGCTAACCCTGCCTCCACTTCCGACCTTCTTTTGACTAACAGCCACAGCAAATCCCCAAACTCCTCCTCCGTCATGTCCGTGGCTCTGCCCCTGACTGGCATCTCACTACCCCCACTAGCCACCCTAACCCCAACAACAGAAACACTATCCCTTCCCCTTAAACACCTATTTAAACAAACACCCCCACATTACACAAAACAACGCAAAATACAATTGCAAGACAAAAATTACAGTTTTGGGACATAACATGGATAGCACAGACACCAACAAGACCAAGAAAAACAGCACCAAACTCTCCAGCAACCAACAAACACCTCCATCAGCCGGCACAGATAAAAAGACTGTAAGTAAAAGGAACTTCACACTTCCTGGTTTGCAGCATGGCTGAGCAATTGCGTCATATCCTGTGTGGAAGCAGCATGTGTCCGATGTATGAGTCACATGTCCTACTAAAGCATCGTTTTTTTCCGGCGTCTTTGCTTGAGAAATAGCCAAGTCACGAGTTACACACTGCCCAATGCATTGTTTTGTAATCTTTGGCGTGGATGCATGGCTTCCTCCCAACGCTCTTTCCACTGAAGCATCATGTTTTTTGCTACAACGTCACCTTTCCTACAAAGCGTCACGTTTACAACTAAAAAGTCTAGTTTCCTAGAAAAGTGTCACCCTGTCCTACTCAAGCATCACGTTTTGTGCTAAAGCGTCAATTTTCCTACAAATGCATCACGTTTAGTACTAAAAGTTCACTTTTCTTAGAAAAGCGTCACCTTTCCTACTCAAGCAACACGTTTTGTGCTAAAGTGGCACTATTCCTTTCAATGCATCACGTTTACTACTAAAAAGTCACCTTTCTTAGAAAAGTGTCACGTTCCCTGCACAAGCATCATGTTTTATGCTAAAGCATCACTTTTCCTACAAATGCGACACATCTACCACAAAAAAGTCACCTTTCCTAATAAAGTGTCAACTTTCCTTCTCAAGCGTCACGTTTTGTGCTAAAGTGTCACTTTTCCTACAAATGTATCACATTTACTAATAAAAAGCCACCTTTCCTAGAAAAGTGTCACCTTTCCTACTAGAGTGTCACATTTCCTACTATAGCATGTTTTTATACTGACACATCGCTAGGAAAAAGGACAAGGCCCAAGTTTCACACAACACACAAGACTGCACAGTGCATTGTTTTTGACGCTTTGATGTTGATGAAATTCACAAAGAATGGGAGAGGGCCCTTAGAGAGTCTCATCAAATGTCAGACTTGAAAACACAACTTAATTATCTACACGCTACGTATTTGACACGCAAACGATTTAACTTTATAATTGGAATGGAAACACATAAATGACTCAATGTGATACTAAATATTCTAACATTATGCATATGGTATGGAACTTGTGGAGCCTTAGTTGTATTTTGGGAGAATTAGTGAACATGCTAAATGTGGCACTCGCCCTGCCTCATTCCTGAAGTGTGACTGTTAGGGTGTTCCAAAAACCTAAAGTTCATTTAGCAGGTAACAGTTTCACAGATTTAGCTGTCACATAGGCCAAAAGGTGCATCACAGTGCACTGGAAGGTGGATATTGCACTCACACTAGTCCGCTCGAAGATGGATGTACACACAATCGGCAAACAATGAGCTCATAATACTGAAAAAAGAGGAAAGCAAAGGAGGCAGAAAGAACCCAACAGCAGACATTTGGAGGGACATATTAACAGCATTTGAGGACTCAGACCAAGAAACAGACAATGCACTTTCCCAGTAATAGAACAATTGTGTAAGCTCTACAAGTGCCATATGGCATATCGTAGCTATGGCATACGCCATATGCAAAATTAAATCTTGGACTGTGATAAGATGCTTTTTATTCGCACCCCTCCCCCAGGCTTTCCTTTCTATCATTTACCAAGATTTCCCAGAAGAAGAAGATTTAAGTTAGCCCCCTTTTTTTAAAAATAAAGATATTAATTTTGAAACAAAAGTGTGTGTTGTTATGTCAAAATAAATTGTGATTACTAAATGTCAATAATGTGCCTTATGATTAACAAAACACGCTTTTTGCATTTCCACCCCAGATTGCTTTGCTTCTTCTGAGCAATATTTTTGGGGTTTTATGATCTCTGTACACTGTTACCCTGCTCCACAGCAGTAAATAAGCTATTCTCCCTGTGTGTTGCCAACCCCATCTTTTGGAGATTTGTATTAGTGCTTTCTACACTATAAGCAAACACAAGGAGATGATGGACGGAGCTCTGAAACTTTTCAGACACTCACCCCCAGTCACAGATCTGGGTTGAATCCATCATCGTTCTTTAGCTCACTTCGCCACCTCAGTTCAGACCCAGCTATATGCAAATCTGTCTTGACCCTGTGCCTCATGGGAACAGTCCAGGCCGAACGGCCAAGCCAGGTCTTCCCTGAACCGGAAACAAGCATCCTGGGACCAGTTTCAGGGTAACACCCCTCATCAGCCAGGCTAGCTTGAATCCAGTAGCAAAGTGAGCAAGGGACCCACGTTTTCTACACTATGCACACTAAGGCACTTCTATCCATTGCCCAGCATATGTGGTCTGACCCCTAAAACATAGACATTTTCTAAAACTTGACTGTCATAATTTACTTTCTTATAAAGCAATAGTGCATTGGGAAGAAACTACACCCATGGTATCGGAAGATAAATGTCAACTCTGTGCAGCATTTATTGTGACATCTACTAGGTTACCAAGAACACATGGATTCAGGCCTACCAGTATAGCCTGATTGCTGCAATTTAAACATGCAGTACCTCCTGTCAAAATAACCCTTTTGACAGGAGAAAAATGATTATTTTAAATATTCATAATTCACCCTATGGAGGTCTTGTAGACCACTAGGCAGGGTGCATGGTACTAAAAAGTGGGACATGTAGAACTTTATTATTGCCATGTCACTGGAGTGACAAAGCCTCAAAAGCTATTTCACTGTGGAAGGACATGACTGTCCAATGAGACAAATTATAGTACCAATTAAAATAAGATTTCTGCTATCCTGAGTTTGTGACTAGTAAAAGAATCAACAACTCAATTTAACTTTAATAAAAGTCCTATTCAATGATGAAGTCAGATTTTCAATACATATTTTCAAATAATCACTTTTAGAAATTTACATTTTTCATGCCTGAAGTTACTGGAGACTAAACTGCATTACCTCTTCAGCAACTGCCAGCCTCTCTTTGATCAGAATGAGGTGTGAAAGAGGTGTGAAATTCCTCCAACGAGTTACACTATAGGTCACTGGGATTGACTAGTTGAATTTAATAGGAAGGGGTGAGCCCTGATGGAGAGGAGTTGCTCCCTCTTGTACCCAGCACAATAAGTGGACTCCAAGGGTCAGATGAATAAAAAGGGTCAGATAAATATCCTCTCGCGCAGATACGGAAACATAAAATAAGTAAAAATCCATTTTCCTGAAGAGAGCAGTTACAACTGGACTTGGAATAAACATTGCTAGTTATTAGAAATTGGGTCTCTAGTTCGAAGAGGTTTGCTCCCTGCCAAAGTAGGGACCACAATCCTGTCAGGGTACGTCAGATACACAACTTAAATGAACCTGTGCTCACCCTCTTGGCACAGAGCAGTCAGGCCTAAGAGGCAAAGTGTAAAGTATTTGTGCAACACTTGAATTACAGTAACTCAGCGAAAACACCATTCACACAATTGGGGTGATGCGTCAAAGTCGAGCCTCACAGTGACATCTCCGGATCAGCTCTGCGTCATCGTCAAACCTCGCAGTCGGTGCACGTGTCATTGTCGAATCAGCAATGCGTTGGCGTTCGAGGGCACTGTGTCAGTTCCGATCAGCACAATGGCATCACTGTGTCAATGTTTGCAGAAAACCGCTGCAGAACCCACTTCTAAGGCCCAGTACTGGAGGGGTGACCTCAGGCAAGGGTAGTCCAGCAGCACCAGAAGAACTGCAATAAGTCTTTTATGACCTTGAGACTTCAGAAAACAGGAGGCAAGCCAGGAGGCCCTTGAAGAAACTTGGATTCAAGGATGTAGAGAACAGGTCAAGTCCTTCTCACTCCTTTTTAAAAACTTGTTTTAATTACTAGAGAAGAGCATACAAACATATACATTATGACAATACCAAGATACATACATACCAGCATACCTTGAACGTAAGTACAGTACTTCCTCCATAAATCTCATATGTATATTCATTAAATAACAATTGAGTATAAAAAAGTATAAAACGGTCCGCTTAAATATGAATTTGTGTATAAATAGGGATAAAAGAGGCCCTCTATTTCATATCCTCCCGGATTGTTTTAGTCAATGGATATTTAGGGATATACTATATACTGAAGACAAGCCAATCTCTTAAGTTGTGGCCATTGCTCATCCAATCCGACATAGGGGACCAGATCTTTTGTCCCCAATTCCTAGCCTGTCTAAATAATTTCTTTACTTGCAAATATTTAAAGTATGAGCTGTCAGGTATTCCAAAATCCTGCTGTAAATGTGAGAAAGAACATAATTGTCCTAATGAAACAATATCCCCAATCTTTATGAGGCTTTGTTGCTCCTATTGCCTTCCCATTACTTCGTAGAAAAGAGGTGGAAAAAGCAAATATCGCCACAGCAGTGTGTATCTGCTATAGTTTGGGATCTGCATAAACTTTCGAATTTTACCCCAGATTTTCCTGGCTTTAATTAGGATCTTGAATCGTACTTTCTTAAACTAGCTAGGCTCTAATTGTCGAAGCAGCATTCCACCTACCATCTTCCCAACTGCCGGCTCATAAATCATTGGAGAGACCCTCGGGTATTCTAGAGCTTCGCTAGGCTTCTTTTAAAAAAATAATTTGCTCATCTGCTGCAATAAGGCCGACCAGTATTAGAATGTGAGGCTAGCGGCAGCCCAGCCACCCCGTTTCTGAGGAAGGGTAAGGAATTTTAGGGAGTGCCTAATTTTCCCATATTGCCATATGAAATTTATGAAAATAGAATCCAATGCCTTTAATATGGATCCTTCGATTTCTATGGGCAGAGTTCTAAATAAATATAGTATCTTTGGTAGCATTACCATCTTAAGAATATTGCTCCTACCAATTATTGACAAATGTAGTCCATTCATAAGCCTTAAATCAGAGGAAATGTTGCTAATCAGAGGGTTAAAATTAATCTGGCTGATTGTGTCTACCTTAGGATTGATCTAAACCCCCAGCTATGCGGCTGTACCCACTCGCCAAGTATCCTGATAGCCAATGTTCTCTTTACATATTATCTGAGTTTTCTCTTTATTCAGTAAATATCCTGAACCACATCCATATTCCCAAGCCAATGCTTTGACCTCCTTCATTGCACTTTCAGGATCAGTTGTTACTATAGCAATATCGTCTGTATATGCTAATACCTTGGTTTCGTGGCCATTCATGGTGACAGGTTTTATTTTCTGGTTATGTAAAATTTGCTTGATAAATGGGTTGATATAGAGGGCAAATAAGATCGGAGAACAGGGACATCCCTGTCTTGTTCCTCTAGCCACCTTATATTACCCGATTCTTCGCCCATAAATTGAAGTCTAGCATATGTATCTACATACATTGCCTTAATAGCAGTGATCATTTGAGGTCCAAATCCCTTTGCTTCTAATGTACCCCATAGATAGTTCCATGCCACCCGATCGAATGTTTTTTCAGCGTCGAGGAAGATTATAGCCATTAGGCTCCCAGTTTCTTGGGTGATATTAAATAGTGATATAGCCTGCCTTATATGGTCGGTTGTGCCTCTTTCTGGTATAAAACCATGTTGCCACGGTGTAACCAGATGAGCTATGACCCTCCCTAAATGAGCGGCAAGAATTTTAAACTATATTTTGGCATCGTATTTATCAGAGATATAGGTCGATGTGAGGTGGGGCTATCCGAAGGTTTGTCCTTCTTAGGGAAGATAATGTCCATGCCTCTCCAGGACTCCTGAGGAAGCCCATTCAGTTGAACTCCTAAAAATAAGTCTAATAACACAGGGGCTAGCTCTATTTAGAGGACCTTATATAGCTCCAATGGCATTTTATCTGGGCCCGCAGCTTTCTCCGAGGCGAGTTGGTGTAGGGCATTTAATACCTCTTCAAGTAATATATCAGCTTCGAGTTTCTTTCTGGCAGCTTGGTCTAATTTACCACACAGATCCGCCCCCAGAGCTACTCCAGATGCATCCTGGCAGTCATCCTTATATAAGTCCGAAAAGAATTCTTGGAATATGCGTACCATATCCTTAACATCGGTAAAGATTGACTCATCCTTTTTAATTGTGGCAATCTTATTCCTAGTTACTTTTTCTTCTTATACATAAAGCTAGGAGTTTCCCAACCGATTTCCGATATTCGCAGCTCTCATTCCTATGAGTATGATACTCTTCCACGATTTTCTGGGTATAGTAGCTGTTTATCTCTGCCTTTACCATTGTAATTTTAAGCTGAGTTTGTGCTACGTCTAGCCCCTGGATGATCCTTACCACATGCTCTTTTTCTACTTTGGCTAGCTTCCCTAGTAGTCTCCAATTCTCAGCTTCCTGCTGTTTCCTGGTATGAGCCACAAAGCTAATGGTCTCTCCCCTCAACCCAGCCTTGAAAGCATCCCATACGATACTGTACCTATTAGTCTCAAAATAACTAATTAGCCAACTTTTCATATGCTCAATGAATGCTGTAATTATTGGATCGTCACATCGAAGACCAAAGGGTTATGATCTGAGATTAGCTTCAGAAGGTTCCTGATCCCTGCTTTATCCAGAATTCTCCCTGAAACTAAAATATGATCCAGCCGAACATACTTTATATGTGGCCAAGAAAAATATGTATAGCCTGGGTTCAAAGGATTTAAGCATCGGTTAGGCCATAAGTGAAGACAGCGCCCTGTGTACTCACGTTTTTTCCCTGACATTTACTCGCTGAGGCCCTCCCTACTGCCTGATGTATATTCAAATCTCCACAAATAATCATCAGATTGGGTCAGGATGCTAACTCCACCTCCAAGTCCTCCAACACTTTAGGATCATCCTGGTTTGAGCCATAGATTGTGCATACTGTTAGTCCTATATCAAGCTCAACCAGTGCCCATCTGCCATAGCTATCCACCAATCTGCGTCTCGCCAGTACCATTTTATTCCTGGCTATGATAGCCACCCCTCTAATATTGGAACTCTGAGAGGAGCAAGCCAGTAATGTATACCCTTTGATTGATATGAATTCCCTCCTAGCCCATGGGATGTGCATCTACTGCAGGCATATTATGTCAGTTACTACTGATCTTAAGATCTCGGCTACCCTTAACTGCTTGGTTTTATCATTTAACCCACCCGCGTTGGCTGAGCATATAGCTACTCTACCCATTTGGAAACAGGGGAGTTGCCACTATATTCATGCTCACAGCCATATTTAGTGAAAATTCAATGGAATCCTCTTTTCTCCTTCTCTGGGTTTTATTTTTGGTTTTTTCCCCTGCACCACCCCCAATCCCCTTCCCCCACCCCTACTACTGTTGTGGGGATTCTGCTCATACACAGAACTATGCACAAGAAAATAGGACCTCAGTAAATAGGGGTGTACCTCCTATCACCTTAGTACCCAAAATCCCAACCGACTAGCAATAGTGTCTCATCCGGTCTCCTACAAATATCAAGAAGCTACGAATGTTTAGACAACCCAGAACACGAGCACTCCCGACTCACGTCAGAGTCGCGAGAACAAGACACTCTTTCGCTCTCACGTACTTGTCCACAATAAAATAATCAGAGTCTCTAAACAAGTTCAAAATGTTTATTTCGACTATAGTGATCCAAGTACAGTATGCGAACCACAACTAGCAGCAAAATGCATAAGGCAAAAATCATTAGCATTGTTACAATACCATAGAATATAAAAGGAGTCGTCATTTTAAAAAGACTGTGAAAAAGGCTAAATAACTAGGCCAAATCACCCTCCCCAAGGCAGTAAGAAGTTATTTTATATAACAGAAGATCTCTAGGCATTATTAGCAGACCCCTACCTGAAAGCCTAAACCCAAGGGTTTACATCGGATCACTGACAGAATATCGATAACAAGAATATCGACCTACAACAATATCGAAGTAAAAATATCGAATGCCAAAATATCGACTCCCTATCTACAAACAGGTAAGTACAAAAATATCGACTCCAAAATATAGTTGTATAAAATATAGTCAGTCAAAATATCGAATTTTTTAAATGTATGAAAAGTAATGTAAAATTAATTAAATAATATATATAATTAACTAAAACATAATTAAAAATACTTAAATAACTTTAAAATTAATAAATAATTAATGTAACTTAAAAAAAATAAACATACATTTTAATTTTTTAATACATAAATATATTAAAGTAATATTTATAAAAAATATTCAATATTTTTAGCGTAGGATAGCGGGACGGTAAAATTTACTATTACCACTTCAGTCAGTGCAACAGTAGGGAAAGCATTGGATAGCGGGACGGTAAAAATTACTATTCCCACTCCAGACAGTGCAACAGTAGGGAAAGCATTGGATAGCGTAGGAGTAAAAATTACTATTCCCACTCCAGAGAGTGCAACAGTAGGGAAAGCGTTGGATAGCGTAGTGGTAATAATTACTATTCCCACTCCAGAGAGTGCAACAGTAGGGAAAGAGTTGGATAGCGTAGGGGTAAAAATTACTATTCCCACTCCAGTGAGTGCAACAGTAGGGAAAGCGTTGGATAGCGTAGGGGTAATAATTACTATTCCCACTCCAGAGAGTGCAACAGTAGGGAAAGAGTTGGATAGCGTAGGGGTAAAAATTACTATTCCCACTACAGTGAGTGCAACAGTAGGGAAAGCGTTGGATAGCGTAGGGGTAATAATTACTATTCCAACTCCAGAGAGTGCAACAGTAGGGAAAGCGTTGGATAGCGTAGGGGTAATAATTACTATTCCCACTCCAGAGAGTGCAACAGTAGGGAAAGAGTTGGATAGCGTAGGGGTAAAAATTACTAATCCCACTCCAGTGAGTGCAACAGTAGGGAAAGCGTTGGATAGCGTAGGGGTAATAATTACTATTCCAACTCCAGAGAGTGCAACAGTAGGGAAAGAGTTGGATAGCGTAGGGGTAAAAATTACTATTCCCACTCCAGTGAGTGCAACAGTAGGGAAAGCGTTGGATAGCGTAGGGGTAATAATTACTATTCCCACTCCAGAGAGTGCAACAGTAGGGAAAGTAATATTTTAATATTTTACTAAAAAATAATTAATTATCAATACTAATAAATATTATTAATAACACTAATTACCAATTAATGAATTAAAAAATAAAATTTACCAATTATCAAAATGTAATTACCAATTAATAATTAATTAACAATAAATTAATTATCAATACCAATTAATATTTATTAATATGTACTTAATTTCAATTAAATTACTTCCCACCCTATTCCCCTATAAACCCACATCCTGCTACAACTATTTAATTAATAGAATTAACATAATTACCATTTAATTAATTAAAAAAAATTACCAATTAATAAAATGTAATTACCAATTAATAATTAATTAACAATAAATTAATTATCAATACCAATTAATATTTATTAATATGTACTTAATTTCAATTAAATTACTTCCCACCCTATTCCCCTATAAACCCACATCCCACTACAACTATTTAATTAATTGAATTAACATAATTACCATTTAAACAATTAAAAAAATTCCAATTAATAAAATTTAATTACCAATTAATAATTAATTAACAATAAATTAATTATCAATACCAATTAATATTTATTAATATGTACTTAATTTTAATTAAATTACTTCCCACCCTATTCCCCTATAAACCCACTACCCGCTACGGAATTAAATTATGCAAAAATTAAATAACATAAAATTCATTGCTTTTAAAAAAAATTAAACATACATTACAACAACTAATATACACTTTTAACACATATACTAACATACAATACACTTAGAAAAAATTCGATATTATTAAAAATTCGATATTTTTTAATGCCTATATTATGTACTTCGATATTTTGACTATCGATATTACTTACCTTAATTTCGATATTTTTAACGACTATATTATGTCCATTCGATATTATGTCCATTCTATATTTTAGACTCGATATTGTGTCCATTCGATATTTTTGTTTCGATATTATGTCTGTTTACCATTTACATCATAGGAACAGCAGTGCTCAGCTCCATAGAACGGCTTTCTTCGAGTGTGTTTCAAAAACATGCAACAACGTTATATCAAAGCACGATTCTTCCGCATTGCAGCTGTTGGTTACATGTTTTGTCTAGGTAATAGGGACTGACCAGAACAGAATAACAAGAGACATTGTTGACCGACCTTGCACATTATGTTCAGACAGAATTGAAGGGAAGGCTAAGAACGTGAAAAACAATCTGTTATCGTGTACAGGCCAGAGGCAAAGTGTCGCAAAAACAAATGCTTAGCAGAGACGTGCGCAAAAGCAGCAGGATAGGGCAAGCAAAACTCATGCTAATTTAGCAATGTCGACAATGTGTCTTAGGGCCATATAACCCCATATAACACCCTCCCCCTGGTAAGGCAGTAGGACATAGACAGAAGAACAAAAACAGAGTTGAAAAGTCAAGCAGTGATAAAAATATGGGTAGAAACCAAATCGGAGAAAAGCGAAGGGAAAAAATCCGAGAAAAACAGTACGTTGAGCTTGGGAAAGAGAAAAGTAGAGTCTGCATGTCAGACAGTGGAGTACGGACGACCTAAGCAGTCAATCCATAAAGGTTTGGGTGCAAATGAATGCAATCCCTTCCAATAGTTCATCATTGTAATCGGTGGAAAAAAGTGAAGACATCCAATTGAGTAGGTCGAAGGAACAATCATGTTCCCTACAAACAGGAGCATCCAAAACTAGAAAAGGCAAACTGGCATGATATTCAATGAAACTTCGTTGTAGGAAAGTCTGCGCAGCCGCACAGATATCCCATTGATCCAAGATTCCAAGCAAAGCTGCACGTGCCATTGGACCATCCACAGAACAAGCCACGTCATGCGTCTCTAAGGGACCCATCAACCGGCTGAAATCAGGGATTGGACACCACGTGTTTGATAAGCAAAGTTCCATCGCCCAGGAAAAATGGCACCGTTTGCAATGAAGCACTGGTTGCACGCAAGTAAAATAGGCAAAGCGGAATGTCAAGTCATAAGTTACGCCAAGTGTGGCTAAAGGCAAGCATCCAAAAGCCTCATATAGGCGATCACGATACAGTTGTAGCTGGGCCAGGCTGTGCAGAGCCACAAAGCGAGCAGCCATTGCGAAGCACAAGGAGGAGAAGCAGGACACCAGCAGCAAGCGCCAATATCAAGGGAAACCCTCCGAAAACGCTGGAAAAGAGAGAATGAATAAAAGCCGGTATTACCCTGAATATAGTTTGGAAGGAAGAGACCATGCCAGATCCCACACATTTAAAAAATGGGCAAGGCCTGTCGTATCAGATGCATTAAATATTTGGTGAATTAGTTCCCCAAAATGAAGTGGGAGGTTAGTGTTAAGAAACGACTGTATCTCACTTGAGGTCCGTGCCACCTGCAACCTGAATGTTTCACGTGCGGATGTGAGGGCCACCTCCTGTTGGAATAAAAGTGCTTTGAGCCTGCTCAACTTGTTGAACTCTGTTTTCAAAGTCAGAATGGAAGGCCAAAGCGAGGAATCTAAACTCCCATGCGGGGCGGGAAAAGGACATTGCTACAGCAAGTTACGCGCTGGGAAACAGTTACTAAATATGGGACACCCACCCGCAAACCACAGCAGTCTTGATTGTTTAAAATGAGATAGCTGCCGTTAGTAAGCAATGTAAAGACAGGCGTGATAGATGGTACCGGGCTCCCTTTCAAAAAGCAAGCTAGATTGGGCGCTGACACGTTACATTCGCCGTGCAACTTAACGTGTTTGCATACAAGAGAGTGACCCAGTACAGAATCACACTCCTCCCCTGTGAGGAAAACTTCCTTATCCTCCCTCAAACACCGATAAGCAAAGGGCAGGACCCATAATTCATGCAAAAAAGCAGTGCCAAGTGATTCAAAGCGGCCAACAGAAAAGTGTTGCATACATGATTTAAACTGAAAAAGTGAAAAGGGCAAAGTGATAACGCCATGAATTAACCAAACAGCAGAGTCCGTTTCCGCTACGGAGAACGGCAAAGGCTCCAATTGCTCAATATGTAACAGCATGTGTACAGCATCTTTCATGGACATAAACTTCTGTTTATTAGTCAGGTTAAAAAACAAAAATAAAGCGGTGGCATTTAAATAATCCCAAGGCACTTTACCCATTTTCAGTGTCTGCAATGTCCAAGCGAATTGCACGACCGACCTTAACTGATTCTGACCATGATATAACACAGAAACATCACTTTGCACAATATCTATTACAGAAGAAACAATCTGGCACATGCATCAAGGAAGGCTTTTGCGATTCCTTAATTGCGATTATTAAGGAATCGCAATTAAAGAATCGCAAAAGCCTATGCATGTAGGAATCGCTATAAAAATAGCGATTCCTAAAGATTCCTTAATTGCGACTCGCAAATTGCGACTCGCAATTAAGGAATGGCTTACCATTCATTCCTATGGGCCTACAGGCCCATAGGAATGAATGGGAATTGCATGCGCAATTTGCGAGTACCCATTAGGTACTCGCAAATAGCGCATGCAATTTCAAGGGTGCAAGGGTGTCAAAGGAAACCCTGTTGCACCCCTGAAATTGAAATGTGCACCCATGTTGCGCACACACATGCCCCAAGGGCATGTGTGTGTGTGTGACATGTAACTTTGAAAAATGCACTTTAGTGCATTTTTCAAAGTTTTTGCAAATTACCGACCTGTTTTATTTTTCGGTAAATTGCAACCCCTAATAGCGAATTCGCTATTTTAAATTGCTTCTAGCATTGCATTTAAGGAATCGCAATTTGCGATTCGTTAAATGCAATTGCAATTTCCGATTTTTGCATTTGGGATGATGCATCCCAAATGCAAAAATACCGGTCGGAAAGGGGCAGATTCTGAGAATCTGCCCGTTTGCGACCCGTTTTCAGTTTGATGCATGGGGCCCAATATTGTCTAAGGTGTAAATGCGTGAAGAAAGCGTATTAATGCTGTTGTCTACTACAGCAAGGACTTTTTCCAAGTTTGCCTGGTCAATTTGACGCAGACGGAAGGCGGCTTCCATCTGCGAAAGTTTCCAAATTTCATTATAAGAGGCATAAAGAAATCTCTTGGCCCTTGGATTACGTGGGCCGAGAAGAAAATCAGCCAAATCAATATAATTCAATAGGATGGAAAGGTGCTGTTTGACAGATGCAAGGTTAGAGTGTTCCAGCCACTGCTGGCACAATTTACCTACTGAGTATGTTGTCACAGAATGATGAGGTGGATAACGAGGGTCAGGCTTAGTCTGAAAGAAACCAGGTGTAACATTATAGAAACGCAACTGGCATGCATTAGCATTAGATTGCCACAGCAGCCATCCCAATGGATCGATTTCAGAAACATTAAAGGAGGCATTCTGAAGGAGAGTCTGCAAAGCCTCCACGGTATGGTTATTATGTAACCGCCAATTATTATATTCAGCTAATGCCTGAATTGAGGGGGTATTTTTGTTTTTGACAGTTGCAAGGCCATAACAAGAAGTCTGGTAAATGGTTTCATTTAAAAACAGCATTTGTGTCGGGATCAGGCAGGCATGATGTAATGCCTCAGTGCCCTGAACCTGCCACGGCTTTGTGCCCCAGATGGATTTTAAATCTATAGTCTGTTTCCAATGGTCATAGCCATGGGCGGCCAACTGCGTTCTAAACGAGTTGGCATAAATTAGTTTAGTATGTGATAATAGGTACTTCGATGTAGGGGGTTTTTGAAGCCGAAAATAATAGGATTCCGGATTAGTCAAATCATAGGTAGAAAAATATGTGAACTTATCCCTAAGCGTTTTAGAACTCCCTTTTAAGGGAGTGGGACAATGTTCCCATTGGGTAAAATTAAAAACAGGTCTCATGGTGTTAGACTTGTGTAAAAAATGATGCCCATAATGTTGATAGCAAAAAAGATCACCATAATTGGCAGAATTTGAATAAAAATCTTCAGCATCAAATGCAGCATAATATTTTAAATCTGAAAACAATGCATGAACGGCTTGCACATCCCAATCATCAGAATGTATGTCCCGTGTCACCACATCTCCTAATGAGACACAAAATACGTATGGAACTCTAATGCCCTCTGTCGGGCCATGGATTTCGTAAGCTACTTTGTCCCAAACGATGCCATCATGAACTGGAGAAGCTGAAATATTCACAAAAGACTTGTCACGTTTCATGATATGGGACGATGTGTGCGGAGCCAAAGTTCCATCGACCATTTTTACTGCAGAGCGTTCAGGGAGGTAATGGCCATTTATAAGCAAAAAGATCACTGTCACAAACCCAATTGACATGAAAAGAAATATCAGGAGAAGCACCAACCAAATGTAGGTCCATGGGGGAACGAAATATGTATTTTTGAACCAGGATTAAAAGATACACAACTTAGACTTAGGTGCATCAGGCAAACTGGATGTAGAGGAGGACGAGGCAGAAGAAAGGGGTGCCGATCCTCCATCAGAGGCACTCACAGGACTTGGAAGCAAAGGTGAAAGCGTAGAATCCTCTATTCGTACACGTGGGCTAGATGGTATCTCACACACGGAATCAGTAGCCGGAAAAGGACACACAAGATCCATCGCAGAAGATGATGGTCGCACAGGTTGAAGGTCAATTACAGTGTCCATCATATGAGCAGACATCCTTGTGGCATCAGGTGGCGGCAAAGTGAACGGTGCTAAGAATATTGCATTGCACGAAACTGCAGGTGTCACAAAATTCAGAATCGGCCACACGGTGTAACTTGACATTGTCCACTGAGATGAATCGGTTGTCTTTGCGACCTGGCAATGGTGGTAGAATGACAGTATGAGTACCCTTCAGTCCAAGCACAGAAACCGGACCAAATTCTTTTTTGTTTTCAATCTTCTCCCGCACTAGATCTCCAACTTTAGGAAGCCAACCGGTAACAGGAATCAGTTGTGCATCAGCAGACGAAGATGGCAAATGCGCAGTTGCCAGAGCATCACAGGACTTTTGTAGATCCTGTAACATAGCAGAATGATTATCTACGTCAAACTTAGAGGCAGCCGCCACAATGTCCAGACCATCAAGGTCAGGAACAAACATGTGAAAGCCAAAGAGCATTTCGTAAGGGGTCCGCCCACCCAGAGATCTTCTAGGGAGATTATTTAATGCACGTTGGACCCCATACAAGTGGGACAGCCAGTCCCTGCCAGTACCTAAGACTCTAGCTGTCAAGGATTGCTTTAAGTCACGGTTCATTCGCTCCACAACTGAATTGCCCTCAGGCCTGTATGGAGATGAAAACTGCACCTGTACCCCCAACGACTTCATCGCATCCTTGTAAGCCTTAGAGGCAAACGCTGGACCTTGGTCAGAATGGAAGGTACCACAGGCAAACATCCCGATAAAGACACTCAAATCCCTGATGACATTTCGAGCGTCAGCACTACGTTGTGGCCATACCCAGAGGAATCGAGTGCATGAATCAACCACAACTAAGATATACTTGTATGCAGTATCAGAAGTAAGTGGACCGCAGTGATCAAGATAGACACAGCCAAAAGGTCTATTAGAAATATATAGCTGTGTTTGTGGCGGGCGTGGGACTGTAGAAGGCTTGATTTGTTGACAAACTTCACAGCAAAGAACATAGTTACGAGTCTGTTTATATAAACCACGCCACCAGTAACGTTGCTGAAGAATAGTGACTGTTGCTGACACACTAGCATGTGCCAAAGCAATGCCTTCGTGTGCGGCCTTGATCAAAGCTTGTCTGCGGTCTGAGTTGGGAATCAGCCGATCCCCAACCGAAGGTATGGTAACATAAGGAACCTGTTCGGGAGTTACATGATAAGAGTATTTAGAAGGGAAACCCGCAGGATGATTACCTCCCTCCCTAGTTGCAGCGACCGCTGCCAGAATCTCATTATCAACCTTAGTCATAGATCTTGTAACTGCTGCTACGGAACACGTGGCTACTGCAGACTTGGCCGCTTCATCAGCCAGAGAATTACCAAGAGCGTGTGTTCCGATACGCTGGTGGCCAAGAGTGTGAATAACATGTGTGAGAGGCAGACGTTGTTTAAGATCTGCCACTCGAACCCAAAGCGTTTTATGCTTAATTGCGCTGTCCTTAGAATCGCGGTAATCATTTTGAGACCAAAAGAATAAGTTGTCATCGAACAACTGGACACAATAATAAGAATCGCACACAATAAGAGTATTCACTAGAGGATCAGCAAACTCTAGAGCTAAAACAAGAGCACGCAGCTCGGCCAATTGCGCTGTACATCTCCTAGTGCCTGTGTGTGCACAATGGATGACTTAAACTCTCCATCTTCAATGGAGCCAGCCACAATAGCACAAGCCGCTGAATAAGCATGTTTGGAACCCGTGGCCGGTTGCGCCGAGCCATCGGTGTAAATGATGCAGTTGTATTCAGACAGAGGAAGAAGGGACAAAGGAGGAGGATGAACAAATTCATACTGCAAAAACTCCTGAGTCTGAAGAGATGGATCAAAGACAAATGTGACATCTAAAGACGTCAAAGAAGTAGCCCACTGAATCCAACGTGGGTGCAATGCCTTAGAGTTAGGCACACTAGCTTTAGTCACCGCTTCCAAGGCAGGGAAGGGAGTGACCATAAGAATACGTTTGCCCTGCGCCAGTGAGCGTTCCTTTAGAATCGCCATCTGCACTGCCGTTAAGATTTTTTCTACAGACGAAAAACTCATTTCAGCCGCAGTGTACAAGTGTGACTTGTATGCAATAGGTATTGTGTCTCCTTCATTGAATGTTAAGTACGTGAAACCCACTGACCCAGAAACGATACGTATTACCAGGTTGGTAGTGTTATCACGAGTCATTAAGAAGTTAGTCACAAGCAAATACGCCTGCAAAGACTGCAGGACGGAAGTATGTTCCGGAAGCCAGCTGGCAGAAGAGAACTTAGGTTGTTTCAACGCATAAAGCGATTTGATACGCTGGGCATAGTCGGGAATGTAAGTCCTCCCGAAGTTTAAAAAACCCAGCAGGGATTGTAACTTTTTCAAAGAAGAAGGTGGTTGCAAATGTGCACACTTCTCTAGGAAATGAGGTGCTAGACCCTTTCCCTCATTATTGAGCTCGTAGCCCAAAAAGAGCACTGCCAGATGGGCAATGTGTGACTTTGCAAAATTAAACTTGTAACCATAGTCGGCAAAAGACAATATTATGTGGTCGACTCGGTCAAGATGCGGCACGAGGTCGTCGTCAGTCAAATAGATGTCATCAACATACGACAAGGCCTCAGGGTCAATGTCATGCAACAAAGAAACTATGCGTGCCGCAAATGCCCCGGGGCTGTTCTTGTACCCCATAGGCAACCGTGTACATTTTTTTGATTTCCGACGCAACTGAATGCTGTCAGGTCACCACTCGCACGGTCGAGATTGTGACTGTAGAAACCATTGGAAATGTCAAGTGTCGTTTTGTATTTTTTACGAACAATATTATTCACAAGCGCTGAACTGTGTGTGTTTTGTACCGCAAAGGTGCGGCAATGGCTGTTCAAATTTCTATAATCCAATACAATCCGAAAAGAACCATCAGGTTTAGGGACAGCAAAAAGAGGATTATTCATAGGTGATACACATGACTCAATGACCCCCTGAAACTCCAATTGTCTTAGAATTTCACAAATAGAAGCCTTCGCTTCACGTTTGATGGGATATTGAGGTTGAGGTTGTGGCATAGAGCGCAATGGTATTTCATGAGCAGGAGAATCAACGTCCCAACCCACTTGATTGCGATACACCGCTGGGGCTAAGGCCAAAGCCCATTCCTCTGCAAGAGCCTGCGCTTGTTCCTCAGGGACACAACATGAAAAACTCGGAAGTATCACATCTTCCCCTCTAGAAGAGGCTAACACAAAGGGTGGAGGCCAATCTTTCTCCACCAATAAAATGTCATATGTAGCGGTTAGATTCTCCCAGAACACAACCTTAATGGGACGCAGTATATCACCTTCAATTAGGAAAAGGACTTCGTGTAGTCTATCCGGGGGGGGGCAACCCAGGTATCTGCAGTCTCAATGGTTACAAATGTGTCAGTTGCTGTCACATCCAGATGGGGACGTAGAGCCTCCCTGACTATGGTAACCTTCACCGCGCTGTCGAGCAGAGTCACCGCCCATGTCTGATCCAGGAGTCGCGTCCTCACCGTCTGTGGCATATCTTGCTGTTAAAGCGGCAACCTTTTTCTTTTGAAAAGGAGGACGTGTTCGTGCTGAATCACCCTGCTTGTCCTTGACGTCAAACTGCTGAGGCTGTTCACGAAGGTGTGACGCAGGTTGACCTCTCCCCCGATCCTGGCGATCCCCTCCACAGGCTTGTGAGCCAGATGTTTCCTGTAAAGAACGAGGAGAACGCTGATCAGGAACCTGAAATCTTTCAGGAGACTTAATTTTAGCACGATCGCACAAATCATAAGTACGTTCAGAAGCATCAGGTGTCGGTGAACTGGCCCGCGAACCCTGCTTCTGTTGTTGGGAACCCTGCTTTTTATTTCTCTGCCAATTCTTTTTAGGAAAGAAAGGGCGCCCATCCTTATCAGGTTGGGCCTGTGGTGGTTTTTGAGACTGCGTTTGTGTTTGAATGACAGGCTTATTTCCCAGACTATTGTGGCCTATGGTTTTATAAGCCTTTGCAATAATCTTTGGTAATTCTCGTGGTTTGTCAGCCTCCGCGACCGCCTCTAAGCGGTTTGCTACTTGAAAGCTAATGGCATCTCCCTTGACATTCGCAAGGATCATATCAGCAACCACGTCGAACACCCCCACCAGTCTCATCCCCAG
This sequence comes from Calotriton arnoldi, assembly GCA_963921515.1. Taxonomy (NCBI): domain Eukaryota; kingdom Metazoa; phylum Chordata; class Amphibia; order Caudata; family Salamandridae; genus Calotriton; species Calotriton arnoldi. The sequence goes on along the minus strand of CAWUFW010015987.1, from coordinate 188,556 downwards.
TTCAACAGCCGCTTCGGCTCCGTGTTCATCTTGAACGCGCTTAATCACAGAGGGGAGTACGGTCATGGAGGGGGTGCCGAAACACATAGAATATACTGCTGCAAACACCCTGTCCCAGGTGTTACAATCAGCCAATTCGGGAATTAAGTCTTTAGGCAAACTATTAGTTAATATCCTGTGTTTATCCACAGGAGTGGTATTAGGAAAGACAGCTTCGATCTGTCCAAATTTCTCGGCAATTCATCCTTATTCTGTGGGTGCTGGCCCATGACAGAATTAACAATAACGGGACTGATGGTTACGCCACCAGGACCCGCAGGTTGTACTGCAGCGCCAGGTGGTCCCACTTGGACGGTGCGTGTGACGTACTGTATTACATCTCTATATACGCGCACTAACGAAGTATGCAATACGCGGAGATCTGCCAAAGTAGCAGTTGTAAAAGCACGTGGGTGTGGGGTAAACCCATCCAAAACGGGCCATGTGGCCCCATCTATAGATAAAGGGCCTAAATGGACGACCGTTAATGGGTGAGGAAGGGCGCCATTAAACCAAATACGGTGTTGCCAAGCTGTAAGCAGAATCTCAAGAGCTCTATAAGGCTGATACTGCTGAGGAACAGCGGTGGCAGCATATGTGTGAAACAAATCATCAGTGCCATCCACCGCCGGAAAGGTGACCCAAGAGTAAAAAACTTCAAACTGGTGAGCCGGATCGGCTTCCACCACAAAAATAAGTGCGGCCCCAGCATCAGGAACCGCATATTGAGTCAAGTGCGCTCTCAGCGCGGCTCTGCTATGAGCCGGAATATCTACTGCAGCCATTATAGTAGAAAGGAGAACAACTCAAAGTGAGGCAGCGCAAACACGGGTTATAAGAAAATAAATACCTTTTAAAACTTCAAGCTTGAATAAACCTATAAAAATGTCAATATAGGAGGTTACTCCGTCACAGCTGTCTCCGGAAACAGAAGTGAGGGTATTGTGGACCAGCACAATTACTACTCAAGCGTCCTGCAGATAAGAACCAGACCAAGCGTTGGCGGCGCCATGTTGTGGGGATTCTGCTCATACACAAAACTATGCACAAGAAAATAGGACCTCAGTAAATAGGGATGTACCTCCTATCACCTTAGTACCCAAAATCCCAACCGACTAGCAATAGTGTCTCATCCGGTCTCCTACAAATATCAAGAAGCTACAAATGTTTAGACAACCCAGAACACGAGCACTCCCGACTCACCTCAGAGTCGCGGGAACAAGACACTCTTTCGCTCTCACGTACTTGTCCACAATAAAATAATCAGAGTCACTAAACAAGTTCAAAATGTTTATTTTGACTATAGTGATCCATGATACAGTATGCGAACCACAACTAGCAGCAAAATGCATAAGGCAAAAATCATTAGCATTGTTACAATACCATAGAATATAAAAGGAGTCGTCATTTTATAAAGACTGTGAAAAAGGCTAAATAACTAGGCCTAATCACCCTCCCCAAGGCAGTAAGAAGTTATTTTATATAACAGAAGATCTCTAGGCATTATTAGCAGACCCCTACCTGAAAGCCTAAACCCAAGGGTTTACATCATAGGAACAGCAGTGCTCAGCTCCATAGAACAGCTTTCTTCGAGTGTGTTTCAAAAACATGCAACAACGTTATATCAAAGCACGATTCTTCCGCATTTCAGCTGTTGGTTACATGTTTTGTCTAGGTAATAGGGACTGACCAGAACAGAATAACAAGAGACATTGTTGACCGACCTTGCACATTATGTTCAGACAGAATTGAAGGGAAGGCTAAGAACGTGAAAAACAATCTGTTATCATATACAGGGCAGAGGCAAAGTGTCGCAAAAACAAATGCTTAGCAGAGACGTGCGCAAAAGCAGCAGCATAGGGCAAGCAAAACTCATGCTAACTTAGCAATGTCGACAATGTGTCTTAGGGCCATATAACCCCATATAACACTACCCCTAGCCCTCCCATTACCTGCTCTTTCATCCCAACCTCCCATATCCCCAGACCCCCACCCTCTTGCCCTTCCTTCAGCCCCCCAACCCTGAGAAGTGTTCAGACCACACATCGGTCTGTGTAGGAGATGAAAACAGCACCTTCTACCAATGGCAACATGTTACACCGAATTACCCAACTATAATACCTCATCCTGCACCTGTTTGGCCCCCAATACAATTCTATTCATCTGATTATTGAAAACATCAATCCCTTTTTTTCTTTTTTCCCCCTCTTTTCCTTCCCTTCCTCCCCCATCTAATCCTTTTTTACGACATATCAAAAATAGAGAAGAAAAGAGCCAACCCACAGGAGAAAAAGAAAGAAAAAAAAGGAGAGAATAGTAAGACAAACAAGAGATTAGTGTAAACAGTGGAATCCTAGACACTAAAGAACCCAATTATTATGATCTCATCTCCATTAAGAATTCCTTTGCCTTAATTTCAGAGGTAAAAAACAGTGTTTGTCCGCCCAAATCACTTTCAGACATGCAAGGTTAACCAGATATGTCTGAGCACCCCTGTCCTGAAAAGGTTTGATTAACTGCCATAGTCACCATCCTCTTATGACCGTAACATGACAAAAACAGGTCTGACAAAGAATGAGACATCACCACTAATCTGCTTGGATTCAGGGATAGGTTTCTCAAAAATTATTTGTCTCAGGAGAAAGTTCCCAAAATATACCAGGGTAGCCCATAGCTTTGAATCTTCTCTAATGGGCTGTCTCAAGACAAGTGGAACCTGTGGACTAGTTGCACCTCTTGCGACCAGTTCCAGCCCGTTAACTCTGGGAAAGCTGTAAGTAGTAATTCCACCATATATACACGGATGTCCGATTCCTCCTTCCCTTCCTGCACCCCCAGAACCCTTAGGTTGTTGCGTCGCTGGCGATTCCCCTGGTCTTCCAGCTTCCATTGAATATCGCTAAGTTGTGATTCATGTGCCTCTGTCTTTACACAGGTATCTTCCAGATCTGTTTCAATAGCGGTAGCTCAGGTTTCGAGGTCAGTCAGGCGCTCCCCTATAGCATTACATGCCTTGGTCAGCTTTCTGACGGCACCCTGAATTTTTCTTGTTGCAGTTTGAGACTTACGGGCATCTTGTCATGTCTCCTCGTGGTGTGATAATATAGATTGAAAGATGGTATCCAATGTAGGGGTGTTTGAACTGGAGTTATCTTGCAAAGATACTGGCTGAGTGCCAATTAGGCGATCTGCTGGTAAATAATTCCATTTCAGATCCTTGCCTCCTGCTTGTTGCCCATCAATTTAACCATCTTATGCGCTGGCATGACAGGAGCACCTCCACCTACATCAGGATCACTGTCATTTTCACTAGACCCTATAAAAAAGCCAGACCCATCTACTGACATTTGGCACCGTCAGATACTGAAAAAAACAATCATTAGGCTCCATTTCCAATTCAGTATTTGCATCTACGACCCCATGGCCCGAGCCATCAGTTGTTGGGATAGTTTTGGAGTTTGGGCATTATTTGGCTGGGATAGGCCTATAGGATCTACATTGGTAGATTTCTGTATATCGGATATGTCATTACTCGGGGGTATCTTGTTCAAAACACCAAGCAATCCTAGTTGGTCAGAACCCCCATTTTCATCCAAGCACCCACACCCCAGACTCTCAATACTCTCATCATGATATAAATTAGTCTTGGCTAATGCAGATATATCAACAGAATCTCCCCCTTATTTACTGAAACTGCAAGATGAGAAGTCGATGATGTCATACCTCGGTCCTGTAGAGGGGAAATCCTGGTTTCCACAGAAGACTTGTCCATGTTACGTGAAGTTACCTTCGCATTCAATGCTGTGGGCTCTGCTATTTGCACCGGCAGTTTCTCTGTTGTATCATCAAGCCAGCCGGTTCCAGAGGCTCCAAACGCTTCCTGTTGCCTTGAATCTCCTTGTTTCCCGGTCAGACCTCACAGCAGCTCCAGCACTGTCGAGCCGGCCGGGCTCTGGCTAGAGGCTGCCCCGCTTCTTCCCCTCCTTTCAGGAGCAGTCTCAACCTTCGACACCAGCAGTGTGCTTCTCCTGACCTCTGCCGCAGCATCGGCCCCCCGCAGCCTCAGTTCCACGCTCCACGGGACCCAGTGGGATCACCAGGGGGCAGGGCAGCCTTTCCCTTCTGTGCAGCTCCTGACATTTTGGGGGTCCATTTTTGCAGCCGCCGGGTAATCCCAACACAGATTACAGCCGGAGTGCCCCATCACAGCCGCAACCAGTCGTCCGAAAGCAAGCAGGCTTTCTTGGATCAGTACTATCAGTACAATCAAGGCACCCAAGGTCATAGTCGCGTAATTGGGTAAGTCAGTCCTTTATTCTTTCATCCATGGATCGAGGTGCTGCTACGAACCCTGCAGGGAGCTGCCATCTTGCTTCTCATGTCGTGCAGAAAAGTCTTCAAGTGAAGCATTCACAGTCCAGTCCTTCTCACTCCAAGGCAAGAAGCAGCAGGCCAACACAGCAATGCAGTTAGCAAAGCAGCAGTCACTCCTACAGCACAGCAGCTCTTCTTCTAGGCAGAATTTCCTTGGTTCCAGCAAAGTTCTGATTTGCGGGTGTCAGGGGTCCAGTACTTACACCCAAATTTGTCTTTGGAGTGGGGGAGACCTCAAAGAGGCACAAGGTTCTTGCCTTTCGTGCTCTAGCTCAAGACTCACTTCAAGGGGGTATGCAGCTATTCAGTTGCAAGTGTCAGCTCCTCCCTCCCAATCTACCTCAGGAAAGCCCATCAGCCTGGTGATTGGCCATCAGGATGCAAATGTCACACCCCAGATCCCTCATGTGACTGTCTTTTTATTTTAACTTGCCTTTATTCATTATGCACAGAGATCAAATTACCCATTCATCATTTACAGAGTTCATTTGCAAGGTATGTCATATCATAGATAGGTCATCTCTAACAGGTCATATCTTGGCAATCTGTGTATCTGTCCCAATGTCCCGCTCTGCAGGTCCACCTTTGGGCACATTGTGACCAGTCTGCAGTATATACCAACCCCACCCTGTTCTCGGGATGGATCATTGTGTGCAACAGTATTTTCATAGTGTGAACTGATGAAATGTAGCAGAGTAAGAAAATAAGATAAGAACTGAACAGTGAATAACCTTGGCTGCAGTTGGCGGCAGAACCCTACTCGTGAGTGGGATAAATAGAGCATCTGGAGCATAGCCTAAACTGGGATATTTGGTGCTGGGCAGTCATGTTATCACCCACCTGTGTTTCCCGGTTTAGTGTCTTAGTTTTCTCTCAAGTGTGAGATCTCTCACCCATCTCTGGGTCGGGCATAAGTGTGGCATAGCTCTGTGTCTGGGTTGGGCCAGCCTCCCTTTCGGTCCCCTCTGTGTGAGTGTCTAGAGGGAATTGACAAAGCCCACCTGTCACCCAACCCAGACATGTTTTCAGAGGCAAGCAGAGGCATAGATTGGTTAAAGTAAGAAAATGCGAACTTTCTAAAAGTGGCATTTTCAAACTTAAAATTTATAATCCGACTTTACCATCAGTTGTGATTTTAAATAGTGAATCCAGAGACACCAAACTCCAAATCTCTATATTTTCCCAATTGGAAATTACACTTAAAAGATGGTTTAAAATAATCCCAATATTAAAGTATGGGAGAGATAGGCCTTGCAGCAGGGAAAAATGAATTTAGCAGTTATTCACTACCAGAACATGAAAAACTCAAAAGTACATGTCCTACCTTTTAGATACACTGCACCCTAGGGCCCATCTTAGGGGGCACATATATGTAATAAAATGAAGGTTTGGGCTTGGCAAGTAGGTGAACTTGCCAGGTCAAAATGAAAGTTTAAATTGCACACACAGGCTCTGCAGTGGCAGGCCTGAGACATGTTTAAATGCTACTGAAGTGAATGGCACAACCAGTGCTGCAAGCCCACTAGTAGCATTTAGTTTACAGGCCCTGGGCTCACACAGTGCACTTTACTTGGGACCTACAAGTAAATTAAATATGCCAAATGTGGATAAGCCAATGTTACCACGTTTTGAGTACAGAGCATATGCCCAGAATACTAAAGCCAGCAAAAATGAAGCCAGCAAAACAGGAGATCAGAAAGCAAAAAGTCAGGGGAAATAATGCCAAGGATGCCAGGTCTAGCACTAGTTATCTCTGCTGAAGTATGTCCTGGCCTATAAATGTTGTCCTTATGATCCTGGATCCTTAAAAGTGACCCAGAGGACATACTCAAAGAAACATAAAAAGTTGAGACTCAGTATTACATTTTTAACATTCACTACTCACAGGGACCAATCCACTTGTATCCAACCAGGTTCCATCATGGTCAGCCTGAAATGGTACCTAGGTCTGGTGTAACATTTCTATGGATTAGCATTGGCGTGTTGTGCATTTTTCCCCTATTTAAATTAAAATATTGAGAAAAAAGTATAGGGCAGTCCTAATATGATATCTAAATTTCTATTAATAAATAAATAAAAAATTACCTTTGATTTTGCCTGGGATTCTATTGCTCTTTATCTAGCAGTGTCAGTTAGAGACCCTGGAGGACCAGGGACATGTTGTTTAAGTCGCTCTAATGGTCGTTTTGGCCATGATTTAACTATTAACAGGTTTTTTCCACCAACTCAAGGATGGAGGTTGATCTGCTGCGATCACATCAACTGAAAGTTATCTCTAAAGACAGCTGGTGGAGTTATGTTTTGAATTACTCTGTGCGTAGTGTTTGGAATATACCTTGACAGAGGAAGCAAAAAGCAACAATCAGAAGAAATGTCACAGTTTTTCCATTAACCCGCCAGACTTGAAATCAGACAGACTTACCTCCACGGGAGTAGACAGGTAAACGGGCAGTTTTTGGTGGGCCATACACATATGCCAAAATTCTAAACCAGGTCTTATATCTATTCCAAATGTTTCCTTTGGCAGTTTCGTGCATGATACAATAATAAAACAACTTCAAACAATGATTAATAACTTAATTTGGCCAGGATGACCCCAGAGTGGCAAACAGGATACTATTTTGACCAGTTTCCCAGGGAGGTTTGGCTGTACTACACATACAGACATACTAGCAAGCCACACAACTCTGTTACATTGCAATTGGGAGAAAAATAAACGAGTCAAACAATCTTTCTCCATTGACAATCAAATTGCAGCTACCCATCTATGTAATTACCCTGGCTCTGATGATCGCAAAGAAGCTGTGGATTGTACTCATCTCCAGTGACCAGAGTGGTTTGGGAACAGGTGAGAGAATGCATGGGTTTGAAATGATTTGCTTCTGTAATTACCCCCATATGTTTTAATTCAGACTTCTCCCAAGCTGTAGATAAACAAAACTTCCGATTATGGAGAGAAAATAGATGCATCATGGTGAGCTCCCTTTTCCAAAATAGTCAGATAAAGCCATTCGAGGATATTAAAATACTGTACAATCTCCCACAATCAGAGAGATTTGTGTATATGCAATCCAGGCATTGTACACTTTACCCCTCAATCAAAAGTGGAGACGCTCATCAGCTTACAGATTTTAAAAAATGGTTGAAAGGTGGGGGACATGACAAGTAACTACTAGGCACGGTGCAAACAGGTAAAACACCTAGACTGAAGCAAGAGGAGATAGGCAGGGATGTCTCTTATAAAAGCTGGGAGCATCTTTATGACAAAATCTAGAATTTCTGCTAAAAACAATAAAATGAAAGATAAATATTTAAAATCCTCACATACTTGCACCAAACCTGGAATAAAATTTCCAAATTGAACAAAACAAAAGAAAACAAAATGTACTAGATGCGGAGAAAACAGGACTCTGACACATCTGTTGTGGAATTGCTCAATCTACGTAGAAGTTGGGAGGAGGTTCTTAAAGACCTAGGCATAGGGGCCGATTCCGATTCGGGTCGGAAATCTCTCCGACCGAGCCGGACCCGGAGAGATTTCCGACCGAATCGGACCCTAGCAGCCCGACCGAACGAGTACGATGCGCACGTATGCCATCGGACTCGAGTCGGTCGGACTCCCATTGAAGTCAATGGGAGCCCGTCGTACAACGCGTACGCGGGCTCCCATTGACTCCAGCGAGTGCGAGGCGGACAAGGGCGCCCCTACAGCGTGTACGCGGCGAAGCGACTCGCGCCGTACACGCACAGGTAGGGGGGACCCATGGGTCCCCCCTGTGTGCGACTCGCGCGGCTACGCGTACAGGGGGGTCCGACACGGACCCCCAAAGTACGGCTCCGACTGCTTCTTGGAGCCGGACGGCGCGAGTCGGTCGGACTGCTCGCGGCGCGCATCGTACTTGCCCGGCCGGGGAACGTCTCCATTGCGAGGTGCGCAGCGCATCCGTGCAAGTCGGTCGGTGCGGTTGGGACGGGTGTACGAGTCGGTCGGCGAATTTGCACGCGCTCGCATCGTACTCGTTCGCCCGGATGCACGTACGATTCGGTCGGGAATAAGAACTCCGAATCGGATCCGGTTCAGCCGAATCCGATTCGGTGCCCTACCGGCCGAGATCGGAATCGGCCCCTTAGTGTTGAAAGTACACCTCCAAAGAGATCTGGTAGTGGGTCTGCTGGATTTACCCTTTAGCAGGGGGGAGATCCTATAGATCTCTGAGAGGAAAGCAACTTAAAATTTTCATAATTATGATCGCATAAGTGATTTAATCAAAGTTGGAGGAAGTGTACAGTCCCACCTTTGGGGACTGTCTGATTAAAATGTAGGAGACAGTCACCGTGGGAAAATTTGTCTCCATTGATCATTGTCAGGATCCTGCGATCCTGACATCGGGTATTCAGGTGGCACTACTTAAAGACCGTCTGCAAGCCTGCTGCCATCATGAATACTAGTTTGGAACCTGTGCTGAACTTCAGTGTTCAAACCCTCTTGGAAATCAGATCCAGCCCAGATTCCAGTACAGGGTTTACTATTAACTACTAATGCATTATGGTAGTTGTATGCCTTTCCATGACAGCTGAAGAGGAGACTTTTGGTGAATTAATCATACTTGGAACTCTGTCTTATCTCTTCCAGTATGTGCATGTGCTACCTTTTATGAATTCTAGTCATATTGCAAAACTAGATCCGATCCGTGTTACACTCCGGATTTTCATTCTGCCTGCTGGTTGGAACCTCTGTGCACCCCTTTAGACCGAGCGCCAGAGGATGGAATTGGACTGCTCTCACCTACACTGTGCTCCAGTCCTGATACCTGCTACTGCTTTTTTCAGTGCCCTGCTTTCCTGTGGCTGCCCTGAGCAGCATTGTGCGTATGTGTTTCCCTTGTTTCTCAAGCTCACCTTCCTTTCTAGCCTGATATCCTGATTTCTGTGTTTTCCCTGTTGGGCTTCTGACAACGTATTTGCTGAGTTGGCAGCAGTTCCCTTTATTTCCTTGTTCTGAATTTCTTTTATGTCCTTGTTCTGAATTCCTATGTTTATTCTATGTACCAGCAGAGCATAACTTGTTCCAGCGCCTGTTTGGTACATTCTTGAATTTCTTGTTCTGAATCTGAGTTCCAGTTTCCATATTCCAGCAGGGCATTACTTGTTCCAGTGCCTGTTGGGTACATACATGAGTTCCTTGCTCTGAATACTAGTTCCAGTTTCCCTGTACCAAAGGGGCATTACTTGTTCCTGTGCCTGTTGGGTACAGCCTTCCCTTGATTCCTGTATTTCTGTTCTTGATTTCTGAAGCCCTGTTCATAATTCCTTGCCTTGTTTTTCTCCTTGTCTGATTGCTGTCTTGTCTGTCTTGTATTCTGGTTATTCTTTCTTCTCTGGTTTTCTGTTCCATTCTAAATTCAGTCCACTGTCTGTTGCAGTCCCTATACGTATGTGTGACCTCTGGCTTGGTCTTCGTTCTGAAGGGAAAGACTTCTGTTGTTGCGCCTAGGTCCATTGGAGTCTTACCTGTCTCAGTGTTGTTGTCAGTCTCGGTTCACCTTGCACTGAGTACAACAGTCTCTATACAGCAGGCCCACTATGATTTAGCTGTGTGAATGATGTTAAGAGCAATCAGATGGTGTCAGTCCAAAGGGTTTTCCCTAAGCTACCAAGGGACCTCTTGTTCATACACCAGTACACCAATTACTTTGATCATACTTTGTTCTTGTCTATTTCCTGTCCTGTGTTGTTTAGAGGTCTCGGTTATACTTTGAGTACCCTGGTATTACCTGGCCCTGTCTCCTTGCTAAGTGTTACCTCTGGAATCACTCAGCCCTGCCTTCACTCCCTGACAATACTAAGCTCAAGTCTTATGAGTCAGACTGCGTCCAAAAAATCCACAAATCATAATTTAATCCAGTGATAAGAAAAAAAAGAGTTCTTACCTGTCCTTACCATCTCAAAATGCTTCCTCACTCTAATAGACACCACACATAAAACACACAAGTTTTCCTCCAAGGAACAAATCCCAACATTGAAGTACAACATCCCTCATAGAAAATAGGTACTTTTCCTGTGGAACCCAAAAGGGAAAAACTAATTCTGTCTCTTGAGAGGAGGGTGGAGAGGGTGACAGTTAATTGGCTTGTTAATCATGTATTAATGTGCATAATCAAGATGCATTGGTCCTCCCCTGCCATTTGGTTGGAAACGATGGTTAGTGTACCATGGAAATAATATAAACAGTTATAGCATAACGTTAATATCTCTTTTGAGATAATTATTAACTCTTTTTAAATATATTTGCTATGTGATTTAAAATTAGCCTCAAACATTTTATCAGTAACATTACATTTGCACAATTAAATTATAAAAGTGAACTACAGAACACTGCTACAAGTATTAGTAAAGCTTATAGGTGTGATTATTTTATGCATGAAAATGGTATTGCATTCATTATGACATTTGTGTGCGTATGTGAGAGGAAATGGATTCTGACATGCTTAAATACCACCCACGCAGCCATGATAAGAAACACTGCTGGCTAACTCAGCCTGGTGTTTGCATGTAATTAGACCTGTCATACTGGGACCAAGAATAAATTGATTATGGCCTGTGTTAGAAATGGGGTTTCTGGTTGGCGAGGATATGCAGCTAGGCCAGGCAGAACCCACCACTCTAGTCAGGGCAAGTAAGTTACACACCAGAGATAACATGTGCTTACCCTCCAGTAAGTTGGCGCAGAGCAGGCAGGCAGGCTTATCATCAGAGGCAATGTATAAAGCATTTGCACACAGAAACACAATGAATACACCACAAAAGAGACTTCACACAAGATAGTGTAAAATATAAAGAATATTATACTTAAACTCAGACCACACAACATGAATCATAAATACTGTGTAAATAATGCAATACGTTAGAGGCATTCACGTATAATGCAGTATCTTTGCAAACAAAAACATGAATTATGTGAGTAGCATAGGTACTGCCAGATTAGAGATAATCTCACACATTGTAAAACAATCGCAATGATTGTATTAGGGAGCAATCAGAGGACACAGGAGCACTTCTAAACACAGGCCATAATGCTGAGATTACGTTAGAACCTTCCTGGTTACACAGTGCTATTCAAAGTAGAGCCCATGGAAGTACCTTCATCTCTACGGGGATTAGGAAAGTCTCCAAGGTAGTGTCAGGACTGGGAGCCCGATCAGGGATCACCACGAATAAGACCGGTAAAAGAGGAATACGGCAAAGAAAACCATACCAGGCAGCCCGCGAGGGAGCATGGGACTGCTCCAACTAGATCCTAGAGGTCTCACGTCAGGTTTCCCATACAAGGTGGGCCGTGCTGGGCTGTCTTCATGGAGTTGGGGGCACCCTCATCGGTTTGCAGGCAGACACTAGGCTCCTCTTCCCTCACCAGGGACAAATCACCCAGGGCCCGGCCTATATATTTTATTTTTAATAGAGAAGGGTGGCCATGAGGCCCCCCTCCCTGGGCCAATTTTGGCCTGAGGACCCCATCTCCCGGGGCCATGTCTTAATTTAATGGGGGAGAAGGTCAGCGCGGCCCCCTCCCTGGGCCGATTTCCCCCCCGGGAACCCTATCCCCCAGTGCTAGGCCTAAATAATTATTTTTGTTTAAATGGGGAAGGGGGGCCGTGGGTCCCCACCCCCCTCGGCCAATTTTGGCCCCAGGCCCCCATCCCCCGAGACCCAGCCATATGTGTCTGGGTGCCCTGGTCCCACCCAGGGCAGCCAGTCTGCACTGGGTCCACGGGGAGGCTTAAGGCTCCCGCGGTTCCTGCTGGCTCCTCGCCTCCTGTGGGAGCTGTCATTGCTTTCACAGACAGGGAGCTGCTAAACATGCAGCTCACTGTGTGTGAAAGCAATTCATCTGTTTCCCTGCTCGCTTGATAGCAGACTAGAAACAGACGAATGCTCTGCTTTCAGCAAGCGAGAGCATTTTCGCTGCTCTCACTTGCTGAAAGTGGAGTGTTTGCTGTGGCTTGGCAGGAGCGGTAAAGCTCCCGCTAAGCCTCATCAAACAGCTATGTCCCGCGGGGTGGGCACCCAGAGGCACAGCAGGAGCTGGGCTTGGGTGGTGGCAGTTCCCAGGGCCATCTATGGATTTGTCCCCGGGTAGGTGGTGGTTCCTGGGGCGTGAGCGGGCCAAGCTGGCCTGCCTGCATCCATATTTTAAAGGGCACCGGGGAGGTGGAGGTCCCCGGAACTGCAGGGGGTCTGCGGGCCCCCTGCATTCAATTAAATAAAGCCCCAGGGAAGTGGTGGCCCCCTGGGCTGTGGGGGGTCTGCTTGGCCCTCTTGCATTGATTTCAAATAAAGCTCTGGGGAGGTGTCTATCCTTGGGGGTGCGTGTGGCACCTCTGCATTCAATAAAATTAAAGCCCCGGGGAGGTGGTGGCCCCTGGGTCTGTGGTTTGATCTGTGCAACCCCCCTGGAATCATTTCAACTAAAGCCCCAGGGAGGTGGCGGTTCCCGATGCTGCATGGGGGGGCCGCTCGGACCTCCCTCATTAAGTTACCATTGTTTGCCTTGGGGAGATGGTGGTCCCCTGGGCTGAAATGGGCCCGTGTGCAGCCCCAGCATTAAGTTGCTATTCTTTGCCTGAGGGAGGTGGCAGTCCCCAGGGCATGGGGTGCCACATGCCCCCCCCTGCATAGTTAAAAAGCAATGCCCCTGGGATGTGGCCCACCACGGGGCTTCCTTAAAGAGAAGCACGGGAGCCCGTGCTTCTTTTTTTCCAATTTTGCTGTGAATCTGTGGCTCCACCTGCAATTTTGTGGCAAAATGTACCCCTAAAAACGTTTTTAACCCTCAGTGGGGTCCCTCAGTCCTAGGGGGTCAGGGTATTCCTACCCTGCCCCCCTTTCTCTATTTTTGTAAGTTTTTTGTGGGTTTCAGCTCAAGACATGTCCCAAGATGGCTGGTAGAACGTCCTGGTTGAAGTGTTGGCAGCCAATCAGATTTCAACATGGGGACTGCTGGATCAGCAGAGGATCTGCGTCCCTATATGTAAAAATTTGGATTTCCTTTAGTATTTCAAAAACTACTGAACTTATTTACACCAAATCACAAAAAGCAGGATCTGTGGACCAACATCTAGCCTTCTGCCAAATTTGGTGTATTTACACCCAGCGGTTCAGGCTGTAGTCGTGTTCAAAGGTCTTATGGGAATTAACATGGGGAAAACACATTTTAGGACCCTCCCCTTTTTCTCAGCCCCTGCTATGCAAAACACCCTGAAACTTTCCAGAGAGCATCTGAAGTATTGGGCAAAGTGTTGGGGAACATTCCATGAAGATTCATCAACCAGCGCCAAAGATATCAGCAACTGAATATCATCTTTTTGATAGAAAGTAGGTCTTAACATGACTACCTACTGGCGACTGCCAGTAGGTAATATATATGTATACATATATATATATATATGCCAGTAGGTAATATATATGTATACATGTCATGTGATCAAGGGCCTACGGGCTCGAAACGCGTCATGGCTGTGATTTGTTGGGCAGACAATAAAGAAACTTACAGCACGAAGTTGTGGTCTGAGCTCCTGTCTTCTGCGGCAAATTGGAAAGTGAGAGGAGTTGCTGTTACATATATATATATATATATATGTATATATATATATATATTCATTGAAAAAAGGATTGTTTTACCATTCCAGGATTCCAGGATGGCCAAATCATTGGTTCTGAATGTGGCAGTCCTGTTGGAATTTTAAAACAATAGACCATTTACAATAACTCTACAAAACGGACACCGCTGTTATGTTTTGTTTCATTATTGTAAACATATGCCAACAGTAAGAAATTAGCACACTGGTTGAGGAGGGAGGCAACCACAATCTTTGTCAGGGTGAAGTCACAGCAAACCCCAAATTAACCTGTGCTCAATCCCTTGGTAGCTTGGCATAGAGTAGTCAGGCTTAACTTACAGGCAATATGTATAGTATTTATGCTGCACTTGAAACATTAATAAAGTGAAAACACAACACAACAAAAATACTATACCAATTAAAAAATGGAGCACATTTTAATAAATAAATCATGACTAAAACAACAAAACTCCAATCAGTAGAACCAGAGATATGCAAGTTTAAAGATTTCAGTAAAAAATAGTGAGTGGCAAAATCAATGCACTATGAATGTTGCTGTCCCATTACTAGCATTTAATGTTCAGGCCCTGGGTACCTTTAGTACCACTTTACTAGGGACTTACAAGTACATTAAATATGTCAATTGGGTGTAAGACAACTCTACCATGCTTAAAGGCAAGAGCACAAGCACTTTAGCGCTGGTTAGCAGTGGTAAAGTGCGCAAAATCATGAAGCCAGCAAAAATGAAGTCAGCAAAACAGGAGAGTTTGAAGTCAAACGATTAGGGGAGAGCCACACCAAGAATGGTATGTCTAACACCCACCATTTTTAGACAGCAGCATGATTTCTTTTTTCTACCTGTATTCTTTTATATTATCTTGCATATGTTGTTGAGTTTGTGTGTATTTTATTGTTGTTATGTCAGAGAGTGAATGCAAGAATTAGTCAGTGTAAGAATGGATGAATGAGTTCAAGATGAATAATAGAGTGCCTGTATGGTGACTTATTGAGGTCCTAAGTAAAAGCACCCCTTCTGAGTAAAGTTCTAACTTTCTCCCAATTGCAGTGTAATTTCATTCAGCTATTTTTTCAGTATTGCTTCCCAACATTTCCAGTGGGAACTAACAAGAGGACTCCTCTTTTTTTCTTTACCCCCACTTGACCGATCACACCAAACCTATTCAAGAAAGAGCTGAAGAGGATGAACTATTTCTTTTTTATTGATAAGTCAAATGGAACCAAATTTATTAGTGAAACAAAACACTCTTTTTGTGGAACTTCTAACCACTACACAGTAGCTACTGCCACTTTGTTCTTCTAGATAGATAGATAGATAGATAGATAGATAGATAGATAGATAGATAGATAGCAAGATAGATAGATACTCTACATTTCACATTGTACACATTGATTCGTTTCATTTTTTGCTTTTACAGAAGCTCCATCAGCCTTCTAATACCTGCTAGTGTACACATATGTCCTAAATTCTTGCTTTAAATGTGCACTGTACGAGGTGAGCAGTTAAGAATATTGTGAATGGACAAGGCAGGTTAAACCGTACATCAAACATTGAAATTGCCTTTTAATTAACAGGGTAACAGTAATGTAGCTTTTTAGCTAGCTTCATCTATACTGCACCTACACTAAACATACTCAGAAACATCTATTGATGCAGACTGTAAGAGATAAGTGAAGTGGGTATTACATATTTCTTACCTAATGTTGAGGGTTATATGGCCTGTGACTGAGTGGATAAGTCTCGTTTTACTGCTAATGGCCACTGCCTCTCAGTAGTCTGAGGAATGAGGAATGGAAGATTAAATCAAAGAGCAAAATGATCCATTAGTCTCTCTGCCCTATCTGAGAAGGAAGTCGTGACCTAAAAATGTGTATCTAAATGTATTGCAAATGGAATGTAATAGGACAATCACTTTTTCAAGGTCTTTGGGAATACACGTGAAAGCAGCTAATGGCTGAGCCTTCCTGTATAGAGAAAAGGCCTATGATAAGTGAGTCAGAAATGGCCCAAGATTTCACGTTTTTAAATTGATCGAAGAGCAAATGAACAGATTCCGAAAATTACATTTTGTTTCTGTATTTTATGAAAGATTTAAACGTGCCATTATGAAACAAAAGCTGGAAAGTAGCACCTATCAAACTGAAAAACTGCAGGAATTCTGAGGTAAAAAGCATTGGGATGGGATTACACAAGGCTTCCTATTCCCCACTTGTTTTATATGTAGCACTTTCTGCTACAAAATGTTGGCCTTATAGTTCTAAATATAACGTTTGAATACTATCCAACTCAATGACATGTATTGTATTGACATTGGGAGGATGTGAGGTTAACTGGGTACCCCAGGCATAAAACAATCTGTTGATGCACTTGCACTGCTCCTGTGAATCAACCTGAGTATCCCAACTTCATTTACAGTATATTTTAAAATTTCAATTTTTACATTTTCCTTCTTTATGTGTATATACTGTATTAATCTGTGAGTATTATTTAATTTTCTAAGCAGTTGTGGACACTCTGAGTTGGCATCATGGAGCACCAGGTGCCCACTGACCACAGGTTAAGAAGCGCTACTTTAGTTGATTCATTTATCCATTGAGCTCTCTGACAGTCTTTCACAATATTTCTTTAATAATACTAAATTGGGGTTCTATACTCTGTACTCCAGCTTAGAAGGAGCGCAGTAGCAAGCTATGTCATTGGTATCGAGAAAATTGGAAGAAGATGGTTTAAGGAACTGGTAGGACAAAAATACGTTGGCTGCAAGTTCCATAAAGTGGCTTCCTTGTCAGAATTGAGAGCTACACATAAAAATTATAAAAATCAACAACAAAAAATAAGTGCAACATCTACAGAACCTACTTTCTCTCCAAGGTCTAAGTGTTACTAAGTCCAGGCGAGGCTTCTCCATTGGAGCGGGGGAGAGTCGCCCCACTTAAGTTACCCCCAAAGATGAAAAATAAAATTATAATTGTTAGACCTGGACCCCCCAAGACCCAGACAGAGGTGAGAGCCTTTTTAGGACTCACAGGGTATTACAGAAGGGTTGTCAAGGGGTATGGCAGCATTGTTGCACCCTTGACAGAGCTGACTTCCAGGAAGCAGCCCAAGAAAGTGAACTGGACTGGTGCCTGCCAGAAAGCTTTTGATGCCCTGAAATCTGCCATGTGCACGGCGCCCGTGCTTCAGGTGCCCAACTTCTCAAAGGAATTCATTGTGCAGACAGATGCTTCAGAGCATGGTGTGGGGGCTGTGCTTTCACAGATGAATGAAGAGGGCCTAGACTAACCTGTAGCCTTCATCAGTAGGAGGTTACTTCCACGGGAACAGAGGTGGAGTGCGATTGAGCGTGAGGCATTTGCTGTGGTCTGGGCACTGAAGAAGTTGAGGCCATACTTGTTTGGGACTCACTTCCGGGTTCAGACAGACCACAGGCCCCTCAGATGGTTGATGCAGATGAGGGGTGAGAATCCAAAGCTGTTGAGGTGGTCCATTTCCCTACAGGGGATGGACTTTACGGTGGAACACCGCCCTGGTATAGAACACGCCAATGCTGATGGTCTGTCCAGATTTTTTCGCCTTAGTGAAGAGAACTCCCAAGAGGGTGGGTAGTTCTCCCCACATTTCAGCTGGAGGGGACACGTGTTAGACCTGGCACCATTGGCGTGGGTCTCCTTTCCATTTTTTTGCTGTTGCCTCCTGTGTTTTTGCTATGTTTTTGCTGGTCTAGATGCTTTGGGCACTTTGCCACTGCTGTTTAGTGCCAAAGTGCAAGCGCTCCCTGTGTAAATTGTGTTATGGATTAGTGATTCCATGATTGGCTGATTTGATTTACTTGTCAGACCCTAGTACAGTGCACCATGTGTGCCTAGGGCCTGTAAATCAAATGCTGCTGGTGGGCTTGCAGCACTGATTGTGCCACCCACAGAAGCAGCTTGTAAAATGTGGCTCAGACCTGCCATTGCAGAGCCTGTGTGCAGTCTGGGACTGCCATGTCGACTTGGCAAGTGCACACACTTGCCAGTCCCTAAACCTTCCCTTTTCTGCATGTTAATCACCCCTAAGGTAGGCCCAAGGTAACCCTGTGGGCAGGGTGCATTGCATGTGAAAGGTAGGACATGCCCTGATGTGTGTGGCATGTCCTGATAGTGAAATACTGCCAATTTCGTTTTTCACTATTGCAAGGCTATCTGTTCCCATAGGCCAGAATGGGCAGCTTGATTATAACATCTTATAAGCATAACTGACCCAGGGAACAAGATAGGAAAATAAAGTTTAGTATGCCTGAACTCAGAATGTTAAAGTGCATCTTTTAGTGTGGGTGATTTTAACATTCTGTGTTTGAAAATACCACTTTTAGAAAGTAGGTATTTTCTTGCCTAACCATCCAGTATGCCTCTGCTAGGTTTGTGTATTGCATGTCTGGCTTGTGAATGACAGGAGCTGGGAGAGGGCTGCGGCTCCAGCAGTCTGATGAGTCAGGGCTGGGCTGAATGGGACCAGGGTTGAATTTAGAGTAGGGGGAGGAGATTTCCTTTTACCTTCCTGGGCCAGGTCTGCCTTCAACAATGCTGTCTCCACCTCCTGCCAGGAAGCTGCACCAGTGAGGACAGAACTGGTTTTGGCTGGGTACAGACACTCTCTGCCTTCAGAGACAAAGGATTTGTGTGTATAAAAAGGGGGACCCAGACCCCAGAACTTTAGATCACTTCTGGGAAATCAAGAAGAACCTTTGCCAAGGAGAAGGACCGGAGAAGCTGAAGGAAGATTACTGCCCCTGTGCAGTTTGCTGTTGGGGTTGGCCTACAGTGGTTACTTTATTGCCAAGGAAAGGAGAAAAGGACTTTGCTGCATTTGCTTTGTCATCTTGAGGAAGATCTCCAAGGGCTTGTGACTGAGCTTGCCTCCTGTTCTGAAGTCTCAGGGACACAAAGACTTCACCACCAGCTCCCCTGAATTTCCTTGCTGGGAATTCTATCCTGAAGAGAGAGGCCTGCTGCTGTTTAGGACCTCTAGAGACTGTTTGTCGCTGGGAGCTGGAAAGTCGACGCATCGAGGAAGAAGCGTGTCGCCGCCGCTGCTGTTGCCGTCGCATCGCCGAAGAAGCATGTCGCCGCTGCTGCTGTGGTCGCCGCAACACCGAAGAAGCAAGTCGCAGCGGCTGTCGCGGCGTTAGAAGCTGCCGCATGACGCAACGGGTGCATCGATCTCCAAAGACCGGGACCGGCGCACCGAGTTCACCGCAAGGCCTCTGGGCGTGCACGCATCGTACCGAAATCGTCGCACCGCATCAAAGACGCCATCTTGTCGCATCGCACCGGATCGTCGCATCGCATCGAGGCGCCATCTTGTCGCATCATAACCGGAACGCAGTAAGAAACCGACGCATCAACTCCCCACACAGTAAGGAAGCAACGCATCACCTCCCCTGCGCTGCAGTAAGGAACTGACGCATCCACTCCCCTGAGTGTAAGGAACGGCGCATCACCTTCCCTGCGACCCTTTTGTTTGCTTTGCGTAACGCATCCAAGGTACTTTGAGAGAAATGTGTTGCATTTACCATCTGCATTGAATTGAGTTAGTTCTACCATTTGAGAGTCATTTTTTGATACTGTATTGTGGATTTTTGTAGTTTGGTCTTGTTTAGATAAAGATTACTTATTTTTCTAAACTGGTGTGGTGTCCATTTGTGGTGTTTCACTGTGTTACTGTATGTGTTCACAAATGCTTTACACACTGCCTTTGAGATAAGCCTGCCTGCTCATGCCAAGCTACCAAAAGGGTGAGCAGGGGTTATTTTAGGAGTGTATCCCCCTTTCCTTGACTAGAAGCAAGGGTCCCTATTTGGACAAAGGTGCAAACCATTGCCAACTAGAGACCCCCATTTCTAACAGTAATACATTACCATTTTATTTTTCATTCTCCCGTCCTGAACCGAGCATCAGGACGGGGCATGCCGCCGCTGAATGACAGCAGCAGGGAGGAGGGTGGGCTGAGTTTGCACTTTTTCGAAGTGCGCAGCCCCTTTGGCCGGCCGTCTTGCGAAGGCCAGCCAGACATGAGCACTTTGAAACCTCTAACCCAGGGGTGTAACACAGGCCCCCGCAGCCCCCGTGTTGAGGGGGGCCCCAACCTCCAGGGGGCCCCCTCAGCACCACACTTCGGCCAGAGCGCTCCAGATTGAGTCCGGAGGGGGCCCCTCCACGTACCCTGCAGGGGGGGCCTCCTCAAGTTTCGTTACGCCACGGTTCTAACCCACCTGGGTCAGAGTAAATGCAGGGCTGCAGTATTCTTGGGAGCGGCAAGTGAGGCTGCTCCCTCCAATCAGGGCGCTGCTCTCACAGCATGAGAGTAGCACCAGGATTGGAGTCCGCACTGCAGCATCCAGCTAAAAATAGGTCCGGAGCGGAGGACCTCGCTTAAGGTAAGTTTTTTAAAAAAATTAAAATATATTCGCACACATCTGGCCGCTCTCCGTAGACGCCAGCCGCCACTGACTAAGTCATGCAAGTGTTCCTCTCACAGCAGTAGCTAGGGCATGCATTGGATGTGTTATGGATTGGAATAAGTGCAACCGGTTTTTCAAATGTAAAAAAAAAAAAATGCTAACTGCATGTGAGCATAAATATGTTCGGCTGCAGATCACACGCTTCCCACATGCCATCGAAAATGTTAATCAACATTGTAAAAAAGTATATTCTGTGAATCACCCTTTGTTGCTTAGAAAGCAGCCTTGATTGTTACATGGGAATTAATTCAGCTAAACATATCAATATACTTTGTTCAGAAGATGAAGCTGTAATACATAAGAGAAGTATCCAGTTTTGCGGCGCATTTAATGGAAGCCTCCACTTGAGGCTGAGTAAGGAACACGACACTCGTTTCTTCCACCTCTACTGAGGGCGTTGTCACCAGCAACGCTGCCACAATCACACTACGGCAATCCTCCACTCTGTCTGTTTGTCAACAGGGAGCAGAACAACATTGGAAACTGATCCTTGTGTTTTTGTAAGCTGCGGTGGCACCTCTTATAAAGACAAGCTCATAGAAAGCGTATTACAATGCATTTTAAAAATTGGACTATTGGCAGTGTTCTATGTATGCATGTGAACGAGATTTCCATACTGAGAAGCGCTGTACATGGTCAAAGATAATTTTAGTGCGAATTGCGCACAAAAATGTCAGGATATAAAATGCAAGCAGTTGAGATGGTTAAGTACACGGATAAAAATATAAAGATGACTTTGAATCAAGAGCCTGTCATGCAGAGGGGCGTGTCTTAGCCGCGGAGCGCGATGGCCGCAAGTTAGAGGAGCTCCAGCACCCGTGAATCCCTTCCGACGATCCGTACCATCTATCCGGCTCCCGAGCGGCGGGGCACCTGGAGAGAATACTGCTGCCACTAATGAGCCCTTTACCGGCTGCCTGAGCCCGGCGCCGACTGAACGGTGGCTATTTGAAATTGAGGCCTCCCCCGGCTTCCAGAGCCGGAGGCCGTGGTTCCAAGCGTAGGGCGGGGCGACGTGCAACATCGAGTCGCCCCACGACGCAAGTCCGCAGCTGAGGTCTGGGCCTGGATCAAGGCGAGATGCGGCGCACAAGAGATTCCACATGCAGAGAAGAACCCAGCAGCTGCAGCTGAAGTGGTGGAGAGGCCTCGGGACCCCTCCGGCGGCACACAACGCAACTAAGGTGAGAGCACACGCCCGCATTGCTGCCGGGGACCCCAGGGGACAGGGCCCTCAGTGAGCCATCGAGATCGTCTCCGAGGACTGAATCATCAAAATGGGCCCTGACCCCTCCGAGGCAAGGGGGGAAATGTTCACTTGATCACTCCCCGTGTGCGACGACCCACTCACCAGCATAGGGAGCAGCCACCCTTGCCGAAACCTGGTGAATGTCTGAGCCAGTTCCGATTCGGGGGCGGCCGCATGAAACGAGGTACAATTGCCCAGGACTGGGGGTGGCAAGTAACCACCAGCGGAGATTCCCGCGGGGCCCGAAAAGGGAGTGGGACACTGGCCGGGCCTTAGTGAAAGTCCATCCCCCACTGTATCGGGAATAACGAAGGGGCGCCGATTGCTCCTTGTGGGTCTGATAGGCAGCAATCCACCGGCTGGCACACACAGCGTCTCCCAGGGAGAATATTAAACGCCTGGCTCGCTATTCACCAGAGCCACCTGGCGTCCCGCGGTGGGCCCACCAACTTCGGGGCCCCTCGCCCTCTGCGTGACTGTCGGCTGACTCGCTTCTTGAAGCCCCGGCCCCCTGGCCGGCGGCGTACTAGGGTTTGAGTCCAAACATAGCGCAGACTATAGCCCCCTCAGGGGCTCAGGAGGCGGGCGCATCACTGGGAGAATGCCGGGGACATAAAACTGTGCAACAAAACAAATTGGACAGGTATACACTCCCGAAATCAATGCTGCCAGAACCCCAGCACGTGGCCACCAACAAGACAGGCATGGAAGGGGGCCCCAAAGAACTAACGCTCCAAGACGTAATGGACGCTATCTCAAGGGTTTGGACGTCCCTTGAACAAAGGATGGATGCGATTACGACAGAGGTAACGCTCATCAGGGCAGACCTAACGAAGATTGGGGAGAAAGTGAAACAAATGGAAATCACTACCTCCAGCCTAGTGGATGACACATCCCAGCTACAGTGTGACATCAGAGACTTACAGGCCTTCCGGAAGTTTGCGGAGGACAAGCTGGATGACTACGAAGGGTGCACCAGTCGCAATAACGTGCGCATTATTGGGGTCCCGGAGAAAGTGGAGGGGCAGGCAACGGACCTCTTTGTAGAGGATCTTATACTCACTCACCTCCAGCCCAAGGGATTGTCCAAATTCTTTGTGATCGAAAGGGCACATAGGGTCCCGGGTGGGAGACCAAAGCCTGGAGCACCACCTCGGCCGATCCTGGCAAGAATAATGAACTTTCGCGACCGAGATGCCATCCTTCAAAACTCCAGGATTGCCCCACCTCTTCGATATGAGAACTCGTAAATCTCGTTCTTTCCGGACTTCACCCTAGCTGTGCAAAAGCAGAGAAGATCCTTTCTCGCGGTGAAGAAGAAACTGCGAGAGAAAGGTGTTAAGTATGCAATGTTGTTCCCAGCCCGTCTCCGGGTGGAGGCGGATGGTAAAGCCTGGTTCTTTGATCGTCCCGAGGATGTCGCTGACTGGCTCGAGGGCTGGAGAAGCGTAGATGGACATACCGCCCACAGATGACAGACCTTACTCAGGCCCAGGGCTATCCATATCACTAAACTGTAAGATGTATCATGGCATGTGTGATGGGCCAGCAATTGGGCCACTGACGGGGGGTATTGGGTTTCTGGGGCCCTACTGGTTGACGTACAATTTGTTGGCAGAACTAAATGTTAATGTTTAACCTAGTCACGCACCAGGGGCCTGACGCTGGGAGCCTCGATAATCTCTCGCACTAGGGAGGGTTCACGAGGATAAAGCCTTATCCCCCCAAGTTAACTGCTTTTAGTTACCAGTTCGGGTGACAGGCACTCTGCAAAGTTCGTTAGATGGGCAGTTTAAAGCCCAGTGTGCAGGGGATCAGGGTGGGGGGAAGTTGGGTGGGAACAGAGGAATTATTATTGTTTTTTGTCATGTCGACTGAACTTTGCTCTGAACTGGTGGGGACAGGTGCGGGTCGGGGTTGTCATGTTGGGTATGCATTGAATGGGACACTTTAGGCTGCTAAGGTGGAATGTTAATGGTCTGGGGGACAAACTGAAGCGCTGCATAGTCTTGCAACACATTAAACGACACTCCCCGGAGGTGGTGCTCCTCCAGGAGTCCCATCTGGTGGGAAACTCCTGCAAAGCATTAGACAGATGGGGCTATAGACTCGTGGCGCACTCTGGCTTCACCACCGGATCTAGAGGGACGGGTATTATGATTGAAAAATCCTTCCCGCTCTCCATAAGCCACACATGGGTTGACGACAAGGGCAGATACGCAGCGATCTCCGGGTAATGGGAGGGCTCAATCCTTAACCTGGTGACGGTGTATGTTCCGCCTGGACTCCAGAGCAGCACGTTTAAAGATCTGGGTACCCTATTACTCGCGTTACCAGAGGGCCGACTTGTGGTAATGGGAGATTTTAATTCAGTGGTGTCGGGGCTACTCGACCGTCACCCTCCACGGAATATCGGAAACCCTATGAGGTGGCTCTCAGACTTCCTAGATGCAATGGGACTGGTGGACGCGTAGCGAACGTTCGACCCAGACACCATCGAGCACACCTTCTACTCAGGGGCACATAACACCCTCTCCCATATTGACTATCTGCTAGTCCCAGCAACCCAAATCACTGAGATGCACGAAATGAGACACATGGCAAGGGGCATATCTGACCATGCACCGGTCTGGACTCAGGTGGTCCTAGGTGAAAAGCAAGTGGGAAGAGTTGTGCCTATTAACCCATGGTACCTCCGGAATCCGGTGGTCAGGGAATCACTCCTACAGTCAATAGACAATCACTACCTTGAGAATGTGGGTTCAGTCCACTCCCCCCAAACCATTTGGGAGGCATTTAAGACAGTGCTTAGAGGGCAGGCACTCTCCTCGATAGCCTGGACTCGGAAAAAAAAGCGGAAAGCCCTGGAGCAGGTGGAGAGCGAGATTCTTCGCCTCGAGGAGACCGACAGGGAAGAGATCACAGAAGAGACCCTTCATACCCTGTGACTTAAACGAGGCAAATACAAAAGCATTGCCACTGACATGGCCAAAGCAATGGGGAGGGACAAAGCGGGTAGACTATACGATCTCGGGGATAAAGCCGGGAAACTACTTGCCTGGCTGGACAAGAAGGACATGGTGAGCCGGCTGGTCCCGGAACTAGTGGTAGATGGAGGGCAAATTGTGACTGACCCACAAGCTATCGCCAATGAGTTTACTGACTATTATGGCTCGGTTTATCGTTCTAATTCCACCTTCTCCGTGGAGGACTCCACGGAGTTGCTTAGAGACATCCAGATGCCGACTGTGTCAGCAGAAGAAAGGGACACGCTGGATAGCACCCTCACAAATGATGAACTGGCACAGGCGATCAGAAGCCTTCGCTCCGGCAAGGCTATGGGCCCTAATGGCCTACCGATAGAGCTGTACAAATTGAAACCGGATGCTAACGCCCCACACTTACGGGCCATGTTCGATGAAAGTCGAGAAAAGGGGCTGCTGCCGCAAGACCAACGAGTGGCCACACGTCGCAATACACAAGGAGGGAAAACCCAAAGATAAGTGCTCCTCATACAGACCCATCTCCCTGCTCAATTCGGAACCCAAAATCCTAGCTAAAGTTCTAGCAAATCGCCTTATCCAAGTAATCAGTAAATTGGTACACCCAGATCAATCCGGCTTTATGCCTCACCGAAATACGGCCTTGAATCTACGCCGCCTCCACGGGGTACTGGGTAGGCTGGACACAATCCAGGAGGCAGCTGTGGTGGTCTCACTAGATGCCACCATGGCGTTCGACACGATAGAGTGGTCCTAACTCTTTGCTGTATTAACCAAATTGGGGTTCGGGCCTGTCTTTATAGGGTGGATTAAACTCCTCTATTCAGAGCCCATGGCACAAGTTGTGGTCAACAACAAGAAATCTGAGGTTTTCGGGCTGGGTCGTGGGACCAGACAGGGCTGTCCATTGTCGCCCCTCCTTTTCGCCCTCTCCCTAGAGCCACTAGCGGCGTGGATCCGCTGGAGCCCCTTCATCAGGAGACTCAAGTGGACGGCGGATTGGGAGGACCGCATATCCGAACGATATTCTCCTATATCTAGCCTCCCCGAAGCCCACCATCCACGCTGTCCTCAACATCTTCACGATTTTTGGAAGGTATTCCGGCTATAGGATCAATTGGAGCAAATCCTTGTTGTATGTTCTCAGAGGTGGCCCTCCCTCCCTGCCCCGTGACTGCCCTATAGAGACGGCGGAAGAGGGCTTCTGCTACCTAGTTATCTTTATTACGGCAGACCCAGAACTTAGATACGAGCAGAACCTGCTCCCCCCGTTGCAGAGGCTCAAACGAGACATCGATACCTGGAAGACGCTCCCACTCTCGTTACTTGGGAGGGCAGCATTATTCAAAATGATGGCATTGCCTCGTTTCCTCTACGTGTTGCAAAACACCCCAGATTTAGTCCCAGCTAGATACTTTGGAGAGGTAGAGAGCTTGCAGCGAGATCTACTATGGGAGGGAAGACCCCGAATCGCCCTTCAGAAACTGGTCCTAAGCTGGTACGACGGGGGTATTGGACTGCCCGATATCAAGAAGTACTACTGGGCAGCACAGCTGACGGCGATTAATCACTGCACCTACCGTCAAGATGATGACCCGGCATACAGACTAGACAAATGTCTGCTACCGGGAGGGGCCTATCACAGAGCTCTCTATTCCAGGCCCCCGAAGTTTCCACTGACAGGCCCAACCAAACATTCAGTGCTAGTCTGGCACACAGCCAACAAAAGCCTGGGGTGGGACAAGAAGCTCACACAAGCCACCCCTCTATGGGAGACGGAGCAGCTGGGCACACTAGGTACCACAAAGGGATTTGACAAATGGGACACTATTGGGATTTCAAACATTGGGGACCTATGGGACAAGGGAGAGGTGGTCACATTCGCCGCACTACGACAGAGCCATGAGCTTGCTAGTACCGAGTACTTCCGCTATCTGCAGGTCAGACACGCACTGCTGACAAACATACCCAGGGGTACCACCCTACCAGACTCTTCGCCACTAGAGGACAGGTTGTTAGATGGTTACATGCCAGATAAAACGATATCCTTGACCTATAAAAAGCTGATCAATAATACTCTGAATCCTTTGACGCCTTTAAGGCAGCACTGGGAGAGAGATGGACTAGAATTAGACGACGAAGAATGGCAGGAGGCAGTCGCGTCCCCAAGAGAGGTGGCAATTTCATCTAGACTGCGTCTAGTTCAGTTGAAAATCCTCCATAGAATATACGTTTCCGGACCGACTCTAGTTAAAATGGGGAAAATAGATGAGGGCAACTGTAGGCGAGGGTGTGGAATGCTGGTCTCCTTTCTACACATAATATGGGAATGTGAACTAATACAGTCCTACTGGTCGAAGATACATGACTGCATGAGTGAAGTGTTGGGGACTGCCCTGCGGCCGGAAGCTAAGAGATGCCTGTTGAATGTATGGGAACCCACCGACCTCAGCAATAAAGATAAAATCTGGGTCACACTGGGTCAGATGGTGGCCAAGCGGAATATTGCACTAATGTGGGGAGCGGTGGAACCACCCAAGGTAGAGTCTTGGAGGGCGGACATGGATTGGTGCATGTTCCGGGAAAAGACTGTGTATGTTTCATGTGGGTGCCCCAGAAAGTGGTCCTCCATATGGAATAAATGGAATGACTATAGAGGCAATATTTGTGTTCCCCCCACTATCCCAGCGCTAGAAGACCCAACTACACTGTAGCCACTGTTAACTACCGAGAAAATGTATGTACCCTGTAACCATGGCGACATTTGACCAACAGTTTCTGCCTTCCTTTTTGTAACATGTGAAGTCGACTCGAGTTTGTTAATAAAAAGAATTACAACAAAAAAAAAGAGCCTGTCATGCACTAATCTGTGACCTGGAGGGTCCAAATAGTTGAGACGACAAACAGCCTCTCTCCCTGGACTGTACAACAACTTCCTACTGAAAGAACAGATTGCTTTGAGGCATGGCCCGAGGGGAGAGGGGAACAGGGTTGACAAAGAACACTGATTTTCAGAAGTCAAAGTGTTCAGACTCATCACGCCAAGCAGACTATTTTCATTGACACAAGTCTTTCTTGAGCTACACCTGATCCACAGAAACAATAAAAGTGAATATAATTAACAATACGTCACTCCTAGCAATATGGGCAATCGTTTCCCATTTCTTCCTGCAATGTTTCTGATTTTCTGCTTACTCTCTTTCTCTCTCTTAAGGGTGCTCCTGAACCTGTATTCACTTAGGGCGAATTGGCACAATAACCGTTTTGTTATACAATTGGAAGTTTGTTAGAGTCTTAGCTAATGCCTGCAGAACAAACCTAAAGTCGTTTGGGGGTGAACTTGATAATCTCTGTTCTTTCCAGATCACCGCCAGTGTTTCTGCACAGAAGCGAGTGCTTCAGGTAAGTTGTGTATTAACCCTTTATATGCTTTGTAAATCCAAATGGTGCAAAATATTCGAACAACAACGCCCCTGTGATTTGTCTATTTCCATGTTTAGTTCTTGGTAATCATTCCAGTAATAACTATCGTTCCAGCTGTGCTTCACCTGTTTGTTTCGTGCAGCAAACACTTAAGGGCCCGCACAATCTTGACCTATAAAGATATGGTAGTGGTTAGCTTCATAGATTTTTGAGTACCAATATAGTTTTAATTCTCAGTCACTAATGTAAGGTCTTGCACAATCACTGACTTTTCGTTTGTTTGTCTTTCTCTTTGTCTTTCCGAGACCTTGACTGAAGAAGATGGAGGCGCTGCCCCACCTCAGGACAGGTATAAATCTGTGTTCTTTTGGGCAGTGGGTAGGTGCTGTTAGGGTGTTTGTCTGAAATATAGCACATGGTTACACCACAGTGCACAGTATTCTAAGCTCTTCTCTTTATCGTGGAGAATTTGTACGCTCTTCTCTTTCTTATGGAGAAATGTGTGCCATTGTCAGAGGTGTAGGTGATGTCATGTCACCCCAACTTATATCATAAGTGTCTCTTCTCGTTCATTACGCAATTTTCCTAACCATGCTTCCCATTAATTCTGATATTTATTGTATTGTTTGTACATTATTCCTTTTCCATATTTAACAAAACTCATACACTATGTGCAATGCAACCTTCATGGACTTCAGTGACTTATTTTCTAATGTGTTTATCATTATGTCTTGAACACAAACGGTAGCCTAGGAACCTACGCTTCATTATGATTAAGAATAACTTATTTGATGCAAATGACTAATCTAACCATTTGTGAATATTCTTGCTTGATAAGAGAGCAACATATAGAAAATATGTAATAATATTTATTTTTGGTTGTGGTGGGACTCAAAAGCTTTTACCTCAAATGAAAACAAGGCCAAACGAAAGTAAAAAATGAGGCCACTCACATGCTTAGCTACTATCAACTGCAACCAAATTAGGTTCCATATGGGCAGGATTAATCGTCAAATGTAACTTATGGTTTTTTTTATCTCATCCTTCCCGATTCTATAACTGAAGATGATCCAGATATATTGCACTTCTCCAACTTAATTTTTGAAAGGCTTTTTGTTTAATTTTCAGCTACTTTATTTGTGATTAGCTGTTTTTGCCTACATCACTGCCAATGACTTCTTTGAGTTACCCACACTGCCTTTTGACTCATCTGGGCTGCTAATATTTTCACATCACATAGTCTAGTCAGTGTCAAGCCTATTTTTGTACTCTAGGATGTGTCTCCTTGCTGCACATCTCACAATCACAGTCATTCGCCACTGTCCTCACACCAAATATATACAAATTGGTCACCCTACCTATCTCATCCATATCAGTACATTTCTGTTCACCCTACATAATGTATCCTAGTGAATCGCTAACTTCATATGCATGCCTAACAATTTAACGTTAGCCAATGGCAATCCCAACATTTCAGATCTCAGTGTAATGCACACCTTGGACCTCCTGCGCATTACAAAGGATGGCTCAATGCACTGTCAATTCATGATGGATGAGTAGTCCTAGAGAATAACTACAAAATATAGGTTGACAGGCAATTTAAACACAGGTGTATAATTACAGTCCCTTGGTAATTTAATTTCTACTGCTCCCTACTCCTCATTTGAATGTCTACACATTGTCATCATCCCCTCATCCTCCAAGCGGATACATATATATTTACATACATATAACTTACTACCCACTGAATCTTTTTTGCACCTATTTGTCATTACTTCTCCTTGAGCCAAATACTATATTTGATCAGGATTTTACGTGTTGAGTGTGATATTGATTGGGGGAATACTAAAAGTAGATCCTCTAAGTATTTGCATGAATATTTAATAGATTGATACTGTATGGATTATTCTGCCAAAAAAGAGCACAAAACCATTCTCCATATGGGATGTTATTAACAACAGATGTGAGAATAGCACTAGACGCATGCAAAATCTGTTGCAGGCTGTGATCTTTCTGAACATGGTGCTCTGAATTACCCCTTCTTCTATATAGAACAGGAGATCCCAAAAATCTATTCTTTCCTGACTATAATTAATTGTTAACTGAGACATCTATAATATTCATTCAATTGGCCCCCTGACCCTGTCAATAACACAATAATCGATCTGTAAACAGGGAGATTGTGCAGCTCCTGAGAGTCCGGGGAGAAAAAGGGGGAAGAAAATTATATAATAATTGTCAAATAAATTAAAAAAAAATTGTATAGTAATTTTTAGGAGCGGGATGTTGGGTTTATAGGGGATAAGGGTGGGGAGTGTTTTAAAAAAATTGGTTACAATTTTGAAAATTATTTGAATTTTTAAAATTAATGTATAATAGTTTATTAGTGGCAGGATGTTGGGTTAGTAGGGGATAAGGGTGGGGAGTGCTTTAAAAAAGAATTAAATTTAAATTTATTAAAATTTAAATTTTTGATAATTAATTTGTGAATTTTGTTTTAGGAGCGGGATGTTGGGTTAATAGGGGATAAGGGTGGGGAGTGTTTTAAAAATTTGAAATTTAAATTTTATTAAATTTGTAAATTTAGATAAATTATTTGTAATATTGTTTTAGGAGCGGAATGGTATGTTTATAGGGGATAAGGGTGGGTAGTGTTTACAAATATTGAAATTTTAAATATTTAAAAATTACATTTTTATAAATGAAATTATAAATAACTTTTAGGTGCGGGATGTTGGGTTTATAGGGGATAAGGGTGGGGAGTGTTTTTAAAAAAATTTGGGAAGATTCAAATTGTTTTACTAAAATGTAATTTAATTTTACATTTTTTATGAGAGTGATTTTGTGTTAATAGGGGATAATGGTGTTTTATTTTTTTTTACAAAGTAATTAAAAATAAATGTGAACTTTAATAACATTTATGAGTGTAATAAGGTATTTATTGTGTATACGGGTGTTTAGTGTTTTAAAACTTTAGTGATAACATTTTCAAAAAAATTTAAATTTAAATTTAAAATTTAATTATTGGAGTACTGGGATGTTGTTTTTATAGTGGGTACAATGGAGTATGTTTTAAGTTTATAAAACATTTACAAATTTATTTTGATAATTTGTTTTAAAATGTAAAAAATTATTAATGAGAGTAAATAATTTGTATTTAGTTATTTATAATTTTGTATTTGGTAACAATTATTAACATTTATTTGAATTTTTTTGTAATTTTTTATGTTAATATTTGTATTTTTCATATATGTTTACATATATGTAAAAAATAATTATTAATTTTTAAATAAAATTTAAATTTAGGGGCCTATTATGATGGCGGGCACCATAACGGAACACGGGACCGACCGCCGAAGGTGCGGCGGTCCCGCCATGGCAATTAGGATGCTACCGCCACCCTGGCGGACGCATCCAGCAAATTTTTACATTGCGGCGGGCGGTGCTGTCAGCAGCACCCGCCGCAATGCAAAATATGCATGTTGTGCATTGGCATGCACAACGTGTGAGGCACCGCGCGGTGCCTGCCACCTTGTGCAAGCCAATGAAGGGGGGTACCCCCCAAGTGCAGGCATCCACCGCCCCACCCCCCGGGGGCCCGCAACGGGCCCCCGAAGGCATTCTTCGCATGCCTTTCCATGGCGGAGTCTCCGCCATGGAAAGGCATGTCACTGCAGGCATGCTAATATGGATGGCGGTGCCTGCAAGGCACCGCCACCATGTTGTCTGCCTTTTCCACCCGGCCGGCAATCCGACCGGCGGAAAAGCGGCGGACGGTCTTTCCGTCCGCCGCGGTGCCCCTCGCCATGCTAATATGGCGGGGGGTGGAAAAGGATATTTGGCGGGCGGATCGCGGATCCGCCAGACATCCTAATGGGCCCCTTAGTTATAGTAAATTATATATGTTGATATTAGGAATAGTATATTATATATGTTTAGTGTGCAGTACCTACCATGACTTTATATGTTTTGTAGTGGGAATAGTAAATTAAATATGTTTTGTGTCCAGCACCTTTACCTATTTTATGTAGTTTGCAGAGGGAATATTAAATTATATATGTTGTAAGTCCAGCACCTTCTATGATTTAATATAGTTTGAAGTGGGAATAGTAAAATAAATATATTTTTATTGTCCAACACCTTCCCAGACTTAGGGGCCGATTCCGATTCGGGCCGGAAAACGTACCGACCGACTCGGAGCCGGAATAAATACCGTCCGACACGTACCGGTGCAGCCCGACCCGCAAAGTACGATGAAAACCGTGCTAAATCCGACCGACTCGTACGGAACACAAGCCGACCGACCGAGCCGCGCGGAAAACAGCCATCCGGCCGGAAAAGCACGCGAAACAAACCGACCGACACGCACCAGGAAGAATCCCGAACGAAACGTACCCGCGAACGTCGACACGCCAAGTACGATGAAACGCGCGGAAAACACGACCGAGTCGCACGGAGCCCAAGCCGCACGACCGACACGCATTCAAAACTGCGAGCCTAAGCAAACCAAAACCCCGCGACCGACGCGTACGCAGCACAGAAAACAGCACAAACACAGCGTGAACGAATAGGAGAGGCTCGCACGAGACAACTGGAGGGTCCGACTCGGTCACAAGAACGTCTCCTACATGCACAAAAAGAACCAAGGAAAAAAAGACACAAAAAAGGCCAAACAAGCTATCACAAAGCAAATAAATACTGGGGGGAAACAGGGAACAAAGACACACCCACAACTCCACCCATATAAAGGACACAAATCCCTACCATGATCCTTTGCAAATTCTAATTACCTGCCAGCACTCAACACCAACAGACAGCAACCACACACACACTCACAGCTCATCCATCACACAAGCCACACACCAGCAGCACCACAACAAATAGCACCCTCACATACACCCAGCAAAACACACACTCACACACCCTCACTTGCACACCAACACACACATCACTCACCAGCACCACCCAACACCATGCCCCCAAAGAAGAATCACAAGTTCCTAGATAGTGAATTGGAAGTCCTGGTAGATGAGATCCTCAGGGTAGAGCCACAGCTGTTTGGCACATTGGTCCAACAGACACCCATGGCGCAGAAAACCAAGATGTGGGAGAGGATCGTCGACAGGGTGAACGCACAATCACCATGTTTGCGCACAAAGGTAGACATCCAGAACAGGTGGTATGACGTGCGCAGGAGGGTCAAGGAGCTGTTGAAGAAGGACTACATCTTGAGCCAACACACCGGCAGTGGCCCTCCTGCCAAACCAGTATACCTCAGGCCCTGGGAGGAGAAGGTGCGGGCCATCCTACCACCAGTGAGCGTCTATGGACTAGAAAACATCCCAGAGCCTGGTGAGTACACAACTAATGTACACAATATTGTGCCACAATACACACACATCACTGTCAAGGGGAGAGTCAAACCATGCACCCTTAGCAAATACACACCAACCAAAACAGATCATCCCAAAATGTGTATGTCAGCCAGATAAACACAATACATGCCAGCTCATAGTGAAATGTAACTGTGTCATGACATGTACAAACCTAACAACAAATACAGCTAGGCAGTGGCACAAATATAACCAACAAACACAGTCAGACATGTAGCCACCACCACAACACCACCTCACAGGGAAGCTCACTGAAAGGAAGGAATACTGTGTATGCTGGGCAAGTCAGTGCAGCCAATAGCATCATGGGAGTCGTAGTCACAGAAATTGCCCACCCTCACAATGCGCACATCAACACCACCATGAACCATGCACACATCACAGGCAGTGCAAAACAACTGACAAGATGGCTGACACTGGCTACTGCTGTGGGGAGCACAAGGCCCTGCTGGCAACTGTGCACCAACAAACAGCACAACACCACTGCCTGACATCCTGAAAGCCAACTTGCACTCTCTGCAATGCAAGCACGTTGCATGGTGGGATATCTGGCTGGGTGGGAAGGAGGACTCACAGCACTGACCATAGTTACAAGCAGCTCACCTCACACACCCCCTCAACACAAACTCCACATAACCCACCTGGGAGAATGCAATGCCTCACATACCAAATGAAGATCCCACAAAGAACCACCACCCTGGGTAATGCTGAGTGAAGCACAGGGACACACCTGGGACTTGTAGCCAAACAAACGCAAGGACAACACTGTCAGCCTTACTGTCAGCCTTCCTGTCAGCACAGGCACACTACCCCACAGGGAAGCAGAGTCAAAAGGAAGGAAGTATGGGCATGCTGGGAAGGGGGGTGTAGGCAATAGCATGATGGGAGTTGGAGTCACAGATACTGCTCACCCTCACAATTGGCCCATCAACACCACTCTGAACCATGCTCATATCACAGGGAGTGGATAAGGACTGACAAGATGGCTGACACTGGCTACTGCTGTGGGGAGCACAAGGCCCTGCTGGGAACTGTGCACCAACAAACAGCACAGCACCACTGCCTGACATCCTGAAAGCCAACTTGCACTCTCTGCAATGCAAGCACATTCCATGGTGGGATATCTGGCTGGGTGGGAAGGAGGACTCACAGCACTGACCATAGTCACCAGCAGCTCCAACCACACACCCCCCTAACACAAACTACACACAACTCACCTGGGAGAAAGCATTGCCTCACACACCAATCAAATATCCCACAAAGAACCACAACCCTGGGTCATGCAGTGTGAAGCACAGGGACACACATGGGACTTGTAGCAAAACAAACCCCAGGATAACACTGTCAGCCATCTTGTCAGCACAGGCTCACAACCCCACAGGGAAGCTAGTCAAAAGGAAGGAAGCATGGGCATGCTGGGAAGGGGGGTGGAGGCAAAAGCATGATGGGAGTGGTAGTCACAGCCCAACATCCCCCACCCACATGGCCCAGCAAGCTCACACTGAAGCATGCACACCTCACAGAGAGTGTAAAGCCCCATCAAAGATGTCTGAGACTGGTGCTCTGTTGTGGGGAGCACAAGGCCATGCTGGGAACTGGACAACAAGCAACAGCAGGACACCACTGTCAGCCATCTTGCCATTGCTGTCACACCCACACACAGTGAAGTACACTCAAAAGGAAGGAAGTATGGGCATGCTGGGAAGGGGGTGGAGGCAATAGCATGATGGGAGTGGTAGTCACAGATATTGGTCAGCCTCACAATTGGCCCATCAACACCACCCTGAACCATGCACACATCACAAGGAGTGGAAAACAACTGACAAGATGGCTGACACTGGCTACTGCTGTGGGGAGCACAAGGCCCTGCTGGCAACTGTGCACCAACCAACAGCAGGACACCACTGACTGACATCCTGAAAGACAAATTGCACTCCCTGCAATGGAAGCAAGTTCCATGGTGGGATATCTGGCTGGGTGGGAAGGAGGGCCGGATGTCAACCCAATACAACCAATGCAGACCATGTACACACCCCAACATTCACATGGAAATGCCCAAATAATGCAGGACAATGTGCTACACCAATATCAACCCCTGACTGTGACAACTTAGGACAATGCAATGTACAGGCCCGCATCCAGAGGCACAGTCACAACTGTCAGGTGTGTCAACCATTGATGCCTGCAGAAACATAACATACATTGTGTGTGTCTCCCTAAAACAGGTGATGATGGGGACACAGCAGCAGACGCTGAGGACTCCCCGTCCAAGGCTCAAGAGGATACGGAGCTCACTGGTGTGGAACAGCCACTGCCCTCCTCGGATGAAGAAGACCAACCTGGCACCTCCAGAGCAAGTCATCATGCAGCACCAGCAGGACCACCAGCTGCACCCCCTGCACCCACCCCTCCAACGACTGTCAACACACATACCACCCCTGCCGACATGGAAAGACCAAGGAGCACCACCACCACCAGCACAGGGACCCTGGACCAACATGGGGCCATGGACACCAACACCACCAACAACCCCCAAGGGGGCCCAGGGTCACCTGTGCATGCCACCTCAGGTACTGCACGTGTCGCCAGGGGTGGTGGGAGGGGTGGGAGACACAGGTCACTGATCGCAGAGGGGTCTGGACTGCATGATGACCCACAACTGGCACGCATAGCCGATGCGTACCAGTCCAGCACCGGAGAGCTCAGCCAGGTAGTGGGGCTCCTCAGGGACATTAAACAGCAGCAGGCTGCCCATCATGCCCCCTTGGACTCACACATGTCCCGCGTGGAGTCCAAGTGGGACACACTGCAAGAGATGACGGCGGTGCATAGGGACATACTACAATGCCTCCGCCAGATGAGCAGCAACCAGTCAACACCTCCCTGTGTGCCCACAACATCTGCTGCTGAAACAACTGCAACTGCCACAGGGAGGGAGGATGACTCTGGCGGAGAGTCCCCTGCACCGCAGCAGCCTGCACTTGAGGGTCCACCCCCAAAGAAGAGGGGCCGTCCGAGGAGGGGCAAGTGAGAGGCCGATGGCCATGTGCAACCCCAGGAAGCCTAAACCTGTTCTGGATAATCACCTTTGTGCGCAAACTGTTCACCCTGTTGACTGCAACACAACTCTCCCACATGACATGGGGAGCTCAAGTTGGACCAATGTCTCAGATGACTGTGGACTTTACTCTGGACATTTCTGCTACCAGGACTTCCAAATCATCTAGGAACTTTGGATTACAATCACAATGTACAGCACCCACCATCCTGTGCACTATACTCACACATGTATGTCAATAAACTCACTAATACACCATACTTGCCTCTGTTGTGATTCCTACGTTGTCTCTGAAGTGGCAATGATGATCTGGGAAATGACACAGTGCATGCTAACTGCTACAGCAAGTACAACACTGGCATGTGAGTCATGGCGACGTCACACATATGAGGGAGGCACACCACCAGGGCTACACAACACATACACACCATGGCCATCTGACTCATCGCCTACACTGATGTTGCCAGGAAATACGTTGCATTGCACAGACCCAACACCTATTCACAGTCTGTGTTAACTAGCCCACTGGTGCAGTAAGCAAATGTCAGTCAGATGTGTGACCACAGACAACGCACATCACAAAGTGAAGCACAGGTTTATTACACATTTGCAACATGTTGTAACCACCACAGATGCAAGGTAATCCCACCTGGCAGCGGGCACACAGTCAACAAGTGTAGAAGGAAGGAAGTCCATGGGTGTGGTGCACATCACCTGTAGGGACACGACAGCTACCACCCTGGAAGTCGAATCACGGTGTCGGGGATCACAGTTGACCAAACCACTCTGAAAGTACCCTGTGAAGGACAGAAATGACTAACCCTGGGCGAAGTGCTACGCTACGCTCGCGTAGTTTGCGAAGTTTGCGCTACTTCGCACAACGCGAATTGCACGTAGCACAGTGCGAACACGCGTAGCGTAGCGTAGCGTAGTGCCGCGGTCATTTTTTGCTTGCTCGCGGTCCTCAACGTCAAGTTGGCGACCGCGAGCAAGCAAAATGACATCCCGGCGAGACTTTTTCCTCGTTCGCGATCAGCAACATCAAGTTGCCGATCGCGAGCGTGGAAAATAAACCTCCCGGCGAGATTCTCAACGCGGGGAGGTCAGGTTTCTCATTGCGAGTGGTCGCGTATGCTTGCGACCGCTCGCGATGAGAAACTACCAGTCCGCGTTGAGAAAGCTGCCGCTCGAGTAAAAATCTACTCGGCGGCAGTAGCAACAGCTCGCACTGTGCAAGTTGCCGTTTTCAATGATTGCACAGTGCGGACAAGCATCCGGCACTGTGCAATCATTGCGAACAGTGCGCTACGCAGTTCGCGTAGTGCTACGCGAAGCTTGCGTAGTGCGAACTGCACTTTGCGTAGCTTCGCGAAGCATTACTTCGCGAACTACGCCCACCCTTAGAAATGACACACAGTCAAAAGCACTGAAGAACAGGACAGAACTGCAATACTCATGCCCAATACATGTCACAAGATACCCACCCAGAACCAAGTTAGCATGTCAACACTGTTGGGGAGTACAGACTACCTGTAAGGACACATCGCTACACGCATACAGTCATGTAGCACATGCACACACTCAAACAGCACCAGAGCACCACCAACACATATCATGCAAACTCACATCAGTTACATGACATCTCTGGATACTTACATTCAGCTGAAGAAGTTGGTGATGAGCTGTGTGCGGACATCATCATCATCATCATCATCATCACTGGCATCGTGGTCCAGGCCAGGATCCTCCACAGGTGGCGGACGTTGGTCATCGTCATCCAGGATGAGAGGCAACTCCTTCCGCACTGCCAGGTTGTGTAGCATGCAGCAGACGATGACAATCTTGCACACCTTTGCCGGGGCATATGGGAGGGACCCTCCTGTCTTGTCCAGGCAGCGGAAGCGGCTCTTCAGGAGACCAAATGTCCGCTCAATAACTCTCCTCGTCCGACCATGTGCCTCATTGTAGCGCATCTGGGCTGGTGTCACAGGGTTCCTGAGGGCGTCAGCAACCACGGCATGTTGGGATATCCGGAGTCACCTACATACAGACAATTGCACATTAGCTGAGTTGGAAAGAGGGTGGGACACTACATTGCAGAACACACACAATGGTACAAAGTCAGTACACACCAACAAGCCAGGCACGCTGGTTCCGCATCTGTGACATCATCCTCGGGATGCGACTACTCCTCATCACGTAGGCATCGTGTGCAGAACCGGGGAAACGGGTACACACATGTGTGATGGTCATATCTGCAAGACAGACCACCAGTGCATTGACCGAGTGGTAGTGCTTGCGGTTCCTGTATGCCTGCTCCTGGGCCTGTGGTGGTACCAAAGCCACATGTGTCCCATCAATGGA
The DNA here is from genome assembly GCA_963921515.1 of Calotriton arnoldi. NCBI lineage: Eukaryota > Metazoa > Chordata > Amphibia > Caudata > Salamandridae > Calotriton > Calotriton arnoldi. The sequence goes on along the minus strand of CAWUFW010015987.1, from coordinate 149,513 downwards.
GCCAATGACATGCGGCATCCTCCCCAGGGCATAGAAGTCACTCTTCACACCAGTCAGTTGCTGGAGTCTAGGGAAATAGATGTACTGGTTCAGGTATATCAACATAGCCTCCAATACATCGCGGAGCACACGGCTGAACATGGTCTGTGACATCCCACCAGCAGTCGCCAGAGTGTGTTGAAAGGTACTGGTGGCAAAGAAGTGTAGGGCTGCCATCACCTTCACCTTGGGGGTCAGCGCTGTAGGATACGGCCGGCCAGGTTGCAGGTGTGGTGCCAAGCGCACTGCCAAATCATCAATCAGCTGCCTGGTGAAGCGGTAGCTTCGGATGCTGTCACGTTCCACCATCGTTGCCAGGTCAGGGAATGGTCTATGGACAGCTGGTGCCCTGCAGTGCATAGGTGAAGAAAGAAAGATTGTCAGTCACCCCACATATGTGGCATTGAACACACTCAATATCACATGACACATCATTATGAGGCACAAGTACATGATGTGTGCAGTTCCGTAAGGACATGTATGGCACATACATGGCCAACATCCAACATCACAGTTCAACAAGTGGCATCAATAAGTCCCAGGTTGTGCCATTGGGTATCATGAGGACGTGTCACATTTCCCATCTCCTGCTGCCACGTTACAAACACACCCCACAGTGACATGTGAGGACAGATGTGCCCCAGGCATCACAGCCCAACGACAGGTAGATTCCCAGGGACCCTGTATTGCCACATGGACACTGGCATGACATGGCGTATCATGTATACACCACAGCAAAACAACCATGACCCCCACAGGTAGTGGTCCCTGTTGCCTCGGCAGGACAGACATGGACGTCTGTGACACACACACGCACAACATCAAAGTCCATGCACAAACAACGTGGATGTGGAGACTGTCTCCCATTGTGCACATGAAATCAGAGACATTGTAAACACAACATGCACACAGACTGCGGAGGACCATCACTATTGTGCCAATGGGTCAGCCTGGGTTAAACATACCATCCCACATGGGACTCAGGGGGCATGTGACATGACATACACATACAACACCGTGAAATGTGACCATGCCACATGCTCAGATATGAACAGTTGCACATCACAGTGTTCATGTACACAAAACACCAAGGATACTGTCCCCATGAACACGTGCACAGCCTGGGGGTGGCTGCCCCAAGTGACACCCACAGAACAACATGTTCACCCCCATACACGGAATAGGTAATGCAGCCTTACATGCCTTAGGATACAGTTTGGACAGGCTGTGGTGTTGTAGAGTGTGCCCCTCACTCCCTGGGAAGTATATGTGGCTGGCATATGTTCACCTGTGACAGGCATGGTGACATATGCCAGTGACATGTACAGGGACGCGTTGGACAGCAATGGACCGATCGGTGCGCACACATTGGCCATTGCATTCAATGTGTGCTGGTACGCGTTGTATTCGCAATACGCGTTGGACAGCAATGGACCGATCGGTGCGCACACATTGGCCATTGCATTCAATGTGTGCTGGTACGCGTTGTATTCGCAATACGCGTTGGACAGCAATGGACCGATCGGTGCGCACAAATTGGCCATTGCAATCAATGTGTGCGGGTGCGCGTTGTATCCGGAGCACGCCTTGAACAGCAATGGACCGATCGGTGTGCCCGGCCGGCCCATTGCAATCAATGTGTGCTGAGTGCAGCGTTGTATCCCGGATGCGAGTTGAACAGCAATGGACCGATCGGTGTGCCCGGACGGCCCATTGCAATCAATGTGTGCTGGTACGCGTTGTATCCCAGTGCGCGTTGAACAGCAATGGACCGATCGGTGTGCCCGGCGGCCCATTGCAATCAATGTGTGCGAGTGCAGCGTTGTATCCCGAGTACGCCTTGAACAGCAATGGACAGATCGATGTGCCCGGCCGGCCCATTGCAATCAATGTGTGCGGAGTACAGCGTTGTATCCCGAGTACGCCTTGAACAGCAATGGACCGATCGGTGTGCCCGGCCGGCCCATTGCAATCAATGTGTGCGGGTATACGTTGCATCCGGATGCGCCTTGAACAGCAATGGACCGATCGGTGTGCCCGGCCGGCCCATTGCAATCAATGTGTGCGGAGTGCAGCGTTGTATCCCGAGTGCGCCTTGAACAGCAATGGACCGAGCGGTGTGCCCGGCCGGCCCATTGCAATCAATGTGTGCGAGTGCAGCGTTGTATCCAGTGCAGCGTTGAACAGCAATGGACCGATCGGTGTGCCCGGCCGGCCCATTGCAATCAATGTGTGTGAGTGCGCGTTGTATCCGGGTGCGCCTTGAACAGCAATGGACCGATCGGTGTGCCCGGCCGGCCCATTGCAATCAATGTGTGCGGGTGCGCGTTGTATCCGAGTGCGCCTTGAACAGCAATGGACCGATCGGTGTGCCCGGCCGGCCCATTGCAATCAATGTGTGCGGGTACGCGTTGTATCCCGAGTGCGCGTTGAACAGCAATGGACCGATCGGTGTGCCCGGCCGGCCCATTGCAATCAATGTGTGCGGGTATGCGTTGTATCCCGAGTGCGCCTTGAACAGCAATGGACCGATCGGTGTGCCCGGCCGGCCCATTGCAATCAATGTGTGCGAGTGCAGCGTTGTATCCGAGATGCGCCTTGAACAGCAATGGACAGATCGGTGTGCCCGGCCGGCCCATTGCAATGAATGTGTGCGGGTACACGTTGTATCCCGGGTACGCGTTGAACAGCAATGGACCGATCGGTGTGCCCGGCCGGCCCATTGCAATCAATGTGTGCGGGTACGCGTTGTATCCCGAGTACGCGTTGAACAGCAATGGACCGATCGGTGTGCACCCATTGGCTATGGCCTGGCCTGGCAACGGACGCGTTTTCAAATTTTGAACGAGTCTGATGCTGGAAATTCAGTTGGTCGCCCATAACAATGTTGCAAATTCATGGGTGTCATGAAGTTGAACTTTTGAAGGATGCTGTGGGCGTGTGTAAGTGGTGCAATTCCATGGATTGGCCAGATTCAGAAGATGCTAACTACTTGGACCTATCACTTTGGACACATGGGACAGTAACTGCCTCTGCAGCACACATATAATGCTGGCTGTTCCCCTGAGAGCTCACTTGCCTGCACTACATGCTCCAGGACGACATCTGCCACCACCACTGCTGCTGAATCTGCACCCTCTGGACCCTGCAATGGCACGTACTGTGGAGAGAGCCCCAGCCTTCAGCACTGAGGAGAACCAGGCCCTGCTGGACAGCCTCCTTCCACAGTACAGCAAGCTGTATGGGAAAGCAGGGGAGCAGGTGAGTGTTCTGTCCACTGCCTTCCTAAATGTGCATGTTGTCTGACTAGCAAGGCTAACAGTCTGCACACCACTGGCTAGCAGGCTCACTGAGTAGTTGTCACCCCCATAGTGTGTAGTTACATGCACTGGACAGGTATAGTGCAGTGACAGTGCATTTAAACAAGGTTTTACTTCCCAAGCAATGATACCATGTAGTTACTGCTGGCATACTGTCCATGGCCATCTTTGCACTGCCTGTGTACATCATGTGCCCCTGTGATTGAGACATGTATACACAACTGTGTAATGCATGGATATGTTGCATGTGTAGTAATAGCATTCTCACTTTGTCATCCTCACAGGTTGATGCCCACCAGAAGCAGAAGATATGGCTGACCATCGTCCGGGCAGTGAGATCCGTGGGGGACTACAAGCGCCGGATCCGCAACTGCCAGAAGAGGTGGCAGGACCTTCGGGGCTGGACCCGGAGGATCGCACGGGTCCAGCTGAAGCTGTCGCCTCCTCGCAGGAGGGGCGGACACCGGACCCTGACCCCCACATGCTCAGGATCCTGGCGGTGGTCTTCCCTGATCTGGATGGGCAGCTGAAGGCCAGAGAGCAGCAAGGAGGGGGTGAGTCCATGACTGCATTGTGAACTTTGTCTGCCATGCTATGTGCCCTCCTCTGGCCTGGTTAAACTTCCACAGTACATCAGTCATGTGGTCCAGGACCCATGTCCCTCAATTGTGCACTGCCCACTCCTCATCTGATACCCAGGTGTGGCCCTTGCAGTCAGGGAATTGTGTCACTTGGGTACTGTGTCCTTGCAGTTTGCTTGACTCAAGGTGGGGGACAGCATCTGTTCCCCTAACTCTGTGGTGGGCATCATGGGTGGGTCCATTGCTTACACAATGCCTGTGTTCTGACATGTAATCTGCGTGTCACTTTGATATGTGGTCCAATTGCTGAGCTGATCCACCACATGTGCCTGGGGTATCTGGCACACACCCATGCTGCGGGTGGGAACAATGTTTGGGCCCCTGGAGTGTGTATATTACGTGTGTCACACATACTTAGCCAGCTGCCTACTGTCCAGGGCTCATCCCTCATTCATGTGGGGCAGGACAGTCATGCCTACTCCAGGCCATACAATACACTCTGTACTCCCACTCCCGTGTATCAGCTGACACGTTGTGCTCAGTGATATGTCCCCTCAGGTGTCTGCCTCTGTGTCAGTGTGCTGTGGCTTCGTTGTCAGGACTGCTGGGGTGTTTCTCGGTTGGGGCTCAGCATGCCACCGGAGATGTGACCATAGGAGACGATACTTGTGTGACACATAGGTGTTTGAACACCTGACCGTGCAGACTGGGGTATGCGAATGTGAAGTCCATGCAGCTGTTTCCCATTCACAGCAGATTGTGAGGTGCTCAGGTTCAGAGGGTTGTGTTACAGGTCTCCCATATGTCCAATCGGTATGACCTGGACAGATAAGGGTTCAGATGATGTGGTGTGTGGGGGATGTACATGTGCACTTGTTCAGCTCCAGGACTTGCATTCCCCATGACCTACTATTGTGACACAGTGCAGACTGTTGTTGTGTGGCTGCCCTGCCCATGTGACTGGAGACAGTGATGTATGACTTAGCAGGCATGCCTGTGCCATGGCATGTGACTTCCTATGGGTGATCCTGCAGGGGAGTGACATGTGCTACATGCACACCATAGTGGCAATGGCTATCAGCACATGTGTGCATCGTGGTGTCTGTTGCTGGTATGCATCACATGCATTTCATATATCTGACTCTGGGCATCACTTTCATCCGGGCACCTGTACTGACTCAGTGGCAAGAGTTGTGATGTGTGCATGTTCACATGCTTCACCGTGTTCTCTGCACCGTCCAACTACTGTGTAGGTGGTGCATGTGTCCACACTGGGGTATTGCCAGCCAACGGACGCCAGACAGATGGGTGCAAGGCCAGGTGGGATGTGAGTGCCATGGTTGACGATCAGACTGACAATTGGCTTCTCCTATTCTGTTTGGGCAATTTTAGCAATGTCCAACTAAGGATGCCAGGCCTTGCTCTGTATTGTGCTGTACTTACTGTGGTGTGTGCGTTCGGTGCAGGTGACTGATGTCTGTCTGTTTCCCTATTGTTTGCAGATACATCCACGGCCACAGGAGGGGACAGCTCCACGGACCAGGAGGAGCCGCAGAGCCAGACTGGGTCAACAGCCGAGGAGTGGTCGGAGGGACCCAGTGGCACGGAGGGCGAGGGAGCCACACCGAGGAGTCCTCAGCACCATCCACCTCAGCTGAGGACCACAGCAGCTCGGAGGATGACTCCCTTATGGAGGCGGGTGTCAGCAGCCACCACACCCCAGCTAGTGTTGCTGTCTCCGCCACCACCACCACCACCGCCCTCCCATCGGCTCCCATTCCCGAGGTCCGTGGAGGCTCCCATGTTCGGGAGCGTGTCTCCTTCGGGCCAGGCACCGCACCCCCTGCCCCTGTGTCCCCTGCTGCCCTGAGTGAGGAGTCTGTGTACCTCCTTTGCCAGCTCCATGTAGGGCAGACAGCGATGCTGAGTGTCCTCCATGCCCACACCACTCTGTTGACTCAGCTGGTGTCGTTCATGGAGGGCATCTCATCGGGCATGTCTGCCCTACAGAGGGGCAATAGGTCCATGGACTCCTCCCTGATGGCAGCAGTGTCCCTCCTCCAACAGTCCCTCACCCCTCCTGCCTCTGCCCCATCCACACTCCCCAGCACCTTACCTGTCCCAAGCACACACACACCGGCACAGGCACACACCAGCACAGACACGAGCAGCACACACACACACACGCCACAGACAAGACGCACACGCACGCACAGTCAGGGGACTGAAACCACACTCACAGGGGATGGGGCCCAGTCACACACACACGCATCCACGAGCACTGCGCAGTCCACAGTTGCCTCTCCCTCCAAAGCCCCCTCCGTTGCCTCACCTGCAACCCCAAAGACCCAGCGGCTCTTCCTCAGTGACCTCGGCCTCTTCCCCTCCGATCCAGCTGATACAGCATTCAGGGGGAAGAGGAAGCCCACCCACATGGAGAGGAGTGCCCCTCGCCACCGGACACCCTCCCCCAGGCGCAGACCAACTGACGCACCCATCCGCAAGTCCCACCGGACCCGGAAGAGCAAGACCCCGCCGCCACCCTGCAGCTCAGGCACCAAGTCTCCTTCCTCCATCCCTCAGGCCCCCACTCCACAGGTGCCCCCACCACACCCTGCCCCAGGTTCCCCCACCCACAGATACACCATCCCCAAAAGGATCAGGCCTTCTCCCCCTGCCACTTGCTCTTCCGGCCCCACACCCCCGCTGCGCTTGTCTGTGCCACTGGTGTGGAGACGGTGTCCTCCCCCTCTGTCCTGCCCACCTTACCTGATCCCCATTCTCCTCCCCTGGAGGTAGGCACTGCAGTGGAGTCCACTACCACCCTGTCTGACTTGGGCACTGCAGTGGGGAACCTGTCCACTCCATCTGCACGGTCCCCTGCAGTCTTGCCGGCACCCACACCATCAGAGTCATGCCCCCACTTGTGCCGGCACACACCATGTCAGACACCTCCACTGCAGTTGTCAGTGGCTCTCCAGCACCCACCACCCCTTCCCTGCCTCCTTCTGGTGAGCCATGATCCTGTCCCTGCGGTGCCTGGCCTGCCCCCTGTATGCCCCTCCGAGGGGATTGTCCCTGGCTTTCATCAGTGCAGGCATGCTTTGGTTGACATCTGCCACTGTCACCCTGTTTTGACTTTCAAGTTGGACTGGCCATTGGCCTTTGTTAACATTTGTGCTGGACATCAACTGTTAGACCCACATATGCTGAATAAAGCACCTTTCTGTTCTCTAGTGCTTTTGCTTCTGATGTACATGTTGTTGATGATGCTAACCATGCCCTTGCTGCAGTGATGGTGATATTTGGTCTCATTATAATGAAGTGTTACTGTGCAGGAACACATGTGGTCCAGGGGAATGTGTCCTATCCTGTGGTGTATCCATGTCATCCTTAGCAGCATCTGAGGGTGTCATGTGTTCAATATTTGGCAATGGGATTTCCTACTTACATTAGCAATTTCACATCTGTGGCTTCCACCCCTGCACATCTGTTGTGCCTGCCATTGTTCAATTCGTCTACTTCCCTGACCGTGTGGCCATCTCCACTGGACATGCAGGTTTGGGCATCAATGGGGAAGGACTCATCTGTGTTGTCAGTGCAACATTGCTATACAAGTGTGTTGGATCAGTGCTGATGATTTCGTTGGCACTCCCATGACCAGGCTGATGTGACGGGAGCATTCATTTGGTGCTAATTGTTGAGTGTGTGACCAAGTGCTCAGCTGACATGATGGAGCCCTACTGAGGCAACATATGGCACAGCTTTCCTCACACAGGAGTGGAGTCCCCTCATGGCAGTGTGTACTCCTGTGACATTGCCTGCGCCCAAGGTGTGTGTTATATGAGCATGTCTGTGTGTTCACTTCCGTTTAGCTGTGCATGCTGGGATCCCTAGTGTTGTACCTGTTTGTGATGCTTGCTGAGTTGACCTATGTACCCCCAAGTCTTCTCCCTGGATTCTCTGTGATGTGGGTGCATGGCACATTACTGGTCATCAGGGTGTCACCCATAGGTGTGTTTGCTGTCAGGGCTGAGTTTGTGTGCAGACGCAGATGGGTCACAGTCAGGATTCCCCTTGGCACTTGTTGTTTACACCTGTCATGTGATTTCCAGTTTGTGTTATCTTTCAGTGATTGTGATACGTTGTGTGTGTGACTGCTGGCACTCCTCAGGGTCCGGGCTGCAATGTTGGTAGTTGTCTATGTGTGTTCTTTGTGGGTGACCTTGGCTTCTTCATTGGTGTGTGACTGTGGCTGGGATCCCATTGGTTGGTGTGGTATTGCCGTCATGTCCATGTACAGCGTAGTGTGCAGTGTGTCAGACATTCAGGAGTCTTGTTGAGTGGCCATGTGTGATGTGTTTCTGCACCTTGGTTCCCACCCACCACCCTGGGATTGTCATGGGTGCATGTCCAATGTCACCAGTGCATGTGTGCTTCACTGCTGCACATTGTTGGAGGTCGAGGTGTGTGGTGTTGAGTGTGTGCAGATGAGAGTTGTTGCCCAGCTAGACCCCTGCCTCCATGTTGGCCTTGGCTTACTGGCCGTGCTTATTGATTTGTGCTTGTGTAGGTGTGATGGTAGTTTGTTGCTCAGGACACATGACTGTGGTTCACAGTGTGAACGACATCTAGCTTTGTCATCACAGTGGGATTGTAATGCAGCCCAGGGTCACCACATTGTGGGGACCCTGGGGGTAGTGCTGTGGTGTGTCTGTGTCTTGCTGTGTCAGTTGCTGTTCCTACATGCTTGTGTGACATGTGTGATTTGTGCTCCCTCTCATCTGACAATGCCTGATTGCCCACATAGGGTATTTGGATCCATGAGTTACCTTTGTGTGGCACTGTATGCACATCTGTGTAATTGGTATTCAGGCCTCCTCATGTGTTGTGTGGTTGCCTGGGGACACTGGCACCCCCCTCACCTGTTATGTTTGATGTGCAGTGTGGGTCTGCCTGTTTGTGTTTGTGCATCTGCACCACTGCATTGGCATATCTTTGGTGTGCCATTGGCTGTATGTTGTTTGGTGGGTTTCCCCTGCTGTCCCTGGGACTCCTAGGTCATCGGTCAGCACAATGATCATGGTTTGTGTGTCCCATTGCTGCCATGGTATGGTTTCTGTTCACCTCACATCTACAGTCTCCACAGGGTATCTGCATTTGTGTGCCCATTGGTGCAAATATGTGGGTCTGCATTCTGATGGTCACTTCTGTCATTGTGTCATTGATGAATGTTGACAGTGTCAGCTCCCATGGGTGTTGTTTGTCTGCACATGGCCAAAGGTATGTCTTATTTGCACTGCAGTATTTGCCTCCCCCAATCTATGTTGCAATGGGACACATGCACTACTTTGCCACTGATGTGTATTATGTTCTGTGACCAGGAATCATCCATGCAGTTTGGCAGTTGCAGCTTTTTCTTTGTCAACACTTGCATTTTGGTCACTGTGATGATGGGGGTTTGGACCCCATTGCCACAATGTTCAAGATGTGCTTCAGCCATGGACCCCACACTTACCTTTTGGTCACTGTGATGATGGGGGTTTAGGCCCCATTGCCACAATGTTCAAAATGTGCTTCAGCTATGGAACCCACACTTCCCTTTTGGTCACTGTGATGATGGGGGTTTAGGCCCCATTGCCACAATGTTCAAATTGTGCTTCAGCTATGGAACCCCACACTTCCCTTTTGGTCACTGTGATGATGGGGGTTTAGACCCCATTGCCACAATGTTCTGAATGTGCTTCAGCTATGGGCCCCACACTTACATTTTGGTCACTGTGATGATGGGGTTTGGACCCCATTGCCACAATGTTCAAGATGTGCTTCAGCCATGGACCCCACACTTACCTTTTGGTCACTGTGATGATGGGGGTTTAGACCCCATTGCCACAATGTTCTGAATGTGCTTCAGCTATGGGCCCCCACACTTACATTTTGGTCACTGTGATGATGGGGGTTTGGACCCCATTGCCACAATGTTCAAGATGTGCTTCAGCTATGGACCCCACACTTACCTTTTGGTCACTGTGATGATGGGGGTTTAGACCCCATTGCCATTATGTTCTGAATGTGCTTCAGCTATGGACCCCACACTAACATTTTGGTCACTGTGATGATGGGGTTTTGGACCCCATTGCCACAATGGTCATGGCCTGCTTGCATTGTGGGGGCCACACACATATATGTGTGGCACATGTGATAGGGGGTCACATTGTATGTTCAAAGTCATGTTCAGTGTTGTAGCCATTTGACGCAGTCTACACACACTTGTCATGGTGAGGGGGATGTCTTTTTCTTGCATTCCCTAGGTTGTGGTGTGCTGGTTGTGTCATGCATTGTCCATCCTATGAGTGGGGGTGGTGTTGGTGGTAGGCATCCAGCCCCCATGGGTAGAGGTGGTAGTAGTGACAGGCATCCAGCCCCCCATGGGTAGAGGTGGTAGTAGTGGTAGGCATCCAGCCCCCCATGGGTAGAGGTGGTAGTAGTGGTAGGCATCTGGTACCCCCTGGGTAAGGGTGGTAGTAGTGACAGGCATCCAGCACCCCATGGGTAGAGGTGGTAGTAGTGGTAGGCATCTGGCACCCCTGGGTAAGGGTGGTAGTAGTGACAGGTATCCAGCACCCCATGGGTAGAGGTGGTAGTAGTGGTAGGCATCTGGCACCCCCTGGGTAAGGGTGGTAGTAGTGACAGGCATCCAGCCCCCATGGGTAGAGGTGGTAGTAGTGGTAGGCATCCAGCCCCCCATGGGTAGAGGTGGTAGTAGTGGTAGGCATCTGGCACCCCCTGGGTAAGGGTGGTAGTAGTGGTAGGCATCCAGCCTCCCATGGGTAGAGGTGGTAGTAGTGAGAGGCATCCAGCCCCCCATGGGTAGAGGTGGTAGTAGTGGTAGGCATCTGGCACCCCCTGAGTAGGGGTGGTAGTGGTGGTAGGCATCCAGCCCCCCATGGGTAGAGGTGGTAGTAGTGACAGGCATCCAGCCCCCCATGGGTGGAGGTGGTAGTAGTGGTAGGCATCTGGCACCCCCTGGGTAAGGGTGGTAGTAGTGACAGGCATCCAGCCCCCATGGGTAGAGGTGGTAGTAGTGGTAGGCATCCAGCCCCCATGGGTAGGGGTGGCAGTAGTGACAGGCATCCAGCCCCCCATGGGTAGAGGTGGTAGTAGTGGTAGGCATCTGGCACCCCTGGGTAAGAGTGGTAGTAGTGACAGGCATCCAGCCCCCATGGGTGAAGGTGGTAGTAGTGGTAGGCATCTGGCACCCCCTGGGTAAGGGTGGTAGTAGTGACAGGCATCCAGCACCCCATGGGTAGAGGTGGTAGTAGTGGTAGGCATCCAGCCCCCATGGGTAGGGGTGGCAGTAGTGACAGGCATCCAGCCCCCATGGGTAGAGGTGGTAGTAGTGGTAGGCATCTGGCACCCCCTGGGTAAGAGGTGGTAGTAGTGGTAGGCATACAGGCCCCTATGTGTATGTGTGGCATTGGTGAGGGCCATCCCGCCCCTATGGTGCTGCTGTTGCTGGTGTAGGTATTTCTGCATCCCTCTGTGTGTGATGTGTCGGGTACGTGTAGTTTGTTTTTGTTGTTGGTGTCTGACTTACCTTCTGCGCCGTACGCGTCCGTGCCTGTTCCGGTAATAGAGGTAGAATATTGGTAGGATCGGTACGAAGGGATTCATGGTTGGTTCGTCTTGTTCGTCTTTCTCTTTGCTTCGCCTCGTCCTCGTCGCTGGCATGTTCGTCTCGTAGCCGTGGATCGTGTTGTGGCGCGAATCGGAGCTTATGTGCGCCTCGCCCGGATGCTTTGACGTGCCGTGCGTAGCGACGGGTTCGGCGCGTACGGGATGTGCATCGTACTTGTCCGGCCGGACGGGGCTGCATTTTTGCTTTTGTGCGGCTCGATTCTACGATTCCGGATCCGGCTCGGTCGGGGAACTGGACCTGGATTGGGTGAGTACGACTGGGTCGGAATCTATGCTGTAGTGCGCATCGTACTTGCTCGTTTGGAATAATGTGCGGATCGGTCGGGAAACAGGCATTCGCATGGCTTTTTTCCCGACCGAATGGTGTTAGGTGCGTCTCCGACCGAGATCGGAATCGGCCCCTTATTGTTAATTGGAGTGGGAATATAAAATTATATATGTTTAGTGTCCAGCACCTTCCCTGATTTAATGTAGTTTGGAGTGGGAATAGTAAATTATATATGTTTTGTGTCCAGCGCCTTCCATGACTTATTATTAATTGGAGTGGAAATAGTAAATTATATATGTTTAGTGTCCAGCACCTTCTCTAACTTATTATTAATTGGAGTGGGAATAGTAAATTATATATGTTTAGTGTCCAGCACCTTTTCTAACTTAATGTAGTTTGGAGTGGGAATAGTTAATTAGATATGTTTTGTGTCCAGCACCTTCCCTGATTTAATGTAGTTTGGAGTGGGAATAATAAATTATATATGTTTAGTGTCCAGCACCTTCCCTGACTTATTGTTAATTGGAGTGGGAATATTAAATTATATATGTTTAGTGTCCAGCACCTACCCTGACTTAATGTTAATTGGAGTGGGAATAGTAAATTATATATGTTTAGTGTCCAGAACCTTCCCTGACTTATTATTTATTGGAGTGGGAATAGTAAATTATATATGTTTAGTGTCCAGCCCCTTTTCTAACTTAGGGGCTGATTAGAATGGCGGGCGGAAAACCACCCCGACCACCATGGTAGCAGAAATCAACCGTCCGCTGGTACCGCGGCAAAACCGGCGGTCCGATTAGGATCAACCACCACAAAATTCCGACCGCGGCGGAACAATGCCACGAAAGACCACCGGTAGCGGGCGGAGCTGGTGAAAATCCAACCGCGGCGGTCGGATTCGCGGCGGAAACCCACAAACCCTCCGCGAGGCCAGCAGAGTGACCGCACGTAAAATTAGGATTCCATTGAGGTGACAGCGGGACGATCCGCTGTTTCTGACTGCCGCGATCGCAAACAGTGATGAATGGGAGAGCCGGCGGAAGGGCTGTTGCATTGCCACCGCCGCGGACGCTCCGTGACAAATATGGCGGTCGACAAAAAAACACACAACAAGGCCACCAAGTGCACACATCAAACTAGCTCTGCCCCCAAAAACACCTAACACACCCCAATGACACACCCCCATGGCAATTTTAAAAATACAAATCCCAGGACAACCCACACAACACACCTGACAGCAATACTCCATTTTGACACACCCACATAGGTGAGTATAAAACCAGCCCCTTCCCTGACCAGAATCCTTTGCACTACTCCAGCCGTGAAGAAACTAAACCCTGCAGCACATTGGATAGGCAAAACAGCACACATCTCACCAGCACAACAACACACACACCACCTACACCACCCCCACCACCCTCACAACTGCACCTCAAACCATTTGAACATCACACACCATGGCACAAAAGAAAATGCCCAAATTCACAGAGAGTGAGTTGTCAGTCATGGCAGATGAGATAATCAGAGTAGAACCACAATTGTTTGGTACCCTGGTCCAACAGACACCATTAGCCACCAGAGCACAAATATGGGAAAGGATAGTCGACAAGGTCAATGCAGTAGGGACCACCTGGCGCTCCAAGCAGGAAATCATGAAGCAGCGGCATGGCCTGAAGAGGATGGTGAAAGCGAAGAACAACAAGAACTGTCAGCTGGCTCAGATGACTGGCGGTGGCCCTCCCATTCCACCAAGAACATTCACTGCATGGGAGGAGAAGGTGCTTGCCATACTGCATCCAGAGAGTCTCACAGGAATAGCCGGGGGAGTGGAGGCTGGTAAGTACAAACAAATGTATACCATTACACTGCCATGTACTGTCTTGCACAACTACAAAGCTACACCTCCTAGGCCCAATCCCATTCATCTGCACCACAATACCCAACATAGGTCTCACAGATGTAACATTCACCCCATCTGATTCACCCCAAAGGTAGCCAGCTACATTCCCAGGGTTGTATGTGGACAGGCAGCCAGCACTACAACTCCCACCAGGCCACCTTGTTCCACAGCTCAGCAAGATGGAGCACCCCCCACCCAGCCAGAAGCATGTGGCAGCCATTGTATCTCACCAACCAAACTTACAGGTAGGTAGCCATCTTCCCAGGGAGGGCTGTTTGGGGGTGGGAGGCCTGCACTACAACTCCCACCAGGCCCCCTGTCCCACCCATGAGCAGGATGGAGCACTCCCCCCACCCAGAAGCATGTGGCAGCCATTGTATGGTTCACCTTCACCTAACAGGTAGGTAGCCATCTTCCCAGGGAGGGCTGTTTGGGGCTGGGAGGCCTGCACTACAACTCACACCAGCCCCCCTGTCACACCCCTGAGCAGGATGGAGCACCCAAACCCACACCCAGAAGCATGTGGCAGCCATTGTATTGTTCACCTTCACCTAACAGGTAGGTAGCCATCTTCACAGGGAGGGCTGTTTGGGGGTGGGAGGCCCGCACTACAACTCCCACCAGGCCCCCTGTCCCACCCCTGAGCAGGATGGCGCACTCCACCCCCCCCAGAAGCATGTGGCAGCCATTGTGTTACAACAAGCAAACTTACAGGTAGGTAGCCATCTTCACAGGGAGGGGGGTATTTTGGTTGGAGGGCAGCACCACTACTCTACCCAGGCCCCCCTGTCCCACAGCTGAGCAGGATGGAGCACTCCCCCACCCAGAACCATGTGGCAGCCATTGCATTGCTCACCTCCACCTACCAGGGAGGTAGCCATATTATGCTCTCATGTCCTACCCCTGAGCAGGATGGAGCACTCCCCTCCAGCCAGAAGCATGTGGCAGCCATTGTGTTACAACAAACAAACTTACAGGTAGGTAGCCATCTTCACAGGAAGGGGGGTATTTTGGTTGGAGGGCAGCACCACTACTCCACCCAGGCCCCCTTGTCCCACAGCTGAGCAGGATGGAGTACTCCCCCACCCCAGCCCCCCTGTCACACCCCTGAGCAGGATGGAGCACCCAAACCCACACCCAGAACCATGTGGCAGCCATTGCATTGCTCACCTCCACCTAACAGGGAGGTAGCCATCTTATGCTCTCGTGTCCCACCTCTGAGCAGAATGGAGCACGCCCCCCAGCCAGAAGCATGTGGCAGCCATTGTATTACAACAAACAAACTTACAGGTAGGTAGCCATCTTCACAGGGAAGGCTGTTTGGGGGTGGGAGGCCTGCACCACAACTCCCACCAGGCACCCCTGTCCCACCCCTGAGCAGGATGGAGCACTCAAACACACACCCCGAGAGATGTGTCAGAAATTCCACCCCAATGTGACACCAGAACAGGTAAGTAGACAGTGCATGCACCCCACCATTCCTCTCAAAAAGCATGGCGCCATATGACAACACCAGCCCTCACATCCCACCAAAATTGACACAGATCCAATAGCCACTTACAGTGTTCAGACAGCTAAGCCTATGTAACTGTCACAGAAACCAAAGTGTGACTCACCAAATCACATGAAATTCAGGGCACAATCATGCACAGCACTGAATGCTATCTGTAAGTTCCATGTGGGCAGAGCTTGAAGGACCATATGAAAAAAAAGCAAGCATGGTCTGTAGAACAAATAAAGCAAAGCACATGACATGACAAAGGTATGCATGAGATAACAATGGCTAGTTCATGCTCAGGAGTAACGCCTGCCAGGCAGAGTAATCAGCAAAGATGCTTAGCATCAAGTCGTTGTGCCGCTAGTCGTTAGATGACAACATGTCCTCGTAATCACAAAATCTGCACGTGGGGCATGGTATCCATTGACATGTCACACCATGGACAAGTAATGAATGTACCTCCACATCATGTCATGATACACAGTACTGTGCAGACATACAATGTGAGAACTAGTAAACTGTGTGGTGCATAACCTGTAAATAAGATACATCGAACACCAAGCGTGAGGGGTGCACGTCAATGACCATTTCCCCTCTGTCCCACAGGTGACCAAGAACTGACTGCAGAGGATGACAACACCAACCTGCAGAGCCAGTCTCCACCCCCGGAACATGGACTCTCTGATGATGACTCCCTGGATTTCGAGGATGCGGAGCAAGAAGCTAGCCAGGCATGCCAGGACGCAACAGGTCCCAGGACCCCACTGTCCCCCCGCCACCACATCAGCAACAACAACAACTACGCTGACCCCTGCTGTAATGACCTGTGCGGCCTTCACCACCACCAGTGCTGCCTGCAACACTCTCCCTGCCCCAGAGGATGACCACCCCACCCAACCAACTGAGGAGGGCAGGGAGAGTAGGCGGGTGCGTACAGTGGTGAGGCAACAGGTCCGTGACAGCAGGGCAGGTGGGAGGGCAAGGGGGAGTCAAAGCCAACCGGACCCTGGGACCGAAGCCATGGCCAACATCACCAGAGTCCTTGGGGCCTATGAAGGGGCCCAGGGACAAACGGGCCAGACTCAGGAAGATTCCCATGAGCTTCGCCTGCTGCTGAGGTCCGTAGACACCGGCATGGGCCAAATCGTGGACCTCTTGGGCCAGCTAGTGGCGGTTCTGAGGGACAGGCCTGCGGCCCAAACAACACCTCCACCTCCCTCCGGTGGCCCGCAGGATGACAGTTCCACATCCTCCCCTGCGGCCACAGAGAGGGGGGAGTCCTCAGACCCCACTGGTCCCGCAGCAGAGGCCCCCCTGCCAAACGACCAAGGGGCCGTCCAAAGAAATCCAAGGGAGGATCCCGTGGCAAAGCACCTGCCAAACGCCAGTCAAGGAGCCAGCCATGATGGCACCCCTCTTCACCATTGCATTGACTTTGTTGACTGTCCTTCCCCACACTGCCATGTTAATGGCATCCGTCTGTTGGACTGGGTCACCACATCAATGTGGTGACTACTCGATTGTCTCATCTTCCATCACTGACAACTCATTGATTCACTATTCACCTTTTTGTAAATATTCACTTCCCTGTCACTTGTACCCATAGTAAATAAACACTCCTTACACACCTATGTAGTTGTGCCGGCTCCATGTTTATCACAAGATGTACAATGTTCACCATGATTACAATGTACCAGGAGCACGGATTGTTTGTAGGCAAGGAGAGGCTGAAGGGACCTAGGAAAACACACCAGAACAATATTCACTAGTCAGGCGGTGGCATCACAGCCATTACACAACACTTGTCATCAAGGTACTCCAATCTGCACACATTACAATGAGCAACAGTACCGACATAGACATCCTGTATCTGTGCAAAACTACCCTGTCCCAGAAACATTAGCAGCCAGCACAGAGTCAACAACAGGCTGCAGTCACAAAGCCCACCTAAACGTTTTCACAAACAACGACATCAGCAGACAATGGCCCCGTTGTACGTTTTCACTCACCTTCAAGGTAAGTAGCGGTTGATGAGTTGTTGACGCAGGTCGACACCATCGTCCTCTCCACTATCCTCGTCACTGGACATCGGTTGGTTTGCAGGTGGAGGCCTCGGCTGCTCATCAGCGTCCAGGAGCAGGGGGATCTCCTTGCGCAAGGCCAGGTTGTGGAGCATGCAGCATGCAACTACAATCTGACACACCTTTTTGGGCGAGTACATCAGTGCACCTCCGGTCCTGTCCAGGCAGCGAAATCGTGACTTCAGGAGACCAAAAGAACGCTCCACCACTCGACGTGTCCTCCCATGGGCATCATTGTAGCGGACTTTACCTGGGGTCCTGGGATTCCGCAGTGGGCTCAGCAACCAAGGCCGGTTGGGATATGCAGAGTCACCTAGGTGTGAGATACACAGACCAATTTTGTAATATAACTGTGGCAGAGGACAGCATGTCACACACACAGCACGCTACTTGACTCTGCGTACTCACCCACAATCCATGCACGCTCTGGAAGCAGATTAGCCATCAGCTGTGGCACAATGCTGTTACGCATGATGTACGAGTCATGGGCCGAGCCAGGAAATTTGGCACAGACGTGTGAGATGATCATATCCGCCTGGCACACCACTTGCACATTGATGGAATGGAAATGTTTCCTGTTCCTGTAGATGTGCTCACGTGCCTGTGGTGGAACCAGGCCAACATGTGTGCAGTCAATGGCACCAACAACATTAGGGATGTGCCCAAGGGCATAAAAATCACCCTTCACAGCCGCCAATTCATGCCTCCTGGGGAAATGGATGTATCTGTCCTTGTAGGTCATCATAGCGGACAGGACATCATGTAGCACCATGCTGAACATAGGTTGCGACATCCAACCTGCGCTGGACACCGTGTACTGGAATGAACCAGTAGCAAAGAAATGCAGGGCCGCCATCACCTAACACGTTGGTGTCAAAGCAGTCGGATACGTTCTGCGAGGCCGCAGGTGGGGTTCCAGCAGAGCACATAGGTCTTGTAGGGTAGGTCGATCCAGACGGAATTTCCGCATGACGTCCTCATCCTCCATGTCCGTCAGCACTGTGAAGGGACGATGCACATTTGGTCACCTCCTAGGTGAGATGAAAGGGAACACATGTCATTGCAATCCACCATGTGATGTGTCCAACATCTTACGTTTTGACTGACACAACGCCAACAATGACTGGCATCAAACCTCAGCTTACAGCACAACTTACATGTAGGGACACCTTCAGCTACACTAGTCGTACACTTGTCCACTGTTCACACAGTGAGTACCTCCAAAACAATATCTGACTATGTGAATGCCCAAAGGTATATGGCCACATCTTGCATAACCAGCACTGACAGTAGTTCATACAGCATATGTGTGAAACAGCAACACTACTGTCTCCTACCTAGCTGCTGTACCTGCCACACCTTCTTGCGTAAGTCGAACAGGGCACACATCAACAACACAATGAGCACAGTCTGTGCATTAAGATCAAGTATGTGCATGAGCCAAGCAAAGTAGACAGTGAAATATGCACATTGTGTAGTCAGACATTCATCACTGTGAGTTGCTCAGCCATATCACACATTGACATGTGTACCCATTGGAGAGTCCATCACAACACTGTTCTGTGTACATGCCCAGCAATATCACAAGTGACATGTGAGGGAGTACATGCCAATGTTTTCAATCATATACACCAACATGGCATGTGTAGTCAGCAGTGGGCTAAATGTTACATTGGCATTGTGTGCACTATCTTGTGCCATGAATCAGGTGTCTACTGTGCACTGTTGAGAACTGGCCCTTGCCATTGACACAGCATGATGCGTCCATAGGTGCTGTCAACGTGCTCCGCCACCCAAATCACAGTCATTGGCACCAATGGATAGCAGCCATATCGCGGTAGCGACCGCCTGACACCAGCGGTATGTCACCGCCAATGCCAAAGCCCCACTCGCGATAGTGATATACATATAGTAAAATGGCGGTTGGCATGCTCCGCCACCCAAATCACGGTCATTGGCACCAATGGATAGCAGCCATATCGCGGTAGCGACGCCTGGCCCCTGTGGTATGTCACCGCCAATGCCCATGCCCTTACAGCCAATGGGAACCGCAATCGTGGTAGCCTAATGCATTTTTGTAAATAGCGGTAGGCGTGCTCCGCTACCGCGGGGCCGGTCATTGGATGCAATTGAAAGATGCACGATCGCGGTAGCGACCGCCTGGCCCCTGCAGTGTGTCACCGCCAATGCTCATGCCCTTACAGCCAATGGGAACCGCAATCGCGGTAGCCTAATGCATTTTTTGTAAATAGCGGTAGGTGTGCTCCGCCACCGCGGGGCCGGTCATTGGATGCATTTGAAAAAAGTGGACCTGGAACACCAATTGCAGCAGCTTAGAACCACTGAAACTACCCCAGGGGGCTATATATGTGTGGGAGAGAGCCTCACATTTCTACTGCTTCCAGACACTGCTGCCTGACACTCCTTACCACCAACTGCTGCTGCTCCTGTCTCCAGACACTGCTGCCTGACACTCCTCACCACCAACTGCTGCTGCTCCTGTCTCCTGTCTACAGACACTGCTGCCTGACACTCCTCACCACCAACTGCTGCTGCTCCTGTCTCCTGTCTACAGACACTGCTGCCTGACACTCCTCACCACCAATTGCTGCTGCTCCTGTCTCCTGGACCCAGTGATGGCGAGGACTGAGAACATCAGGGCCTGTCCCTTCACCACAGAGGAGCTGGAGGTCCTGGTGGACGAGGTGCTCACACAGTATGGGAGGCTATATGGTGCTCCAGATGTCATGGTAAGTGTTTCAGAGTGGAAGTTAGAGTGTATGGAGTGCACACATGAAGTTGATCTGCTGCAGTATGTGCCTGAGAGTGTGTCTTTGTGTCATACACTGCCTAGCATGCTGACTCCAGGGGAAAGGGGTTTGTAGACTATTTTACACATTTCCCTGGCTGCACATCAGGATAGGAGGGACATGCATTGTTTTTGCAGCGATACAGTGACACAGCAAGTTTGTTAAGCTGGAGTCAGGTCCATGAGGTTCTTCACAGGCTCACCTGTGACATTACCAAGGGTTTCCGTCCAGAGGGTACTGATGGAAGTGTGTCTGACTTAATATTGCCACCATATATAGGTCAGCGTTATGCACAAAAAATGCAATGCCAGAGGCTGACACTCTTGGTGGAAATTCACCTATGACACAGCAGATTGTTGTACTGTTGAAACGTCCCCCTTCCATTTTCATCATCATGTGTACTTACTCGCATGTGTAAGCACTGTTTGCCCTCTCATATTGGCCCTGCATGTGACATTTCTGATGCCCCACGTTAAACCTCAGTGTGAGCCACCCTGGCCTGCACAGTCACTGTTCAATTTCACAAGGACCCATCACTGAATGGACCGAGTGAGACATGTGGGTTGTCTGCCACACTATCCATCAAAGGGCTATCTCAGGCCTGTGTATTGCACAAAACAGACCTTGTTCAAGGGATGTGAGATTGTGAGTTCATGTCCCGAAATGTGACCTCCATGACACAGTGAGCCATTCACAGGGCAAGGACATTGAGGGGTGTGCAGTGTTGGACACAGTGAGTCTGCCCCGCCACATTACTTACAATCTAATGTATGTCTTGCTCACTCACAAAATGGATAGCAGATGTGGGCCTCCTTCACATTGCTTTCTGTGCTGGCATTCTGCATGTGTATGAGATGGCCAGGTACTGTGTCCATCCTCATACCTGCATGCATTTTGGTATGATTATCCCATACTAATGTACTACGTGTCATGCTGTATTGTCTCTGCTAAACATGTCTGTGAAGTTGTGCTGAGTTTGTGCATGCTCCTGTACTGGGAGATAGTGGTACACAACCCAGTGTCACTGAAATTTCCTCCTCTTGTCTCCCATGCCTGCAGCTCAAAGTCCACCAGTGTAAGGCTGTATGGAGGGGCATTGCATGCAAGGTGCGGGCTCTGGGTGTCTCCAACCGATGACACACACACTGTCACAAGAGGTGGGATGACATCTGCCGGCTGAGCAAAAACGTGGCAGAGATGATGCTGGGGCTGCTCCCTCGGACTGGCGGGTTGGCGCGCCGGAGCATGACACCACTAATGGCACGCATCTTGGCAGTGACACAGCCAGAGCTGGATGCACATTGGAAGGACCATCAGCAGCAAGCTGGGGGTGAGTATTCTGGGAAGGGTGACTTTTGTTGTGAGTGACTGCATGTATTCCAACCCTGAGCGAGTGCTGTGCTGTATGATGTTGCTAGTGTGATGCAATGGCTTGTAAGTGGCCTCTGTGTTGGGTGCAGCTGTCATGCATTATCGCTACATGTACTTTCTCACGTCATTGATGTAATGTGCCTGGACGTTGCATTCTGAGTTGTGGCGTTATGGCATCGGCTGCATTGGGGGAGTCAGGGACATCCCCTGGCAGTGAACGGCAGTGTGCCTCATCTGAGTGTGCTTTCATCAATGTGTGCTGTGCCTGACCTCTAAATTGTGAGGACTACACATCTGACACCAATGTGCAACTGTGATTGTGCCACAAAGTACAACATGGTGGATGGCATGAGCTCATGGACATTGCAACCTGACATTTTGGAGTCTGTACCTGTGTTGGCCACTTATGGTGACTCCATATGTGACTGTGACATCATGTTGGGAGGTACACCTTCTCCGCCCACAGGGCCCTAGGTATGCTCAGAGTGATCTGTATGTCTGGTTAACCTTAGGCACGGGCAAGCTATTTGGCTGTGTGGGCATCACATGGGTCAATGATGCCAAGTTTGCATGATACAATGCGATTTCTGACTTAGGAATTAAGGTTGCACAATGTGACTGCACAGGGTGGTGTGCAACATAGCGGATATCATCATCTTGCTTTGTGCTTTGCTTGCATATGATGTTTGTGTGAATGGCACTATACTGAACCTACGTCTCTGTCTCTTGCAGCATCTACCGTGGGCACAGAAGGACAGGGGATGGACACCAGTGGTGAGGCATCAGGCACCACTGCTACACACGAGCACACTGACACTGATGTGACCAGTGCCTCGGAGGGGGACAGGAGTGTGCTTGAGGAATCTCAGCCAGAGACACCAACCTCAACGTCATCTGACGCCAGCGGTGACTCATCCATGTTGGCGGGCACAGGGAGCGGGAACTCTGCCTCCTCTTCCACCACACAGCGTATAGTGCCCACCCTCCCAGCTACTTCCACTAGTGCTGCACGTGCTCGCATCAGTAAGAAGGGAAGAGTATCCTTCCCCCCAGGCACCGCTGCCCCTGCCCCTGTCTCCCCTGCTGCCCTCAGTGTTGAGGCTGTGGACCTTTTGCGCCAGCTGTGTGTGGGTCAGACAACTTTCCTCAATGCCTTCCTAGACCATGACAAGAAGTTGGCACAGGTGGTTGCCTTCATGGAGGGGATTCATTCAGACGTGGGTGGCCTACACAGGATTGTCCAGTCTTTGTCCTCCACAGTGACGGCAGCCATTCAGCTGTCACAGGCTCAGAGTCCAGCTCCAGTCCCTTTGGCCACCCCCCTGCCAGTTGCTACTTCTGACGAGAGTGACCACACACCACAGACCTCAGGCTCAAGATACAGCACACGCAGCACACAGCAGCAGCACCCCAAGCGGGCCAGAACGCAGACACCATCCCCCAAACAAAGCAAAGTCACCCCAGAGCGCAAAGGCAAAAGCCCTTCAGGGGACACTCAGGGGCATCAATCCAAGAAGCAGGCCTCAGGCTCACATGCCTCAAAGGCGTCCCCATCCAAGGACACTCCTGTCCCAAAAATGGCTCCCAAAGAAAAGCAGACAGTTGCCGTGCCTGCTGAGAAGCTGGTACCTGCTAAGAGTCCACATAAGAAGAGCTCTAAGGCAGATTCACACACAACCTCAACTCCCATCCACACCCCTGTAAAGCAGGGAAAGGAGGGCTCTGTAGGGGGTTCACCTGGTCAACAGGGGATGGAGGGGAAAAGGCAAGGCCAGGCCAAGCGTACCGCTGGATCTAGCAGGTCCCCAGAGGGAGGGCCACCGGCTGCACCTGATGCAGCTTTGGTGGAGAGTGTGCCTGTTGTGGCTGCCCCACCTCCCACTCCTACCAAGATCAAAATTCCATTTTGACTCCCCAAGAAGTGGAAAGGCACCCCTCCACATTCTCCCACCCACACTGTGTCTCACGGCAGCATGTCTCCGCCTCCACGTGCCACCACACCACCCTGTCCAAGCAGCCCTCAGGCTCACAAAGCCACTGATGCCTCTACCTCAGCTGGTCCTCCCTCTCCCAGGTCCAGTCCTCCAACTGGCCCCAACACTCAGCCACCTCCCAGTCCGACTGACAGCCAAGTCTGAGGGAAAGTCCCCCTCACACATCTGTCTCTCCCACAGCGGTGCCTGGACTGCCCATTGTTATCCCCCTAGCTGTGTTGCTGACCATGGCAGTGTACAGTCTCACCCATTCCCTGTGCAGGTTCTCATACACACATGTTCCTACTCTGCACTTTGGACTGGCCACTGGCCTTGCTGTTCATTACTGTGTTTGCCCATTCCCTGTGCAGGTTCTCATGTGCCTACTCTGCACTTTGGACTGGCCACTTGCCTTGCTGTTCATTACTGTGTTTGCCCATTCCCTGTGCAGGTTCTCATGTGCCTACTCTGCACTTTGGACTGGCCACTCGCCTTGCTGTTCATTACTGTGTTTGCCCATTCCCTGTGCAGGTTCTCATGTGCCTACTCTGCACTTTGGACTGGCCACTGGCCTTGCTGTTCATTACTGTGTTTGCCCATTCCCTGTGCAGGTTCTCATGTGCCCCTACTTTGCACTTTGGACTGGCCACTGGCCTTGCTGTGCATTACTGTGTTTGCCCATTCCCTGTGCAGGTTCTCATGTGCCTACTTTGAACTGTGGACTGGCCACTGGTCTTGCTCTTGTCTACTTTTGATGGCTATCTGTGTAATATGTAATAAAGACAGTTAATCCTGTTGTCTGCTTTGTCAGTGTCCTTGCTAAATAGAGGGTTTTCTGTGTGGGTATGGTTTAATGTGACACATGCTCTGTATGCCACTTTAACATTGCCAATGGCTTGTTTCACTTTTTCAGGGTTTTGCAGAGGTGACAGGCACTTCAGTTCTTCTTGACTCTGAGGCTTGGGGGTGCAATGATGGTTGTTTGTGATGACCTACTGTTATCATAATCATTCTATGGTCAGGTTAGCTAAATTGTACACATGTCATGTTTGGATGCACTGCCAGCACAGAGTGGGATTCTATCCACAGGATTGCAGGCAGGCTGGCCAGGGTCCATCATGTCTGTGTGATCTTTCTTGATGTGTGAACAGCAGTGTTGGTGTATGGTCATCTTGTGATGGCCAGTCATCCTAGTCACATGGGTACATTTAAATGTGTGCACTTGGGTGGTCATGAAGTGTGCAGTGTGAAGGGGGTGACTTTGTCAGTAGTGTTGATGTGTGTGTGCCCCTGCAATGGCAACTGCACACATGTGTCACCCAGGAGTTGAGTGCCTGTAAATTTGATTAGTCAGCCCTGTGCTTGTGAGCACATGTGGAAGTTGTAGGTTGTGCACTGTGCAGTGTGTTGGTGGGTCCTTGCACTTCTGGGGGACACCTACTTGTTGTTGCTGCCAGTTGTGAGTATGCAGAGTGTGTGACTGGCAAGTCAGTGTTGTGTTTTGTTGATCAGCCATGTGTCTTGATAGTGTTTGTGCTCACTGTGTAGACATGCTCAGCCACACTGACATTGTGGGTGTGTTTTCTTATGCATTGCTGTCACTTGAGGCATTTGTGGCTCCAGTATGGCATGTGGGATGTGGAGTTATACCATCCCTATCTGTGTTTCTGATGCCTACCCATTGTGAGTGACCACTCCATCTATTTGTGTATGGTGCACTCCTGACATGTCCACTACTGACATACACACCACTTCACTCTCATGTCAGCTATCCCCTTGGGTTGCCAGTGTGTGTGCCTCCCCACAACTTCATTAGTTACACTATGCTTTGTGGTGCTGATGTGTGCACAGAACCAATGTGCCACTCAGGACAGTTTCCCAATTGGTTATGTGTGATTTTCTTGTACTGGTTTGCAGTCAGGGTTGCTCATATGCAGTGCAACTGTTTGTGCTGCACAGTCCTCTGGTCATGTTGTTTGCACCTGGGTGTCCCAGACTTGTGCATCTGTGGGTGATGGGTAAGCTGTATGTGTGTTTGCTGAGGTACTGCTACCCTTCCTGAGTGTGATGTTGTCTGTGTGCTGTGGTGATTTGTGTTGTGGGGGTTCATGTTGTGGCACTCAGATATGTGTGCTACTGGTTTGGTTGGTGTGCACACACTGCTTGTTGTGCATGCAGTGCTGTGAGTGTATGTTGCCTTGTAATTGCCTGGTGTGCATCCCCTGATGTACAGCTGTGTTTGCAATGTGATGGATTGGCATGTGCATCTGTTGTGTGTTTTATGTGGATGTGTGCAGTGTTTGGCCTGTGTTGTCTCTTTCAGCTGACAGATGCTCTGTGTGTGATGTTCTATTTGCATGTCATTGTGTGTGAGTTGTGTGTGCATTGTGAGACATTCAGATGTGTGTTGCAAGTGTAGTGTGCATCACTTGTGTGCCTGTGACATGCACTTAGGAGTATCGTTGTTCCTGAGCTTGTTTTGAGTGCACCTTGGTGGTTTATCCTCCTATATTTGATCTGTCACTTGCATGCATGTGGTACACTATAACACCATGTTGACTTGATGGGTGGTGTGGTATGTCTGTCTGTGTTTTCTTATTGGCCCATTGATCCCAGTTTGTGTCCATGATTGTTTTGAGATGATGCACTTCTTGTCTGTGTTGGGGTATGGTGTCTGTGCATTGATCCTGAGTGTTGATGTTGTGTACTCCTGTTCTGTCTGGGCTGCCATTGCCTTTCCACTGTTTGTCTGCACATGTCTGGGCTTGTTGGACTTCTGTGTATGTTGTTTGTGAGGTTTGTGTTTGGCTATTGTTTTCGTGCCAGCATTGGGTCAGGCATCCCTGAGTGTGTGTGTGTGATGTTTGTGGATGCACCCTAGGGAGTGTGATTGTTTGTCAGTGTATTCACAGGACATAATTTACACCATTCTGTGTGTTTAACACTGGTGTTGAGTGGTGCAGGTGTGAGGTGGGTGGAGGAGGGGTATGTGTGAAGGATCCAACTTGTGTTTGACAATCATGGAGTGTGTCAATGGGCCCTGTGTGTTGTGCTGATGACATACACATGTCAAGTAAGTTGTGACAGATGTGTGGCTGATCACTGTTTGACTTCAGACACTTCCTATCATCCCTGTGCCTATGCATGGCTTGCCTTGCTGTCTCCTGAGTTGTTGCACAGAGGTCACTGTGGTTTAATTTCACTCACTGTGCCAGCCATGTGTGATTTGTTGGCCTAAGGGTGTTGTGATATGTTCCTTCTCTTGCATGTGATGTACACATGCTTTGTGGCTAGCTCCTTGTCTTCCCATCACTGTCAACCTCACTTTTGTCTTGCCCATTTCTTGTCCTCCATTGCTGCTGACATCTGGTATGTGTATGTGGCTGTGTGTCAGTGTGGGGTGTGTCTGGGTGACTTGACAGGCAGTGTGTACAGTTAGGTGATTGTTCATATTCAGTGTGAGTGTTCATTTTGTGATTGGACTCAGTTTGCTTGACATGTGTGGAGTGTGGGTGTGGGGAGGAGGGTTGCCCTGGCCCTGAGCTTCTGTGCTGTGTGTTCCTCTTCAGCCCCACCTGCTGAGACTGGCTCCCTGGTTGTTTGGTGTGTGTGGTGCAGGGTCTGGGTTCACCTGGCTGGTTAATTGTGCAGGGGGGAGCACAGGAGGGGCACACAGCATGTCTCCTAATGGGTGTGGGGGGTGTAGTGTGTGAAGGGTGTAGTTGTGGCCCTATGATCTTTGTGGACTGCCCATGGTTGGCGCTGGCCCTGCCTACTACATTGTGCGCATGTTTTCCCGCATCTTCACCGCTGCGGTGACGTGACCGGGAGATTGCTGTGATTTCGCGGTTGATGGGTGACCTCAATGGGGAGGGGTGATTTTGTGACATGTAGGACATGTGTGGGTACACTTGTGGATGTGTTCCTGTCCCCACCAGAGTGTCTGGTGTGGACAGGAACCGTTTATCAGCCCAGGAGTTGTGTGTTGTGGTTGTGTGCGGAGTTGTATCATTGCGTACCTGCGGCGTAGTCCGCGACAGTGCATTACTTGCTGGTAGTGTATCAGGTACAGCACCTGGAAGACGTGTAGAGCTGGATCCATTGCGGTCGGGACCGGGTGGAGGGGACCGGGAGTCTTGTTTCACGCTTCGCTGTCATGCTTCCGCCGTCTCTGGTTGGGTGGTTTCTCCACAGCGGTATGACGGGCTGTTTGGGGTATCCTGATTTGTACGGTGGTCCGGACGTCATTCCGCATGGCGGTGGGTCTCTATTGGCTCCCACCGGCGCGCTGGCGTGCGCATTTTTCTGGCGGTTCACTTCGCACCGCGGCGGACGGGAAATGGGCTATGTTTGCCCATTTAATATGGCGGTTGTGAGGACCGCTGCTGGCGTGTGGAAAATGACATTTTCCGCCACCGCCGGCACCGCGGTGGTGCCTCCGCCCGCCATCGTAATCAGCCCCTTAATGTACTTTGGAGTGGGAATAGTTAATTAGATATGTTTTGTGTCCAGCACCTTCCCTGCTTAATGTAGTTTGGAGTGGGAATAGTAAATTATATATGTTTAGTGTCCAGCACCTTCCCTGACTTAATATAAGTTGGAGTGGGAATAGTAAATTATATATGTTTTGTGTGCAGCACCTTCCCTGAGTTATTATAAATTGGATTGGGAATAGTAATTTATATATGTTTGGTATCCAGCACCTTCCCTGATTTAATGTACTTTGTAGTGGGAATAGTAAATTATATTAGGTTAGTCTCCTGTGATTTCCCAGACTTTATATAAATTGAAGTGGGAGTAATAAATTAAAAAGTTTGCTATTTAGCACTTTCTTTAAGTTAATGTAGTTTATAGTGGGAATAGTGAAGAATTAAAATTATATTATGGTGTAAAAACAAAAAATAGTTATAAATGTTTCAACAAATATAATTGTTTTTAAAGAACATTGATACAGTATAAATATTTTATTATAGATACAATATTTTATAACGTAAAAAATAACAGAAACATGTTTATTTTTTATTTATATTTTTATTTATGATGAAACATGGATTATAAGAAAGAGAAAAAGTATTTTATTTATTTAAGTATATATATTTTATATTGTTCAAAACAGGAAAAGAATACATTTTGTTAATTGTTTATATATTACATATGTTGTACATATTTACACATTTAGATATAACATTTTTGAAAAAAATGATTACAAATTTTCTTTAAATACATTATTCTGTTGTATATTTTTGGAAAAAAAGATAAGTAGTTATTAATCACTTTTTGTACAATATGTAAAATATATAATGTTTTTGGTAACAGTAGATACATTTTTCTTTTAATTGCACATATTTTTTACATTCAAACATATAGTTTATTTTAATAATAACATATGTACTTTAACAAAAAAATACTTGAACACATATTTGTAATTGTTTGTAGTTTTTAACATATGTTTTATTTTTGGGAAATATTATTTATATTTTTAATATAAATAATATTATTAAGGACATAAGTCATTTTGCAAACACAAACATCTTTTATAACATTATTACAATATTTTCATATTACTAAAACATATTACAATGTTTAAATATACATTGCACATTACATGTATATATTTTTAATTATATTAATAAATATTACTTTTTTTATATTTATTATTATAATTTTACATTAAAAATAATATCTCAAACATTTTTTGAAAAATAACATATATTTTGTAGTATTTTTAGAAATATTTACATTTATGTATTTGTAATATATAATAATTGTAATAATGGAAAATAGAAATATTTATTATTTAAGGCAGCCATTTTTAAACTAAAGTTGTATTTTGTAAGCTATTGGTTTTGTTTTAGGTCATTTCTGAGGGGAGAAGCTCACGGTCGGAAGCAGCGTCGCATCGGTTAAGGTAAGTTTAATTTTCTATATTAAAACTTTAATATAAGTGTAATTTGAAGGTAGTGTAGTACTATATAGTGTATGTAGTGTTAGGTTTTGGAAGTTTAGGTGAGTTGTATGTTTAAATTTGCAGTGAGCGAAATGTCGTTGGTTTGTTAAACGTTCTGTGTTAGAGTTTTATAGATATGTGTAATTATGTTTAAAGTCTGTTGTTAATATTGTATTTATTTGTAATTATATATAGGGGGATATTCTCAAGAACGTGCGATAATCTTCGCCAAAATATGTTAACACAATTTTTCACATCGCCGTCTATCGCGGGAAAATAACTCTGTGTCAACGTCATATCCCCAACACGGCGGTAACATGCGATAGTCCCCCGACAACGCGTCAAATGTCCGCGATAAAATTACCTGGACGGCGATAAAAATCTAAACCCGAACATGAAAAAGTTGCGATGTGCCCAACTGCGATAAAAAATTCCGCGATAAGCAGCGCCAGGCCTACAAGTCACACAAGTCAGGTGGGAAAAACCACTGTAAAAGCGGCAAACAAAAACACAACCAAGACACAAACAACCGCGAAGCACCATGGAGGTAGCCAGAGCAAGTACAGAGGACAACCAGAACCCCACAAGCCCCATGGAGGACCAGCCTGAGACCATCATTGGGGAGACGGTGGCAGGATTTGGGGGACCGGACACTGCACAACATGACCTGACCCAACAGCAACAGGGTGAGTAACGACCAGGGACTGGGGGGACGGGGGGAGATGGGCACAGTGGCACACATTCACAATTAAGTATAGCACATCTGCGGACAAACCATGCCCAAGAGTCACAACTCCGAACAAGAGACCAATTTACCCAAGTCCGCAACATCTCAGCACTGTATAAGCACAGAACTGAAAGGCACACCGCCTGAAAGGGGTAAGGGACAGCCAAATCAGAGCTGAAGGGGCAACTCACCCACAATGCAGCACACACACCTAAGAATCAGAGCACCTCAACATTGACAACAATGTGGTACAAACTGCAACATTCACACAACAGAACAGAGGACACAACTGCTGCCGCTTGTGTGTAGAAAATGGCCATTCGCATGTGGCATAGCAGGAAACTGTGCGATGATAATGTACAAGTACACCCTCACATTCCTGATGGCGCAGAAATATCAACTGTCCCACATCAAATTGGCATCTCCTCACAAACAGTCACAATGTACATTGTCATGCAGTCTGTATGTAAACTTGTACAATGTGTGAACATACATGTGAACACAATGTCAATCTGCATCTCCCCTTCACATTGCAGAGGGAGAATCAACACCTCCTGCAGAGCAGACCCAACAACACAGCACTGATGATGAAGAGGACCACACCAACATCTACACCGACGCCCTCCAACAGCTCATGGACAGCTCCGGCACCCCACCTCCAGCAGCAGAGCAGCCCAGCTGCATCGATGAGACCCCACCGCCTGCACAGACCACACAGCAGGAAGCACCCACCACCACGGCTGTCTCCCAGGACCCCCACGACCAACACATGGCATTCCAACGCCGTGTGTTCGGGTGCCAGGAGAAGATGGCTGACCAGCTGCGGGTGGGGTCCGAACTCATGTCAGCCAAACTAGATGCCATACGTGGGTGTCTAAGTCCCATCAGGGACGACTTACAGTCCCTAACGGACACCCACTGTCCGCTCCATGCTCTCCAACAATCCATGGCTGACATCGCTGGAGCCATGACTCTCAGCCAAGAACAACTGTCTAATCAGAGTGGCTCCAGCGATGTCAGCCAGGAGTTGGGACACATAAGGAGAATGATGGAGAGCTTGGAGCAGATGCAGACGGAAAGAATGTTTGCCACGGCTGCACACCAGTCAGATGTAGCTGTGATCCTCCATGCCCTGCAGATCCTCGTCATGGCATTGCCACCA
This sequence comes from Calotriton arnoldi, assembly GCA_963921515.1. Lineage (NCBI taxonomy): Eukaryota > Metazoa > Chordata > Amphibia > Caudata > Salamandridae > Calotriton > Calotriton arnoldi. The sequence continues at coordinate 118,135 of CAWUFW010015987.1, read as the reverse complement.
CAAGGCCTGGCGCGGATGAATGCTGCTGCTACTACTCCATCCACATCTCCGCCCCCTGAAGTGTCAGTGCCACACACTGCGGCAGACATTCCACCTCCAGCCCCTGATGTGTCACTGCCACACAGTGATGCAAACAAAACACCACCACCCGCATGTGAGGCACCGGACACATCAGAGGACGGAGATGATGATGAATCGGGCTTTGTGGTAAGAATGAAGTGGTAGCATTAATCTCCGCCATATGGCCTGTTTCAGCTTGGTTCTGCCCTCTGCATCATGCCCTGGAATAACACCTTCCACTGTCCCCCGATACACTCAGCAACACTCACCTTGGACCTCGACATGGACTGCCATATTTTGATTGGTTACCAATGACACAGCAAGCACACTGCGGACTGAAGTCTTCCACTCCCGATGAACTTGTCAATCCCTAAAGGACTCCAGCTGGCCCTCCACGGGGCAACATTGCAAAGTGGGGTTTGCATGGCCCTGTACTGGTCCAGCTTCAACACTCCACTGAATGTGAATAAAACATTCTAATTCACACAGATGTGTCATGGCTATGCTCAATCAAGTATGAAAGTATGGATGAATGTAGGGACAGTGATTCCACAAAAAGGTACTCCCTGGGTAATGCTATCAGTGCGCATGTATGGCCGTGACCCAGATAGGCAGTGAGACACACATTGTCATTGAAACCAACACCCATCACAGTTGAATACAAGTGAAGGTGCGTAGACTTCATTAGCATATGCGTGTCAGTACGGGCATGATTAGACCGATGCAGCAGTATGTCAGAATGAGGAACGTTGCCAAGCGCCGCTGACCACTCCGAGGGAGTGCCTCACCTTTCACAGGTGTGTGTTGTTCGGCGTTGTTGTCCGCTCATGTATTCGTAGTCCAGGAGAATGCAGCCATGTCCACTGTTGTCGTGGGATATGTGACCAGATCTCCAAGATGCAACAAGGTGTTGGGACATGTGCAATGGGTTCCAATCTGTTGTGGCTGCAGGTACGTAGTTACTCGTCCATAAAAGCGATTGCAGCTTCGTAGGCTATCATTTCCAACATGAGCTCGTTGTCGACTTCATCAAACAGGACGACGAGGCCATCCATTAGCAGGTCCGGACAGATGTGCTGCGTCCACCCCCTTTCACCAATTAGCAATAAAGCCCAATAGGGGAGCGGTTCAATGTGGTCACTGCACACGAGGAGTTGTGCAATCTCCCAGCTCCAGCTACCAGCATGTATGCCAAGTATCAAGGCATCCCATAAACGGGTATCACGGTGACACTCCTGGTCGTGGGCTAACAGGGGGCGCACATACATGTCAAAATCCAGTTCAGCTACCGTCCTGTTGGATAGGCAGACATCCATGGACCACTCGAATATGCACGATCGATAATGAAACACAGGCTGAACGCAGGTGACGTTGGCAAGGCGGAAGCTTATCCGGTAACTGATCCGCAGCACTGCCAATGGCAGTACCCCCAGTAAATGCAGCATACGTGCACGGTACAGTTCCACGTGACAGGGGTTGTGCATGTGTCCGGGATGTTCTGCCATTGCGTTAGTGGTTCTAGTTAAAGCGGCACTGTTCTGACCTGCGCCAGTTCTGTGGATGAAATGCCACAGCTCGGATCAATGAGTTGTTTTAGTGTGCAACGGTTGTACGCCTGGGATGGTGTGGGAGTAAGCGTGAAGGCCATTACATGCAAGATAACTTCGAGCAAGGACTTCTGTGTGTGGGGTGTGTATACGTTGGTCTTTCGTCAGGCTGTGCGTAGTGTGGGAGTCCACATCAGCTGCTATAGTATCTGTCAGGGGGTGCCGGGCACATGCAATTCCGAGGTCGGAGGTGCAGATGTACTTCCGCCTGATAGTTCAGACAAAGTAGCTTTCATCCCTAATGTTAGTTTCTCATCTGCTTGCATTCAGGAAATGTGAAGTGGCTTGTTGGGGGTGGGGTGGGATGTGTGCGACTTTGGGATTCATGTTTGACATGTCTTGCATGTGGCAAATATGCAGCATCACTGTGTGTTACGTTGCCTCACAACTGCTCCTCCCTCCCCCGAGCCTATTTACTTGTGCGCGCAGCGTGGTTGCATCACTTGCACTCCTACGGCACACCATTGTCATGCCTGTCTGTGCATGTCCACAAGCCTGACAACCACACTGTGATGTTGTCCGTTGAAGGTGGGTGGCCACGTGAGTGTAGGCCTATGGTAAGGATAGGGCGGACACAGATGTAAAGTCCAAGTGTGGCTGAACTCGCACTGCGAGTAGGTCTAGGCATTTGGCTCTTGCTGCGGCATTACAGATACACACAACACTTGGCATGTATGAGCCAAGACCCCGAGCGGTCTTGCGCTCCTTCATTTCTCTGTTCGTGCGAGCCCGCCCTCAGGGTGCATGCTACATTGCAACATTGTCGATTGCGGGCAGGGTTGCGCCAACACTACAACAGAGACACACGCATTAGTTACTTCCTTGTCCAGGCCAGAACCGAACCACGCCCAGAGCCCCGGGCAAATCCTTCACACCCCTATGCTGGCCTGGCATACGCATGCCCAGCCCACTCCACTTACGCTTACAGGGGGGGGGGACAGAGCTACGTGTCCAAGGTCTTAGACACTGCCTGAGGTGACATGGTTGCGTCCGCAGTCCACAGCACAAGGTAAGGTGGTAGGGTCCTGGCCCATCATGCATACATAATGACCACAAGGACACACTTAGATAGATAGTGGAACTGGCTACGGGCACGTGCGCCCGGCCACTTTTTATTGCCAGGGTCACATGTCCAGTGATGCCTGTGCTGGATGGGTGTCGGGTGAGTGTAAGCCAGCACTCAGGGAGTGGTTGGTGCTGGCAACAACTAGAACAGTGATCTTCGTATTACACACACAAATTCAATCATAAAGGGTCCATGACTTGCAGTGCACTGAGGTAGGGGCACCAGATCTGGAATCACACACAAAAGATTCAAACATAAAGGGTCCATGACTTGTGGTGCACTGAGGTAGGGGCACCAGAGATGAGCGTGGTCATGTGAAGTGATTGTTAATCATTGTGTCCCTTCGGGATATTCCCGCTGCAGTGGAGTGTGGTACACCTGCCTCATCTTCATCATCATCGTCCCAGGTCTTCCCCACTGCCTGAGGCGACATTGTCGCGTCAGCAGTCCACAGCACAAAACTCAATCATGAAGGGTACATCTGTTGTGGTGCACTGAGTTGGTGGCACCTGAAGCGCTCAGTGGGTGTGCAGCCTGCGATGATGCGTCGTCCGCCCAGAGCCCCGGCCTATTTATTCACACTCCTACGCTGGCCTGTCGGACGCCGGCCCAGCCCACTCCGCTTATGCTTACAGGGGGGGACAACACTGATACATGAGCGAGGTCTTCCCCACTGCCTGAGGTAAGATGGTTGCGTCCACTATCCGCAACACTGCACACACCAGCAGTATATGTCCACATGGACATGTCTGTGGTCTGCATACTGTAGTCTGTCCAGCACACCACTTCCACACTTGGCATTATGTACATTCTTATTCATGGGTGACTTGCCTCCTTCACACATACTTGGTTCCCACCTCTCCCCACATTCTGCAATTGTGTGGTTGAGGGGCCATGCCATTTTGGGAAGGTCAGCTGTCGTGTTCTGTGCTGCCTCGGTGGTAGTCCGGGGGGGGGTCCTGGAGGTGGTGGCTGTTGTGGCCCTCTTGGGTCTCTGAGCTGCATGGTCAGTAGCTCCATGACATGTGTTGGTCTTCAGATGTGGCTCTGGGCTGGGCTCCCTTTCACGCTGCAGCAGTAGCGGTCGGTGGTGGGAGTGCTGCCGGGCGCTGACGTGGGGCAGGGGAGGGGCAGGGTGGGGGGTAGTAAACTACGGATTACGGGCGAGTACAGGTAAGTACACATATAAATAAATAAAATGAATTTCGTTTCTCGCGCTGCATCGCCAAATGTGATGCAGGGCGAGAAACGAAATTTGTTTTATTTATTTATATGTGTACTTACCTGTAATCGCCCGTAATTCGTAGTTTACTACCCCCCACCCTGCCCCTCCCCCGCCCCACGTCAGCGCCCGGCGGCACTCCCACCACCGACCGCTACTGTGCTGCAGGTTTTCGTCCTGCTTTACACCAGTAAAAGGCAGGTGTTAAATCCCTGCTGCTAATGCACCTTATCGCCTGTTTTTGGGTTGCATCGCAGATCTGGCTTGTCGTTGAGAATATCGCAAAGTGGTGTTTTCATGTGTTTTTGCATGGGAACGCCTACTCTGCATATCATTAGTGTTAGTTGTCGCTCTCATCTATGGCGATGTTTTTTGCGGAGGATATCGCTGGGAAACTGCCGATATCGGCAGTTTGCACCAGCTTGAGAATAGGGCGATAAGTCTATCACCACTTTTGCGGCGCTAAAGTGCCGATAAATCGGCGATGACTCCTTGAGAATATGCCCCATAGTGTTTATGTGTATTTGTGCGGGAGGGATTGTTTTATTTCCTAACAGGTTTTTATCCATTGGAAGTTATCGTCGGGAGAAGAATGCATTTTTTTTTTAAGGAAGTGTGTATTAGTTTTATTAAACTAATCATTATTTTACACTTCCTTAAATTTTCGAGTTTTCCTGCGGCGTTTCTATTTTTTAAAACTATTTTTCGGGTTTTTTATGGTTTATTGTTGGTGGACTTATTGCTGATGGATTACTTTTGCTACAGTTGAATTTTTCCATATTTTTTGGGTTTATTTTGGGAATTACTAATTTTTGAAACAACTCTGGATTTTTATACGGGACTTTGGATTACTCTTCTTCAGCAACTAAAACTGTAAGTACATTTTAATTATTTATAATGGGAGGGAAATGTTTATAATGTTATTTTTGAGTTATTTGTATTGTATAAAATATAATTATTATGTCAATTTATTTTTAGTATGTCCATTAAAATAATTGACAAAATAATTATATTTTTGCATTAGGAAAAAAAAGATTTATTTGACGGTTTGTTTTTAAATTACTTTTTAGGTAGTTTAAAGGTATATTTATTTAAAGTAGGCTTTTAGCTATTGTTTCTAGGTACTCTAATCCTTTAGTTGTTGGGTAGAATCTTACTTTAAATTGTAAGTACTCAAACATTTGTTTAGTTTGTTTGGTTAGTTTTGGGCCTAGTTGAGTTATAGATTGTTCCATTCTAAGTTGTTGGTAGCTTTGCTCTTTTTGGATAGATTGCAATAGTTTTTGTAGAGTTAGTGTAGTTCTGCCTGTTGTGGCTTGGAAGGCGTTATGCCATCCTTCCACAGCATTGTTAGTTTTAGCCTCTTTATTTAGGGTACTGTTATATACATTCCACCATGGAATGTGATATTTAGGCTGTCTTCTGTGTCCAGATCTGTGTAGTCTTCCCACCCAGGTATTTATTTTTTATTTTATTTTACAGAGTTTTATATAGCGCAAACTTGACCCGAATCTGGTATAGGTATTCTCAAAGTAGTCAAGTAGGGGACTTAATTTTTGCTCGTTTTGTTGGTAGTAGGGACTTTCAATTAATAGATTGTAGTGGTCAGATACGTCAGTAACAGGAACATATGCTAGGGAAATAATTTTTTTTATGTGGTATGCAAAGCTGCTATTTGTTGTATATTCTACACTTAGGGGCCGATTCCGATCTCGGCCTGTAGGGCTCCGAATCGGATTCGGCATAACCGGATCCGATTCGGAGCCCTATTTCCCGACCGATTCGTACGCGCGTCCGGACGAGCGAGTACGATGCGAAATCGCCGACCGACTCGTTCGGGCGTCCCAACCGCTCCGACCGACTCGTTCCCGGGTCCAACCGCACCGACCGACTCGCTCGGACACGACTCGCACCGCGCAATGGAGACGTTTCCCGGCCGGGTAAGTACGATGCACACCGCGAGCAGTCCGACCGACACGCGCCGCCTGGCTCGAAAGAGCAGTTGGAGACGTACTTCGGGGGTCCGTGTCGGACCCCCCTGTATGAGTAGCCGCGCGAGTCGCACACAGGGGGACCCATGGGTCCCCCCTACCTGTGCGTGTACGGCACGAGTCGCTTCGCCACGTACCCGCTGTAGGGAGCGCCCTTGTTCGCCTCGCACCCATTGAGGCAATGGGAGCCCGCGTACGCGTTGTACGACCGGGTCCCATTGACTTCAATGGGAGTCCGACTCGACTCGAGTCCGATAGCATACGGACGCATCGTACTCGTTCGGTCGGGCTGCACGGGTCCGATTCGGTCGGAAATCTCTCCGGGTCCGGCTCGGTCGGAGAGATTTCCGGCCCGAATCGGAATCGGCCCCTTAATGTAGATTTTTGGAGGTGCCTCCAAATGCATTGGTTAAAGTGATAGTAGCAACCTTGAATTGCTGTGTGAGGGTAGTCTTTTAGTATTGCTTGGATCATTGACTGTTCAAAGTCTACTATTATTTTTTGTGGAAAATAATTGTTAGTTTCTTCCTTTATTTTGCTCAAAAGTTCTACATAAGTTGTTGTTTGCTTGTTTGGCAGTAAAGCATATATGAAGGGGATGTTTGTATGTTGGAATATCCTATGTATTGTATACAATTGGTAGAATGGTTTGGGACATATTTTAAAAGTCCCATCCATCATCCATGTTTCACAGTTTTGTAATTTAAGTAAATTTGTGGGGGTTCCAAACATTATTATTCTTTTGTCTGCTGATTTATTGTCATACAAAAGAATTTTTTTTCGGTATGTGTAACTGTGAGTTTACGTGGTATTTCTACTTCTGCAAACGTTTTGGGGGTAGCTGTGGTGGTAGCAGTAGCTGTTTTAGTTCTAGCTATAGTTCATTTTAGTGAGGATATTGAGGGCATTTGGCCAGTTGCATGCTCTGGGACTCTGGGAAGTATGTTTTTAAGGATTTATGTTGTTGGCTTTTGAGATCTGGTACTAATTTCTTTGATATTTTCAATTGCATTTCTAACTTCAATTTCAGCTACGTTAGGGGGTGGTTATGCTCTCTAATATATAATACAGTTGTTTCCTTTGTAGCAGCCATACCATAACATTTGTTTGAATAATATTTGCTACATTTCCAGTTCACTTTGTCCCCTGTTTGCTTTTCTTGGGTGTACACATACCCCATATAACATAATAATAATTTTCTTTTCTGGGAAGTAGTAAATTGGGCCCCTTCAGTCATGGTGAAGCTTCAAATGCAAAGAGAGATGTATATGAAAATTAATTTAAAAATACATGTTATGTTGTATTTTCTAAAAATGAACATTGTCAATTTTATACTTACAATGTTGAATTTGCAGACTTTGTTAAATGTTGATTCGTTTTCTTTGCTGTTTGGCTTTCGTTTTTCTGTAGAGATTCCTGTTAAAAAAATAGTAATATTATTTAATCTGTTTAATTGCATTTGTAGCAGGGGGAGTTGTTGTTAGCTAGTACTTTTGTTTGCTATTTTAAAAAATAGATTTAGTTATTTTGAGAGTCATACTTGCCTTATTTGTAAATTGACTTTTCGCACTGTTCGGCAGTTCCTTGACTTTTTCAGAATCATATGTAGAGGAGATATAATTTAAAAATTACATATTAATTATTTTATTTATAGAAGATTATTTTGAGAGCATTTTTAGTAGCAGTAGTTTTAAAATGCTATTTTACTTACTTTGTGGAGATGTAATACGAGTTTTCTGTAATGCAGTTCTGTGTTGTGTCAGTAATCTGGCAGAGTTTCTCCATATTGTTGCTTTTTTGTTTTCAAGATAAAATAATGTTTAATTTGTGTGTGTTTATATGGTGTGTTATTAATTACTTTTCCAATCTAATTGGTTTATTTCAATTGTATGTGTATTTCATTGGTTGTTACTGACTGTTTTAATAAATTTGGCAGTTGTTTTCTATATATGGAAAACGCTAATTAAGTTGCAGTTTTTTTTTAAAAGAGAAAAAAATGGTGCAGTACATTATTTGATATTTATACCGTTTTAAATGTGAAAGTGTTACATTTTATTTTATATATTATGTTTGGAGTAGTATATAATATTTGTGGATTTATAAATGTTTATGGTATTGTTTTGTTATTTTTATAATATATATGTTAAGTGATTTATAAAGTATGTTGTGTGTGTTATTGCTATTTTAATATTTTGGGGGTATGTTTGGAGTTAATATAAAATATTTAATATGTCGATATATTTTTTTAAACGATAATTTTGCTGTCTATATTTTTGTGATCGATATTTTTGTGTTTTTCTATGTTTATTTAATGTGTTCGATATTATTTATTATAATATTTTTGACTTCGATAATGTTGAAAACGATGTTAATGTTTTACGATATTTTGTAGTCGATATGTGTGTATTTTCTTAATTAAGTATAGGATGTTGATATTATTGTTATCGATATTTTTGTCCCGATATTTTGGTAGGTCGAAATTGTGTCTGTCGATATTATGTCAGTGATCCCTTCAGGACCTAACAGCAACAAACTACACTACTCAATGACTGGATTCCTTACTCCATTCGTTGTGCTTATGAATCAGTCATTTAACAGGTCAAACAGTTAATTATTGTACCTTGACCTGGATCGTAATCTGGAACACAAAAGGACAAACATTACACAATCAAATACATATTTAAAAACACATTTCTGATTTATCATTTGAAATCACTTTGCATGCCTGTAAAAATCTGCTTTTACTGCATGCCCCGGTGGTACAACACCCATGCACAATATATCACCACTCAAAGAATCGTGCAGTGGGTATCATTTTTATGAAAAACAGCAATGACATGCATCAACTGGAACAGTATATTATTGTGATTGATGTGGAAAAACTATCGGATTATATCACTTAGCCCAAGTTGGGTAAATAATGGGCCCTTGAAGATGAGGAAGAGTACAATGCCTATTAGCGTCCTGTGTATAAAAATAGGGACAGGAGAGGACTTCCAAGGGATCATCTGATATCATCCCCACAGGAATTGGTGCCACCCAGACTCTTCTGAATGTGTGCAATCTGTGACATGCACTTGTGCCTGCTGATAATCGGTTCTCTTGATCGACTCTCCGATACTTAGTTGGGCGCTACACTTGTTGGCAGATGACATCATACCCAGAGGGCGTTTTTCCTGCCATTTAGTGCAATCCTTTTGCTAATAATAGTGCAGATTAGTAGAAGGACACTCGCCACGGAAGAAGTTCCAAAGAAAACTGCTTATTGGTAGTAATTGACCACCCCCTTTCCATCATGGTGGGGAAAGTCAGCGGTCTAGTATCCACATTCAAGCAGGCCTGTATGGAGGCACACTAGTTCTATCCATAGGTCTATCCATAAGAGACCACGCCCCCCTCTTCTGCACCCAACCGAGGCGAGCAGAGCCAGGGTAGGTCTGAAGGAGGACGCCACAATGCTTCGAAGTAAGTAGCACCCAGATCCACCGATCACCCTACCGGACCACAGGTAGGATGACCACAACTTTACTCAGCCCTCCCTCTTTTCACACACAGGACGCAACACATGGTTTTTCAAATAAGACACTTATTAGGCTTATTAGGCCCAATATACCCTGAATGAGCATCACATTTTAAATTTGGTTAGTGAGCTCAATCAATAATGTTACTTGACTACGACCATCACTAAACCCATTTTAATTCACTCCTGTTAAATATCACTTTACACTACAAACAAAAACCCACACACCTCCACTTCATCATAGGGCTACTAAGAGATCTCTGGCATAGAGCCCCCTCGTGGGTGCCCTCCGGGCATTGCAGCACCGGCCCTATGAGGAGCAAGCCCAATGATGAAGCATGACACCTTCCGGGGTGTGTGGGGGCACCTGCTCCTATTGGAGCATTCTTTTCATACTGGAACACAATGCAACCCCCCCCTGTTTTCTTCCCCCTTTTTTCTCTCCAGGTTCTCAGGAACTGCACACTCCCCCTGCTTATAAATCGCTTACTCACTAAGGAGCAAGTGTGCTGGACCTATTCAAAAAAGTTCCTGGTTCCTCTTGGTAAAAAGCCACATAACACAATAATGTCATCTCTATATCCCTCTCCCAACAGACAATATATTTTGTGCAGGGGAGGGAAATCGGTCTCAGGCATACTCCTGCTCATACCAGCCCATAAAAAGGCCAGCAAACCTATAGCCCATCGCAGTGCCTTGAATTTGATCATACAAACCTTCATTGTGAAAAAAATAGTTTTGGGATAAAAATGATAATTGCATTGTATTCAAAGCAATCAGCTTTCCTTGTTTTCAGAAATGATTCAACTGTTAAACATCCAAAGTCCTTACATGTACAGGTATACAGACTTTTAACATCACATGTAACAAACATTAATTCTTCCGATTAGGGCACATCATTACATTTATTTCAAATGTCCTTGCTATCTTGAATGTAAGAAGGAAGATTGCAAACAAAACCCTGTAAAAATGTGGCTACATATTCAGATAAACTTTCAGTCGGTGAACCTATTCCTGATATAATTGGTCTCTCAGGTCAAAAATCCCCAGCTTTATTCAGAGCATCATCTTCAGAAAGATCATGGCCTGCAACAGTATTTGCATGCATCTAGTGCTCACCCCGAATATTTTGTTAATAACATACCATTTGGGAAAATGGTTTGTACTAGGCAGAATTGCAGTAAATCTGAAACTTTTTTTAATTTTTATTATTATTTATTTTTATTTCAAAGAAATGACATAGTACAAAATTGACGTAATAGGGCACTAGCACAGGCGCAGCACAGTACAGATACAAGTGCGTTTCCAAGTTAACATTACAAAGCAGAAATAATACGGTAAATGAGCAGTATCATATCATGTTTAGGCAGCATCATGTACTCCCCCACAGCGTAGGAGAAGGGAGCTCAGTGCACATTACATCTCAGGACAATCTGGAGTCTACCTGCACACTTCTGAAACTAGTACGTCCATGTGGTGCAATATGCCTATACCGATTTCCCCAGATCTAGCGTCAGCCCCACCATCAGACAGGATTATCATCATTCACAGTGCGGTTCTCAGTACTAGCACTCCCTTCCCCACCACCTCCCATGTTTCTATAAGCACTGTACAGGGCCCAGAAGTTTTTGGGGCGATTTCGAGGGGGGAGGAGTTTACTGTAGTGCTCCGATTGAGTGCAGCAATATAACATGTCCCTCGACCATTGTGCGATCGTGGGAAGCGGCCCCAGCATCCAGCAGATCGCAACTCTGCGCTTGGCCATTAGCACTCCCATGTCTACCAGTCTACGGAGCCCCTTTGGCAGTAATTTTGAGTAGCCAAGTAGCGCCAATGCCGGTTCCGGCTCTAAATCCTGCCCAATTATCTCTGTCATCTATGAGAAAACGTTTTCCCAGAACCTTGCAATGCCAGGGCAGCGCCACGCCAAGTGCATAAAGTCAGCTATTCGTTCGGCGCAGCGCTCGCATTTGGGGTCCCCTCTAAGGCCATAGCGGTGGAGTCTCTCCGGGGTATAATAAACCCTATTTAGGTATTTGAAGTGGGTCAACCGGTGTCGCCCGTTAAGGGAGACACGTTTGGTGCTGGTACAGCAGTACGTCCATGTCTCGTCGTCAATGTCTCTGTTTAGGTCTCTCTGCCATGCCAGGTGGGCCTTAGTAAAAAAGTTCTCTTTATAGGACAGCATAAGGTTGTACATTCTAGATACTAGGCTCGTAGGTTCGTTAGCTTTTATGACGAGCGTAAGGGTATCAAGCTCCGGCGGTTCCGCCAGATCACTCCCCAGAAGTTGAACCAGCACATGCCTGGTCCTGTGGAACTGGAATCTGGTGAGTAGAGTGGGCCTAGCGTACTCACTAACCAGGCTGTCCCAACTCCTCGCTGTGCCCTCCGCAAAAAGGTCACCTATGGTTTTGACCACCATAGAGTTGAGCGCATGCACCACACCTGTATCCCTGCATGGAGGTAACCATTGGCACCATTCCAACGGGGCTAGAGGAGAATACATAAGAGCGCCAGACTGAAGCTTAAGGAGGTGGTGCCATGCATGGGTTGTCGCGTTGATTGAGTCCAGTATACAGGTCCTTCGGTCAGGTGGGGAAAAGAGCATCATGGGCAATGGGCGAGGGGAGGACACCGCTCTCTCGATGCGCAAGTGGGGAGTGTCAGGTGGGCCATGTATCCAGTGATAAGCATGTGCGCATTGTGCCGCCCTGTAGTACATATCAAAGTCAGGTGCGCCCAGTCCTCCCATACGGTAAGGCAGTGTGAGTATGTGCCATTTGACCCTAGGTTGTTTGCCCGCCCAGGCCAACTTGACCATTAGTGAGGTGAGTTTCGTGAAAAACACGCCCGGAAGAACCATCGGGATGTTGGAGAAGAGGAACAGGAAGAGAGGCAGGACAACCATTTTCATAATTGAAATTCTGCCCAGGAGGGACAATGGGAGTCGAATCCAGAGCTCAACTCATCCTCCAGTTTACTAATCAGGACACCATAATTTTCTTTTAAGACCATGTCTGCGTCAGAATGAATTTGGATACCTAAATATCTCACCGGGTCCGTTGTCCATTGTAGCGGATAGTCGGGATTAAACTGGGTCGTGGCAGGAGTAAGGGGGAAAATAATCGATTTCGGCCAATTGACACGCAGTCCAGATACACCTCCAAAACGCACAATCTCGCGGAGTACAGAAGAAAGATGGCGTTCAGGGTCGCGGACGTATAGGAGGGTATCGTCTGCGTAAGTCGAGACTATGATTTCATAGCCAGGGATGCGAATACCTTTGTACCTGTGGTATTCGCAATGCACACAGTCTAAGGGTTCTGCCACTAAGGCGTAGAGAATCGGGGAGAGCGGGCATCCTTGTCTAGTGCCTCTAGTAATGTTTATCGGGTTAGTCACTAAGTCACCGAGTTTTATTCTTGCCGTGGGTTTATAGTACAGAGTACCCAGTAGCTGCAAGTAGACCTCGCCCAGCCCCATTATCGACAAAACCTGCCTCATGAAGGGCCATTCGACAGAGTCAAAGGCCTTTTCCATATCCAGAAAGACCGCAACTGCTGGGACATCAGGCTTGACGTGTTGGAGCGTTCCGAACACCGTGCGTATATTATAAGTGAGGTTGTGGCCCGGGACAAACCCTGCTTGTTCCGGAGCAATGAGTGTTGGTACCAAGGGCAGAAGTCTGTTTGCCAATATCTTTGCATATATTTTAGTATCTACGTTAAGCAGGGAGAGGGGTCGGTACGACGCACACTCCTCAGGGGGTTTATTCGGCTTCAGTATGGCAACGATAATTGCTTCTTCCATAGAAGGAGGCATCGTGCCCGAGATGCACATATCTTCAAAGAGAGTGGTCAAGTGTGGCAAGAGCAAGTCTAAGTAAGCCTTGTAAAAGGCAACAGTCAGGCCATCCACCCCCGGGGCGCTACCTGGTTTCATGCTTGCTACCACTAAAATGATTTCATCTTTCTCTATAGGCCGCATCAAGAACTCACGGTGAGTATTAGTAAGCCAGGGTAGTTTAACATGAGACAAATAATCCAGTATGTCGTCTTCCAAACCTGAACTCCGAGAGGTATATAGGTTCGAGTAGAATTGCCTAAACCTTTCAGCTATGTCTGTGTTAGCAGTGAGTGGCACCCCTTCTGCGGATTTGATTTCAGAGATGGCAGCGTAGTCCCGCCGCTTTTTTAACAGGCGGGCTAGCACTGCGCCCGGGCGTTCACCCTCTCCGTAAGAGCGTGCCATTTCGTATTTACCAAGATGTTTAATCTCAGCGTCCGCGACTCCAAGGTGTTCCTCTAGCTGGGTCTTGAATCCCCGCAATAACCCTTTGTCGTGTCCCGCTGTTAAGCGCTCCTCTAAGCTAGCCAGTGCTTTTTCCAAATCAGCAAGCTTCCTGCGCAATGCTCTAAGGATTCCAGAATGCTTAGACATAGCAACACCCCGTATATAAACCTTGAAAGCTTCCCACACAATCTGAAAGCTCTCCACCGAACCCACATTTTTATCAAAATACAGTGCAATCGCTTCAGCTAGCTCTTCCTTGAAAAGCGGATCTAGCAAGGAGTACGGAGGGAACCGCCAAGTAAATGGGGGAATCATTTTCTGGGGGGCATCCAAGACCAACAAGACCGGGGAGTGATCGGAAAGTGTGCGGGGAAGGACCTCACATGCCCGTGTGTGGTAGTACAATTGGTCAGAGGCCAACCAATAGTCTATACGTGTATGCAAGTCGTGAAATGCTGAATAATGTGTGAACCCCCCTTTGTCGGGAAATCTCTGCCTCCATACGTCGTGTAAGCCCTCTTGCGTCATAACATCCATAAGTGTTCTAGCAGAAGCAGTAAGTCGTCTTTCTGGTCCCCCCGAGCGATCACGGGTAGGGTCTAACACCAGGTTAAGGTCACCACCCCAGAGTTGTTGTTCTATGCCGCAGCTAGCAACCCTTTTGGACAGTGCCGTATAAAAGTCAGGGTAGTCATAATTAGGTCCGTACACATTAATTACCAGGACATCTAGGCCGTGTCCGCGGCATCTGGATACTACATATCGGCCGTCCACATCAGTGGCCAAAGGCTCAAGTGAAAGGGATGATCTAGGTCTGACCCAGGTAAGCACACCACGAGCGTGCGTAGTAAACCCCGCAGAATGAATGGAGCCGTGCAAGCCCCTAGCGCGAAGCATGGGACTGTCAAGGGGTAGATGCATCTCCTGAAGCAGCGCAATGTCTATTTTATGTCTTGTTAAGTACGCCTGTACTTTCTGCAGTTTTCTGTGATTGTTAAGTCCTCTCACATTCCATGTGAGGGCACGTATTGTCAACTGCGCAGTTGAGCGATGTGACGATCCCCTAGCCGGTTCAGGGGAAGGTGCTGCCAATCTATTTATTTCTGCTATTTGGTCTGTCTATGTGTACATACATCATGTGCCCAGCATAGTGTCTCCGATATGTAATGTTCCTAACAATTCCCTGAACCTAACCACCCCCCACCCACGCCAGGCCATCCCCAACCATGCCCGGGCGACTAGTTATCAGCCCTCCCACAAATGGCATCAAGAAAAACTGTAAACACAAACATTGTAATGAAAATCCAGTAGAAGCCATCCCCCCTCCCTAACCCCCAAAACAACACCCCAAGTGTGTGATTCACGCGTGGGCAGAGGTAGCTCGCACTTCCGCAGTACAAGAGATTGAGCTGTTAAGTTGGAATCGGTCCTCTGCTCTGCATGCCACCAATTTGCTTTGAAGCGTTTGTATCAGATAGAATAACACCAGGTCCCTCCAGTGATCATAGATCAAATTGCAATAGAGATCGTCAGTTTGGTCAATTTACAGTAACCCACTCCGCCCCCAGCCAAGACCCCATATGGGAAACACAACCTATGCATGACGTATATTAAAGAACCAGGAAAAACATTGCAATGTATTGAACTTCAACCATATTTCTAAGAGACTGTACATAGGTAACCTCTTGTAAATTAAGCTTATCTGTGTGCAAGGAAGGTCGAAAAGTTCAGTCCTGCTCACTTAGTTGTCCGCCTTCTGCCCCTTCACTGGAGATTCTCTCCGGGCTGCGCCGTTTATCCTTGGACCAGTCCTTCAGGGCTTTTTGCAGGGTCTTAGGGTCCGTGAAGATCTTCGACTGGCCTTGTCAGTTTACACGGAGTCTAGCAGGGTATAACATCGCATAGTCGATACCTTGGTCTCTAAGCTGCTTCTTCAAGGGAACAAACTGTCGACGGGCCTCTTGTACACGCAGCGTGAAGTCAGGGAACAGAGAGATGGTGGAGCCCTCATACTGTAGGGGATGCCTGTTCCTGGCGACTTTTAGCGCCGCATCACGGTCTCGATAGTTAAGTAGCTTAGCTATATTTGGCCTCGGGGCAGCGCCCAGCAGGGGGCGCGGGCCCAGGGACCGGTGCGCCCTCTCTACAACGAACAGCTGAGAAAAAGTATCACTGCCAAGGAGTGTGACCAACAATTGTTCCACAAAGTGCTCCATGTTGCCAGTCGGGCTCGAATCTGGCAGCCCCGTGATCCTCAGGTTGCATCGCCGAGACCGCGCCTTCAGGTCCTCTGTCTTGTCTTGAAGGATCTGCATCACTCTCCCCAGTTGTTTATGGTCAGCGTCCAGCATTGTCTGAGCCTCCTCCACCTCCGATACACGGCGCTCTGACATATCCAACCTTTCCGCATGCTTGTCTAATCTTTCCGACATCCGGTCCATACAATAGGAAAGGGAATCCATTTTGGAGCCCAGAACTGCGAGGCTGCTTTGCAAACCTTTTTCCATAGCAGCGAGCAGGGTGCGAATATTCCAATACGCGTTCTCCTGGGAAGGGTCCTGCATGCTATCTCCGTCATCTGTAGCAGCATCACGTCCCCTAGGCTTCCGCTGGTCAAAGGACAGTTTCGGCTGCGCCCTGTCTACTTTGCCCATTGTCGTTGTAGGGATATTTCCGTGCCAGGTGCTGCAGCCAGGTCAGGTTAGAAGTACGGTGCCGTAGTAGCCACCACCATGAGACTCAGTAGTACCAGATGTGCAGTGGGGCGCTGGCTGGGTAGGTGTGCCCTGCAGGATTTCACTCAGAGCCCAGGGCACCAACGCTCAGACCAAATGTACTCCGAAACTAAGGCGCAGGTTCCTGTGTAGGCGGCAAGTAGGCTGGGGCAATCTGTTCCCAATGATCTATTGTGATGTATGCTCCAGGGCCACTGCTCTGGTAGCAATAACCAGGATAGCGCTCCGATCACCGAGCGCTAGGAGGCACCGGGGGGGGGACAGGGTCCCCTATGCTCTTTCACACGTGGGCTCACCACGTTCGCGGTTCGTTGGGTTAGTATTCCTTACGTTGTCAGCCCATGGATATACAGGGATCCCTTGGTCACGCCGCGCAGCCCTCCAACCGGGACCCCGCGACCTCCTTCATACTAAAGATGCCAACAAGCTCAACCACCAGAAGGTGCTTAGTATGCCCCTAAGGAATAGACGCGTGGGTGTTCCACTAGTGATTCGCTCGCCAAGGTAATTGGGTGCCGCCTGTTGGCTGCCACACAGCCACTACTCAGGGCAAACAGGATGGGTCTTCGCACTCACTTGCAAAATGGCGATACGCGCCGTCACCCTAGCGCCGAGTTCGGTAGTCCCGGGCTTAAGGCAGCGGGGCACCAAGCCGCGTCAGCTGGCATAGAGCCGCAGCCTCACCGGAACTCTGCCTCCGGAGTCAGCCAGATGGGGCAGTCTTTGCTTGGGAGTCGCCGCGTCCCAGCTCCAGTTCACAGCCGGCACTCTCACCTCAGCCGCCGACTCCAGCGCGGTCTCAACAAATCGCAGCAATCTGCTTGCCGTCGCTCGATGGTTAATCCCCGCCAGTGCTACGCACAGAGGGAGGCAATCGGCGCAGGGTGTCTCCACTGCAGGATAACCGTGTCCCCCTTAAACGGAAAGCAGCGGGACCGGTCTGTGTGGCCGTTCGATACCCAGGGCCGCACACGCTCCGTACTCAGATCCGGGGATCTCGCCTGCACCCAATCTCGCAAAGGCCGCAGGCTCTAATTATGTCGTCTGGGTTGCCTGAGGGGTCACAGTCGGTTCCCTCAGCACCGGAGCTCTGGCGGAATCTAATATCGCTCCGATGGAGCTCGTAGTGCGCTTCTTTTGGCGGATAATTAATGAATTAAGCGGTGGTCGTGCGGAGCTTCTCGCTTAGGTGGCCATCTTAGCCGCGCGCTAGCTCCGCCCCCGTAAATCTGAAACTTTTATGGCTAATATTGAAGATGCAAAAATGAGATTTATGGCAGAAGCTATGACAAAAAGGTTTTACAACAAGCAGAAAGAAAAATACACAAAGTTACCAGAGATGTGACGTTAAGAAAAAATGATGTTCCAGAGGATTCCAAACATCGTCAGTTGGCTTTTATCACTAAGTATACCACATAGAGTGATGGTGTCCATAAGATTCTGAAAAAATATTGGCATTTGCTATTGGAAGTCCCCGGTATCAAGCATGGCATTTCGCTGAAACCTAAAATGACTTATCGGAAGGGCAAATCTTAAAAAAATCTACTTTGAGCTAGCTTTGTGACTCCCTCCAGGGAGTTAAAAACATGATTGCCTTCTCGACCAGTTGGTTTCTTCACATTAAATTATTGTAATTTGTATCAACTTGGTAAGAACAAGATAAGATGTTTCTCTTATAATACGGAATGCGACTATGACAATAGACATTACATCAATTGCAATACAAAATTTGTAACATATGTAAGTGGCTGTGAATGTAATATAATATATGTGGGGGAGTGCTGTTCAATCTTTGAAGTCTTGGATTCAGGAACATGCAAGAGCACTGAAGAATGGGGACATGAATTATCCTATGACACACCATTACAGCAAAAAAACACGTGGGTGACCTTAAAATATGGTTTCATGGAATTGATAATATATCTGAGAATGGATGTGGTGGGGACAGAGAATTACTCCTTAGACGTAATGAAGTAGGATGGATATGCCGTTTGAGGTCTATTGAGGAGGGTCATAATAAGGAGAGTGAATTCCACTATGTTTTATGATGATTGCCGACTGGCAAGGTTAGTTGAAGGTCAGGATGGTTTGGTTTGGATTATGATTCAGTTTTAAGGAACATGTGATACCTTAGATAAGGTCCTTGGAACACCGATCTGTATTCAGCCAATGAACAGTTGTGGTTTTATGAGCAGGACAAAAGGAATCACTTTATAGATTGCTTGTTATTTTTTGTTGCCCCAGGATTGACATTGTGAGCTATTTTGATTACATTATGTTTGTTCCATACATGATGTCTTTGTTAAGATGGTGACCGTATGTAGTCACAACATATTTCCATTCTCTTGTTTGTGTGAACTAGAGGGAAATCAGCTGGGAAAAAAGTTGCAAGAGATAGTAAATAGGAAATTGTTTTAATTATTAGGGGTATTGTGTCAATGGACCAAAGCATTTGTTGGGTTTCTTGATTTGTAGTTAAGTGGAGTTTACTTGCTGTTGTCTGTTGTTTATTGTTGTTTTGATATGATTTATCCTAACAATATGGGAGCCGCATTGGGTTACATTGTGATCTTTCTTCTCTTTTACACTTATTTTTATGGGAATTGGTTTGAATTAAAAATAAAATTAAGCTATGGGTTGGAATAGACTTGAGAACGCTTGGACATTTAGGGATGTTGAATTGACGTACAACTTGAGTTTTTGAGATTTATTCTGAATTATGATGGATGAATGGGTCCAATTTATTGGTAATGCAGTGAGTTACATTCTTGTTTTTTGCACATTACAAGATGGAGGTAGCTGTTAGATGCCCACTGAGTCCCCCTCTGGGAGTGCTAAGAACACTGCCTCTCTTCGTGATATCCAGGACCTCAGGTTGTAGCTTGAAATACGACCATAACGACGGGGTTACCCTGACTTTACTGTCAAGGAAATTGTTTTTAACCCTCCCGAGTTTCGTACTCCTTCCTTCAACTTGATGAGTTTGAAATACCAAACTATTGGTGGAAATTGCAATTTTTGGGGAGCCTTCTAATACTTGATAGCTAGGCTGCACCTCAGAAGATGATTTATTAGAGATGCCACCCTTTTTAATACTCAAGGAGGCCCCCCCACGTTTATTGCTTCTCTTTTTTCCGCCTCTTATAGCCACTACTGCTGAGCCCCCAAAAACCTCCAAAAACGCTTTCACCTGTTGCGGGGGGCAAACCTGGTTCTCCTGCGCTCTAACGGACTGTCGTGCTTCCTCCTCCAGCTCCGGCACTGCAGCTATCTCCGGGAGCAGCCCCGGCGCAGATGGAACGGGAGAGGCAAAAATGGTGGCAATGGCGGGAGACCCGCAGCCCTTAGCAGCCAGCACCTGCCCTCTCCCACTCCGCCCCGCCGGAACGGAAAAGCAGCCGATGCTGGCGCTGCCTCCACCGACCCGAAGGAGCCCATGCGCCGCCGCTCTGCACCCTCCGCAGCTGCAGGGCGGCCTAGTCCCAGCGCGGCAGGCGGGAGGGGAAACCAGAACAGTCGGAGCCCCGGCACATTCCGGGTTGAAACTCCCCTCCGAAAGCAGGGGAGCCGAACAGCTGCACCAGGCACACTTCAGCGTCTAAGACGGCAGGTAGGACGGCATTTCCTGCGGAACAGGAGGAGAGCTCCGGGTGCTAGCGGCCGCTCAGAACGCAGTCGCCATGTTCTCCCAGTGTTCTTAGCACTCCCAGAGGGGGACTCAGTGGGCATCTAACAGCAAAAATATCAACGGTCACTATGGAGGGGGCTAGCCCTCTTTTGTCCCAGGTAGACGTCCCCGCAGTTAGGGATAACATTTCTGAGGCAGCGCCAGGTAAAGAGTTGGATTTGGTGGATCAGAATCCGGATGGAGCTGCAGGGCCAGAGAGTGGAGGGGTAGAGAAAAGTCTCAAGTCCCTACAGTCCCTAGAGACGGGCGGGCCCCCAGCAGCCTCACTGGAATCTCTTTTTCCATACTTTCAGAGGATATTAAGAAAGGCTTTTCCGTCTCAGCCGCCAACCAGGTTGAGATAAGGAGTTCTTGTGAATCTCTGGAGAGAAAGGTGGATCTTTTAAACATCAGGACTGAGACTTTGGAGAAAACGGTTGGAGAGCTGAAAGATAACCTTGGGGTGGCGGAGGCAGAGATCCAGGTACTTAAACGGGAGGAGGTAGCTATTCGGGATCGAATGGAGATGCTAGAGAACAACTCTCGCAGAAATAACCTCCGCTTATTGAACATCCCCGAGGGGAATGAAGGGTCTGACCTCAAATCATACATTATCTTATTGCTTAAAGAAGTCCTGCAGTTTGAGGAGTCAGAGGTAACCCTAGGTATGGACATACAGAGGATCCACAGAGACCCGTTTTGTAAGAACCCCAATAGAGTCAAGCCAAGAAAAATCCTGGTTAATTTCCTCACCTACTCCCTAAAAGAAAAAATTCTCAATTTGGCCCTGAAAGCAAAAACACTAAGGTCTAGGGATTTTTCTTTTGAAATTCGTTCGGATCTGGCTAGAGCTACCCTCGAAAGACAGTGGGAACTAGGCAGGAGGATGGACGATTTTAGGAAGCTTGGCGCAGTTGTACAGCTAAAATTTCCAGCCTTCCTAAAGGTTATGCATAACAACAAAATGCATAACATCAGATCAGTCCAGGAGGCGGACAAGTTGCTTAGTTCCATCAGCAAGGGTGGTCCTTAGGAAAGAGTTTTCTATTCTCTGGGGCAGCACCAGTCATGACTCAGGTCAGGGCAGTAGGTTCGTTCTTGGCGTTTGTGCTCTATTTCCTTTCTTTTCTCCTCTGAATAGGCGAGTGGAGCAAACTAGGGGGATCTCATTTCTCTCTTTTTAGTCCTTTTCAATCTTTATTTTTTTAGTATCAAATTAGTTTTCTTCTTTTTCTGGCAGGGATGTAATTGGGTGGCATTTGAATTCTTTTTTGAATAACACACGAGATTGGGATGGGATGGGTTGGGTAGCTCCGGGGTGCTACTCCTGGACAACAACTGTCCAGATTTATGGGGGAAGGGTTCTCCAGGGGGGCTCAACTGTTTGGGTGGGGGGTTGGGGAGCACTGGGGCATTAAAAATAAAAATACCTCATTTGCTGTATATATACTAAGCTTAGATCAAATAGTGGCGTTCTGATTCCACGAGATTAGGTGTTGTTTTTCTCTTGAATTTGGGCAGGGTGGGGGTTGCAGACTGAAGCTATTATGAGTACACTTCAGATATTATCCTGGAATGTCAATGGCCTGCGTGTAAAGAATAGAAGCGCTAGGATTTTGCAATATCTTAAAGATTGTGCAGCGCAGGTCATTGTCACCCAGGAGACACATCTTCTTAAGGAAGAGACCCATGAAATTCTTAAAAGTCAAAAATGGGTGGACTCCTTTATCTGTACCAACCAGTCGGCTAACATCAGAGGGGTTTTGATTCTTTTTAAAAACAGGCTAATGCCCAGATTATACAGCATATGGAGGACCCAGGTGGCAGATGGGTGATACTGAAACTGATCCTAAAGGGCATCCCTCTTACTCTGGTTGGTTACTATGGCCCGAATCAAGACGACCCTTCAACTCTCAAAACAATCTTCTCGCATCTTTTAGACTTCCCAGAACCAGTTATTATGGCTGGTGATTTTAATATTGTATTTGACCCTAAACTTGATAAGTCTACCAGCAAGAGAGCGGTTACCCCTTCTAGATCTAGGGCGTATCTTCAGAGTATGATGACCCAGTTGGGTTTTTGTGATGTTTGGAGGGAGAGATCAGGTCAGCAACTGGGGGTATCATTTCGAAACCTCAAATATCGGCATAAGTCAAGAATTGACTATATTTTGGTCAGCTATGCCCTAAGGGGCAAGGTCAAGGACATCAGATATTTGTCGTCCCATTTGTCAGATCATTCAGGAATAGAACTGGCTCTTGAGTGGGCACAAGCCCAGCAGCCAAGAACTTGGTCCTTTGACCGAACGCTGCTTTTGGAGGAAGAGGAGATGTCCTTCTTGGCTCAGGAAACCGAATTCTTTCTTAAGGTCAACTCAGGCACGGCAAGTGTCATGATGGTCTGGGACTCCCTTAAGGCTTTTTTGAGGGGTATTATTACTAGTAGGACGAGTTTTAGGTACAAAAGGTATACGGAAGGGATTGCATCGTTGGAGGCAGAAATGAAGGATGTGGAGGTTGAATTGGACAGTGAGGCCGTTTTTGGTAGGGCACTTGCAGCTTTGAATAGACTTAGAAAATTAAGAGAGCAGCTGGAGGGTATCCTCCAATCAAGGATTAGGCTCAGATGGGAGGCAAGCAAGATCGCCCATTTTGAGTATGGGGAGGGGGCAGGAAAACTGTTGGCATGGGAGGCAAAAGCAGATAGACTCCGTAATTGGATCAGGGAAATTGAAGTAGGAAATGGAGTAGCGGTTCTGTCTTCAGACGAGGAAATAGGGGAGGCCTTTTTAAAGTATTTTCAGGACATATATCAAGAAGATCTGACAGAGGATAGGTCTAAAATTAAGGATTGGCTGGATCGGACCACTTTGGCTTCTATGAGCCCCAAACAGCAGGAAGATTTAGAACAGGATATAACGCAAGAGGAATTGAGGAACGCTATAGCTGCTGGCAAAAGAGGTAAAGCGGCGGGACCTGATGGGTTACCAGCTGAGATATATAGGTCCCTGGCCGACGCTTGTATTCCAATTTTGACACAGCTATTTAATACGATATTAATAGAGGGCTTAAAGCCTCCCGAGTCTTGGAATTAAGCCACGGTCATGTTGATTCTGAAAGCTGGCAAGGATCCTGCGAGCTGTGGGTCGTATAGACCCATCTCGCTTTGAACGCGGACTATAAAATCTTCGCCTCGATCCTGGCAGCCAGGCTGGGGTCAGTGGCTGGAGATATCCTTCATTTAGATCAGAAGGGGTTCGTTAAAGGCAGACAATTATCAGACCTGACATATGATCTTATAGGAGCCATAGATATTGCCTCTGCTTACTCACTTCCTCTCGTTGCCTTGACTCTGGATGCTACCAAGGCCTTCGACAGGGTTAACTGGGTTTACTTGTCGGAGGTCATGGGGAAATTTAATTTGGGTGAGAAGTTTCGTCATACCATCCAATTGTTATATCAGGCTCCGTCAGCAAGGCTGTTGGTTAATGGCAACTTGACGAAACCGTTTAGAATTTCTAGGGGCACCAGGCAGGGCTGCCCCCTTTCCCCTCTCCTTTTTGATATGTATATCGAGCCTTTTGCGCAGAGGCTTAGAGAAGATCCTGGTATTGTGCTTTTTAGGTATGGAGAGTGGGAAAGGAAGGTTGCCCTGTATGCTGATGACATTTTGATCCTTTCAGCGAACCTAGAAACGACTTTCCCGGCAGTGATCGAATTGGCACACAAGTTTGGACAGGTTTCAGGGTATGAGATCAATGCCGGGAAGACGGAGATTATGACATGGAATCTTGAGAGAAGCCAACATCAGGTCAGTTCTAGTATGCGATACTTGGGGGTCAGAATTGTCCAGGACATAGCCAAATTAGCAGAAGTCAACTTAGAGAGCTTGGGTTCACCTCCCTTTATCCATTCTTGGGAGGATTAACTTGGTGAAGATGGTGGTGTTGCCAAAGGTAACCTTCCTC
The DNA here is from genome assembly GCA_963921515.1 of Calotriton arnoldi. Lineage (NCBI taxonomy): Eukaryota > Metazoa > Chordata > Amphibia > Caudata > Salamandridae > Calotriton > Calotriton arnoldi. Next base: position 94,004 of record CAWUFW010015987.1, on the reverse strand, counting down.
TTCAACACTATCCCCCTACATTTTGACAAACCTGCGATTGATAAATTACAGCAGGCTGTAAATTCTTTCCTCTGGCTATATAGAACTACCAGAATAGCCTGGAAAAAGTTGAGGCGCAGGAGGGAGAAAGGGGGGCTCGCGCTTCCTGATTTACTGTATTACGCCTGGGCCTTCCTGTTTTCACACTCTCGGATGCTCTTAAAAATGCCCGTAAATACGGGGGCTGGAGCTATGTTTCTGGCTATGTTGAAGCGGGCTAATTTACCGGAGGAGGGATTTTTGTTCAAGTTTGGGGAACCAAAATGTTTCAAAAAAGTCAAACTAAAAGTCCTCCAGGCATCGGTTAAGTCATGGGCCAGAGTTAAGCGCCTTGTGGGTCTTGACTACTTCTATAGTTTAGTGCCACTCTGGGATTCACCTGGTGCACCGGGGTGTCTTCAGGATAGGCTTGCTATACCACTTAGAGAAGCAGGGCTGAAAGTGTGGGGTGAGCTGGTGGAAGAGGGCATATTAATTACATGGGAACAACTCAGAGACAGAGTGGGAGTGGGCCTCTCAAGGTTCAAGTACATCCAATTACAGAGCTGGGTCCAAGTGCAGTTAAGCCAGAAAAAATCAATCGGATGGGGCAACAGCTTAGAACAACAGCTGGTGGACAGGCCAGCGGGGAGGAGGGAGGTATCCCTCTGGTATTGGGCGGTGGAGGAGGCCATGGACGGTGAATTTAAACTCGCAGACGAACTATGGAGTGAGCATCTTCCCAAATCAACAGTGTGAACAACTGTGGCAGAATTCATTTAAGACTCTTTTCAGCATAGTAAAACCTGCCTGGCTGCGGAGAAACCATCTGTTCACTGTCCACAGGGCTTACTTTTCTCCCCTAAAACTGTCCAAATTTTCAAACGGGACCCAGGTTTGTTGCAGGAAGTGTGGTTTGTTGGAAGCCTCGGATGTGCATATGTTTAAAGATTGCCCGGCTATCGCTCTGTATTGGGAAGAAGTTCGGAGGTCAGTGGAGGGAATCTTGGGAGTCCCAATCAAATTAGATTTAGCCCTTATAATCTTTGGTCTCACCAATCAAGTAACCGGACCTGCAAAGTCTCTCTTATTTTATGCTATCCTGTTAGCCAGGAGGCAAATATGTAAGAGATGGACCGAACCTTCCCCTCCTCTGCACTCAGACTGGCTGACAACAATGATTGAGACCTCCAAGATGGATATGTCCAGAGGGTGTGGGGCAAAAAAGACCGCCTTTTGGGACTTGTTGTTGAAATGGGCCGAGGCCTGATCAAAAATTGTGATGCACCAACAGTATGAAACACCAGGTCCTATGATTATTATGTCTCCTTGGCACTCTTCGGACCGTGTTGGGCACCCTCCTCTCCACATATACGCCAACAAAGCGGTCCACCAGACTCCTGTGGGCCTAGTTGAAGAGAAACCTCTCCCCCTTCTTTTGGGGGGTAATAACTTTTTTTTTCTGTCAATGTACCCATAGGCGGTAGGCACCGTGAGTTTCCAACATAACGCCTATTTCCCTTGGCACGCTAAAAACGGGTACCGACAGTCTGATTGGTTAAAAAGGTTAGAGGCGAATGAGGACAAAAAAAAGAAAGAAAAAAAAAGATGGAGGTAGCAAATGGGCGATAAGGTTATGGGTTTTTGGTGATCAACACAGGTGTGGGTCATGATGAATACTAGCATTGGGCTATTTAAGAAAAATATTTGGGTCAGTCAAAATTTTTGCATTGTGTCATTGGCATATCGAGTTTTTGTTTGGACACGGATTCCGGTAAGTGGAGATGTATATTTATCTGATGTTTGGAGGGGGTTTGGGTCTCTGCGTTCCTGACATGATAGTTTAGAGAGGCATATGAATGTGTGTGATGTTTGGAGGAATGTCGGTTAGTTCCGAAATTGATTCATTAGACTCTGTGAGGAAGATTGTCTCGCAGCACAATCAGCATGATAATTTGTGGCCTGTAACTGCTGGCATGTTTGGCAATGGTATATTTTCTTGTATTGTTGGTTTCTGATGTTTGTAAAAGTAATGTACTTGGAGTCTTCTACATTTTGTTGATAAAAAGTGGGCAATGCTTGTTGATTAAGCTGGATGCTTAGAAAACTACATACAGGTTGTAATTCATTCTTCCTGTGCATAGTGGAAACAGGGATTATATGTGACAGTGTGCATGTTTGTATATTGATATGTGGTATTTTTCTTTTTGGTAGTTATGTGCAATATTTTGATAGTTGATTAAATGTGTAAATTAAATCTAGAAGGATTCATGTGGCCATGTGAAGGATTTGGACTCTATGGATTTGAAAATATTATTTTGATGATTTGGTAAATGTCCTCACTTATAATGTCCCATCTTATTTGCTAGGTGTCCTTAATGAGGCAGCCCTTATATTGAATAGGAGGATTTGGGCTTATGATATGCAATTTGGAATTATAGATATTATCCATTGGATCATAAAAAATGTGAGATCATATTATGGGTATTTTAGAATCCTCTACGAATGACTGGTATTTGAGCTTGAATGTTATGTATGTAAAGTTAAATCTACCGCCCCAGCAGATGCCTCATCCATTTAATCCTCATTCTTGGCTCTTTTTTATCATGATATCTGAGTAGAACTGCAGAGCCAATCTCACAGTCTACATGAAGTGCATCACTGACCTACAGCCCAGATGTCTTCCACCTGCATCCATGCACTTCTGGTAACTAGAATGAGTCCCCCAGGATTAGATGTTGGAGGTAATGAGGTTCAATATTGGATGTGTAACAATTGTTTCTAATATCTGCTGACTTACCACAACCTTGCATCTCTCCTTAATTTCATGTTTTATTTAGAGTAATTTATCGCTTCACATTGTTGCAATACCCTCAGGCTTTCTGTCCTGAAAGTTACTTGTTGGTGCCTGCAGAGTGTGAGGTAATTGAAAGCTATAAAACTGAGTATTGCTTAAAAGTGTTAACAAATATCTAGCTGTTGAATACATACATTTCTATTGCTTTTTCAGCACATTCTACAAGGTTGAATTTTAAAATTTAGGAGCATGCAGTCCCTCAGATTAAAACACTACTCCTTACAAGGATCATTCATTGATCTTGTTAAACATTTAATCCCTCCCTTGGTAAAGAGTGTAACATCTCTGTATGAAAACACTTCAAAATGACCAGTTCCTAGAGGAAGCATCACCCACACCAGAGAACAAAAGTTCAGGGACCGCACTAACTTTGACCTACTACACAACTCCAGCTGCAGTTCCAATTCTGAGCTCCTCCATTGAAGAGCCCTTTGCCATTTTATTGAACCACACAGTTCAAGTGTTGTCCAGCTGCCAAATACTCCACCATTATCCTGTGAGTTCAGTAACCAAACACCCAGAGGCAAAAGAGTTATTCTTCAATGTTTTCCATATCAGGTGTCATCACAGTAAATATTAACTGTTCGGTGGGCTACAGCAACAGTTCTTATTGTAGAACAACAGAGCTGTTTACAGGAATTACTGCTAGCTTGTAATTTGCCCAACCTCCCTCTTTGCTGGTAATCATGGTTCCACTAGCTCTTGTCTTGTGAAAACTGCATCTCTCCCTCACTAGCTTTCTTTCACTCTTCAGAATAATTCCCTTGCAAGCTCTCTCTTTCCAACATTAAATTTGTTGCACACAATGGGCATGATCTAAAGTTTGGCAGACAGACCATTGCTCCTCCGTCATACCGGCAGATATCCATCCTCCGTATTTAGGGTTTGGCATGATGGACCCTGTGTCTGAAATTCAGTCTTCCATCAAAGGTACCCCTTCCACCAACAGACACCACTTGTTTGTATGGCGGACATCCATCCACCATATTTAAAGTTCATAATAGTCAGATTAGTATGGTGTGACCCTCACAATGGAGGACAGCAATGGTAGACAGGGATACCGATGGCAGACGCGTCTGTTACAGTTGACAAAAATGTGCATCAAAATTCAGCTGATCATGATCTGCTCACAAACAACACCTGCTGCTCTCACTATGAAAGTCGATCCTCTAACCACACAAAGCATTTACCACTCACAACACGAATCACCAGCAGCAGACTTCCATCTTCAAATTGTTTAAATGTCTGGAAGAAAACTACCCAGGTTTTGTGAAAAGGAGTGAACTCTGTTGGTGGATGAGATCATTAGGATTGAGGCCCAATTGTTTGGAGCACTGGTTCAGGCAATATTCATGACCTAGAGATGGGAAATGTGAGCCTGAATCAGGGATAATGCAAATGCTGCCAATAACACTAAACACTCAAAGGAAAACATCTGAAAGTGATGGAAAAATCTGTGGGGGCAGTCTGTTCCCTCATTTACAGGACACAGCAAGAGGCTCTGGCAACTGTTGGAGGGTCTTCCAGGCCCCTCAACCTCATGCCCTGGGAGGAGAAGGTGTTGTCCATACTCCATACTGAAGGCATTGTGGGAATTGCAAGCACAGTGGAGACTGGTAAGAACAAACATTAGCTCTATCACATTAAATATTTCACTCTCTCTGCGCTCTGCCTTCCCTAATCCCAAATGCAAATGTAGTAGGCCACCTGATGTCTCTCACAAATCACTACATTCTCTTTGTAGTCATAATCTACTGATTGTATGACACAATATCAACTACAACAATATCAAACTATACTAATATTGCAAAAAATATTGATTACTAAAATAATGTCATGCTTTACTTAAACACACAAAATGCAAGTTTTGAGTACAAAAAAATTGCTGTACTAAATATTTAAAATGTCATAATATCAAAAACAGAAATACAGAAGCGCAAAATATTATCATACCATTAAATGTATGCAACACAGCCAGAATAGCAAAAACAATATTGACTACAACAATATTATCTAAAATAAATAACAATTAAAATACTATGGGCCTGATTTAGATCTCGGTGGATAAGTTACATCAGTCATAACAGTGACGGATATCCCATCTGCCGAAATATAAATCCTATAGAGATAATGGGATTTATATTTCAGAGGGTGGCTATCCGTCACCGTTGTGACGGAGTAACCCGTCCTCTGAGATCTAAATCAGGCCCTATATTTTATTAACAATAAATAACTACTTTCAAAAATATGGAAACTAACAAAATACAATTTAAAATACATAAATAATTTATTTGACATATAAACACAAAATAAAACAATAACAATTATTTTCACATTAATATCTACCCAGAATAAAACTTCAATAATTATACACCATTAAAACACATTTAATATAAAACATATAGCCAAGGGTGTCGTGAACCCTCCGCTTTAACATCTACAGCAGAGGTGGAAGTCTTGATGGGCCTCTTCTGTCTACAACTTGGCAGACAAAGTCTCATAAATAGCGTGAAATTGCGAGAGTGAGTGAAAGTATGGATAGATGGATGGATGGGTATGTGAGAGTAAGGGTGGCTGGAAGGGTGAGTGGAAGAGTGGATGGGTTGATGGATGGATGAGTGAATGAAAGGATGGATGCAAGGATGGATGAGTGAAAGCGGGTGGATGGATGGATAAGTGAAAGAATGGATGGACGAATGAAAGGGAGGGTGGATGGATGGATGAAAGGGTGGATGGTTGGATAAGTGAAGTGATGAATGGATGATGAAAGTATGGATGCATGAGTAAGAGAAAATATGGATGGCTGAGTGAAAGGGTGGATGGATGGGTGGAGTAACAGGGTGGATGGATGGACGAAGTGAAAAGGTGGATAGATGGATGAGCGAAAAGATTGCTGGATGAGTAAAAGGATGGATGTTGGGGCGTCATGAACCTCCAACTTTAGCAGCTAGAGTGAGCAATGAAATTTGTGATGGGCTTCTTCTGTCTGGAACTTGGCAGATAAAGGTGAGTGAGTGATAGGATGTATAGATGTAAAGGAAAAGGTGGATGGATGGGTGAGTGAAAGGGTGGATAAGTAGATCAATGAATGAATGAAAGGATGGATATAAGGATGGATGAGAGAAAGAATGAATGGGTGAGTGAAAGGGAGGGTGGATGGATAGATGAGTGAAAGATAGGATAGATGGATGGATTTAATAGATGGTTTTGCAGATGGATGGATAGGTTTGGATATGGATGGGTGGAAGGATGGAATGGTGAAAGACTGAATGATGGATGAAACTACCCCTCCTGTTACCTCCAGTAAGTCCCACACAGTGGGATTGCTGAGACCTCATAGGAGGCCACACCCCCTTTCTCCACCACTCTGCAAACACACCTCCTGGCACACTACCAGTAGAGGGCTATTGATGGCCCTTGGGGGCTAACTAACAACCCTTCCTGTTACCTCCGGCAAATCCCACACAGTGGGTTTGCTGAGAGGTTTTCGGTGGCCACGCCCCTTCTCGTCCACTCTGCAAATGCACCTCCTGGTGCACTACTAGTTGGGTGATGAAGTCCCCTTGGCTCTTGATGGTCCTTGAGGACCAACTAGCCTGCCTGTTACCTCCAGTAAGGCCCACAGAGCTGGATTGTTGAGAGGTGGTCAGAGGCCATGCCCCCTTTCTCCACGATTCTGCAAACGCATCTCCTGGTGCACTGCTGGTTGGGGGAAGAAGTCCACTTTAGTCCTGAGGCCCTCAGGAGACAATGGAACCTCATCCCCCCACCAGCAATGTGCCGATAGGGGTGTTTGCAGAGTGGTGTAGAAAGGGAGCATGGTGGCTGACCACCTCTCAGCAATCCCACTGTGTGGTGCTTACTGGAGGTAACAAGAGGTCTTGTGGGCCCCTAAGGACCCTCAGCAGCCCAGGGGACTTCATCTCCCAACCAGCAGAGTGCCAGGAGGCACATTTTCACAGTGGTGGAGATATGGGGTAGGGCCTCCGGCAAGTTGCCCGGCCTTATTATTTTTCATTTCTATTTTTTAGGAAGGGGTTTGAATGCCCCAACTTCCCTGGACCATTTTGGGCCCCGGGGAACTGATCCCCTGGGGCCTGCCCCTTTTGTTTATTATTTTTTTATTTAAAAAAATGGGAGTGGGAGCCAAGCGGCCACCTTTCCAGACTATTAGCGGCCCTGGGGAACACATCCCCTGAGGACTGCCCCTTTTGTTTTATAAAAAACAAAACAATGGAAGGGAGCTGTGCTGCCCCCTCCCGTGATGATTTTAGCCCCGGGGACCCCATCCCCTGGGGCCCGGCCTGTAGTGTAGGGGTCCCTGGGGGGTCAGGGTATTCCTAATCTGCCCCCTTTTCTTTACTTTTTACGTTTTTTCTGGGACTCAGCTTCAAGCAGAGTCCCAAGATGGCTGCCAATACTTCATGGTTAAAGTGTTGGCAGCCAATCAAGTTTTAGTAGGATCCACGAGTCCACAGCAAGAACTCGCATCCCCAGATATCTATATTTTTTAAGCTTTAATTTCTCTGAAACTACTGAATGGATTTATACTAAATCACAAAAACTTTCTGGACCAAAATCTAGCTTTCAGCCAAATTTGGTGTAATACCATTCAGCAGTTCGGGCTGTAGTCGTGTTCAAAAAATGAAAAATCCCCATAGACATAAAATGGGGAAAACGTGTTTTGGGACCCCCTTTTTTTTCGGCCCCCGCTTGATGGAACACCCCGAAATTTTCAACACAGCAGTTGAACCAAAAAGGGGAAGTTTTGTGAAATTTTTGCAGAGATTCTTTAAGCGGCGCCAAAGTAGTTATAGTTAGGACCATGTTTATATAAGAAAAGCGTTTTTTGACTTGCCTATATCTTTGACGCCGGTTAATGAATCTTCAGAAAAATTTCCAAAAAAAGTGCCTCTGGTATTCCTGTTGTGCCTGTGAAGTTTTGGAGTGATTTGTCAAGCGGGGCTGAGAAAAAGGGGGGGTCAAAAATGTGTGATTTCCCATGTTAATTCCCATAGGAATTTTTGACACGGCTACAGCCCAAAATCGTTGAACGGAATTATACCAAACTTGGCAGAAAGGTAGCTGTTGGTCCAGAAAGTGACCTTTTTGTGAATTAGTGTATATCCGTGCAGTAGTTTTTGAGATATTTTTTTATATTTGTATCCGACAGTCCCCGTGCTGAAATCTGATTGGCTGCCAACACTTCAACCAGGAAGTGTTGCCAGCCAACTTGGCACTCAGCTTCAGCTGAATCCCTAAAAATAGTTAAGAAAAAGGGGTCAGGGTAGAAATACCCTGACCCCCTAGACTGGAGTCATGCCGGATCAGCGGATCACAGCAAAAGAATATTTTTAAAAGAATCGCGGGCTCCTACGCTTCTCTACTATTTAGTCCCCAGTTGGGCCAGGTCCCCGGGGGTACATGGTATTAATAAATGGAGGGAGGCACACGGGCCCCCCAGAGGCTTTTTTGAGGCCCAAGGACCACCACCTCCCCGGTGGAGGTCCTTGAAGTTTACAGACCCCCCATCAGGGGCGGGTTCACGCCCTGGGGACCACCACCTCCCTGAGGCTAAATTAAAAGCAGGGGGGTCATGTGAACCCCCAGGGGCCACCACCTCCTCAGGGCCTATAATATAATAAAAACTTGGAGGGGGCCACGTGGTCCCCCTCCCGGGCCATACACAGCCCCAGAGACCACACCTTCCCAGGGCCAGTCCGTGTATATCAAAGAACGGGGGCCACATGGCCCCCCTCCTGGAGCCATACATAGCCCTGGGGGCCACCACCCTCCAGGGCAAGCTCCTGCTATGTACTGTGGTGTCCACCCTGAGACATAGCTGTTTGCTGTCACTTGCTGGAACCTTTAACAACGCCCACCAAGTCAGAGCAAACACTCCGCTTCCAGCAAATGAGAGCTGATAAATGCTCTTGCTTGCTGGAAGCGGATGTTTCACCTCTCTCCCAGCCTTCTGTCGAGTGGGCAGGGAAACAGATGAAAGGATTACTTCTGCACGGAGGGAGCTCCCTTTCAGCAGATCCCTCCATGCAGCAGCAATGCCGGTTCCCGAAAGAGGCGGAGAGCAGGCAGGGACTGCGGCGGCCTTGAGGCTCCCCCGCAGTCTCGGGGAAGAGCAGAAAGAGGCAAAACAAAGGGCAGAAATGAGCAGAAAGAAGCAAAATGAAGGTCAGCAAAGAGCAGAAAGAGGAAAGATAAAGGTGAGAAACAAGCAGAAAGAGGCAGAAAAAAGGTCAGAAACTTACAGAGAGAGGCAGAATAAAAGTCAGCAACAAGCAGAAAGAGGCAAAATAAAGGTCAGCAATGAGCAGAAAGAGGCAAAATAAAGATGAGCAATGAGCAGAAAGGGCAAAATAAAGGTGAGAAACAATCAGAAAGAGGCAGAATAAAGGTCAGCAATGAGCAGAAAGAGGCAAAATAAAGGTGAGGAGCGACCAGAAAGAGGTGGACTAGAGGTCAGAAATGACCAGAAAGAGGCAAAAAAGGTCAGAAATGAGCAGCAAGATTCAGAAAAAAGTGAGAAAATAGCAGAAAGAGGCACAATAAAGGTCAGACATGAATAGAAAGAGGTAAGATATGGATAAAAAAACAGAAGGAGGCAAAATAGATATCAGAAACAAGCAGAAAGAGGCAAAATAAAGGTCAGAAATGAGGAGAGAAGAGGCAAAAGAGAGTTCAGCAACGAGCGGAAAGAGGGAAAATAAAGCTTAGAAGTGAGCAGAAAGAGGCAACATAAAGGTCAGAAACGAGCAGAAAGAGGCAAAATAAAGGGCAGAAACTAGCAGAAAGTGTCAAAATAAAGGCAGGCAATGAACAGAAAGAGGCAAAATAGAGATCAGAAACAACCAGAAAGAAGCAAAATAAAGGCCAGCAATGATCCAAAAGAGGCAAAATAAAGGTCAGAAATGAGCAGTAAGAGGCAAAATAGAGGTCAGAAACGAGCAGAAAGAGGCAAACTAAAGGTCAGCAACGAGCAGAAAGAGGTAAAATAGAGATCAGAAATGAGCCGAAAGAGGCAAAATAAAGGTCAGAAGCGAGCAGAAAGAGGCAAAAATAGAGATCAGAAACAAACCGAAATAGGCAAAATAGAAGTCAGACATGAGCAGAAAGAGGCCCCCAACAACCTTCAGCAGCCAAGGGGACTTCATCCCTCAACCAGTAGTGCGTCAGGAGGTGCCTTTGCAAAGTGTTTGAGAAAGGGGACGGGTCCCCAGATGAGGTTTCAGCAATCCCGCTGTGGGGACTTACTTGTGGCAACAATAGGGGTTCTTGGCCCCCAAGGGCTCTCAGCAGTCAACGGGACTCCATCCTCCAAATAGTAGTGCACCAGGAGGTGCATTTGCAGAGTGGTTGAGAAAGGGGACGGGTCCCCAGATGAGGTCTCAGCAATCCCGCTGTGGGGGGCTTACTTGTGGCAACAATAGGAGTTCTTGGCCCCAAGAACCCTCAGCAGCCAAGTGGGCTTCATCCCCCAACCAGTCTCAGCAATCCCAATGTGGGGGACTGTGAAGAAGAGAGCCAACGCCCTCCAGGCCCGAGACCCTAGTAGGTACATACTTACCATATATAGACCCCTTCTCCCACAAAGCAACGCCGCATCCATCATGGACCTGGAAAAGAATGGACAGGGTTAAACTATTCCCCCTGGAATCTCCCGAACAGGAAGAAGAGGAATCTGACCCGCAGGAGGACCAATCAGGGACTGCGTTGGGAGGGGATAAGGGCGGCATGACGTCGGAAAAGGAGGAGGCTGAAATCGAAGACGGAAGCAGGAAGGAGCAAGAGAATGCCGAAAGGAAGAGGCCCCATGAAGTAGAAGAAACGGAGGAAGGCAGCAACAACGAGATGGCTAAAGATTAAAGTGAGGACTGGTGGACTCCTCCAGGAGAGGCACAAATATTGCACCAATGCCGGGCGGCATTGGCGGTGAGTGATCCCAAGTCGGGATAGAAATACTTGGGCGCTTGAAGGCCGGGAGCGGGTGGGGAAATTGTTGTTAGTGGGTTTTTTTCTCTCTCTCTTTCTTTCCCTTCCCTTGTTATGCCGCATTGTACTCGACATTAGCGTGAGGGTCCAGACCAGAAAGGCTACTCACACGCGGGTCTAGTTCGGGTGTTGGGCTCATTGGGGACATTGCGTGTTTGTTTGTTTATTTTCTTTTATTGAGAAGTCAGACAAAGAGGGCTGTAAAAATTGATTTGGACCCTTCTTTTTTCACTCTGGTTTTCTTTGGAGTGTTCTGATAGATGGGAGCACTAAAAACCCATATATATATATATATAGGATATATATATAGGACTTCCGAAGAAATTTCCCCGTGTGGCCTCTTCCTTTTAGCAGTGGAGGGGTTCTGTGTATGTTTTCACGCCAGCCAGAGGCGTGATAAGAGGCCCCGTCCTACAAGTGGCTGGAATGTTACTGGTTCCTGCATCTGCAGTTTCTTTTCGCATTCCGGGGTATCAGAACTGTCCAGCCCGCCTCAACGAGTAAGCAAAGCAAAGCAAGGGCTGCTGCCAGGTGCAGCTTGTGACTTCACGAGGGGCTGGATTCACTGCAATCACAGCCTGCAGCCTGGTGGATACTTATTTTTCGAGGCTGGGACATCAAGGGGACCGGAGGAAGCCCTTTGGATATCAACCTGGTAAACAGTGGCATCTGAGGAAGGCGAAGAGAGCCGAAATGCATCATGCCTTATGCTCTTGAATAAAAGGACTTCCGAAGAAATTTCCCCGTGTGGCCTCTTCCTTTCAGCAGTGGAGGGGTTCTGTGTATATATATATATATATAAATATATATATATATATATGCGTGTGTACAGTCTCCCAATAAACAATGGTAATCTCGTAGTGACACCCTTTATCTAAAAACTGCTCCTGTCCCAAAGGTGATACCTCACCTTCAGTTTGACGGGGGGAAACATGGCGGCTGGCTAACGTCCGTCGCGTGACCTCGCAAACCCGGAGAGAGAGAATCACAGTAATGGAAGGATTCGGCGGACCTCGACGGATTCAAACCTGCATGGTTTGAAATCTCTACAAATCGGCATTTCGACGGAATTTTTTTTGTTGTTTTTTTTTGTTAAAAACGAAACGAGACTTACTACATATGGGTGTAGACTTTGAGTCTCGCATCGGAGGAGTCTGGAGTAGAGCGGCGGCCCGCTGGAGGGAGACGCGGGCTGCCTCACTTCTGGTCGGATTCCGGGTGAGAGGAGGCAGCGTCAGCATCGGACGTGGCAAGCGGCCAGGAGAGATACGTCGGGACGGCTGCTGGGACGATAGCGACAGCAAGGAGGAAGATCAGGAGAGCAGCCAGTCGATACTGGGAGAGAGTGGAGGCCCTGCAGAGGTCTGGAAACAGATGGATGTGCCCCCTGTATTGAGGTATCAATTGTGCCGGATGGTAGGCTTCAAGTGAGAGGAGAGAGTGTATCTCCTGATACGGCCATTGAGGTAGGCAAGTGCTTACAGGGGGAGTTTATGGACTACAGGGGGTGACATACAGGGTGGATCTAGCAGCCGCAAGATTTAACTAACGAACGTATACTCGGGGAAGATCCACCTGTGGAAAGAGTCTCCAGAGTTTTTGGAGCAGGAGAGAGTATTGGACGAGATGTGATAACTTCACAAAGTAAAAACAGGTATCTCTTGCGCTCCCTTCCGGAGTCAGCTCGAAGAGGAGGAGGACAAGTTAACGGGAAGGGTGAAAGTCAGGAAATCTTGGTTCCAGCCCCGGTCACAACAAAGAAAAAAGGGGTAAAATCAGGAGGAAAACCTAAAAGGTGTGGCCCTAGGGCGACACGGAATTCAACAAAACCCCTTCCATCTTTACGGAATTCGAGTATTGAAATATGAGACAGATACTACAGGGAGATGGTTAGCAGCAACAATATTAATACAAGATAAGCCCCTGGTGTGTGCTGTGTACTATGGGCCGAATGAGGACAATCAGGACCCTTTAGCAAAGTTGGAAATCTGTCTGTTAGAAACAGAAGCACCTATAATCCTGGGAGGAGATTTTAATTTAGTTCTTAATAAGGAACTAGATAGAACGTCACGTGTGAAGTATGTTACCCCACCAAAAGCTTTTGCCAGATTAAAAAGCATGATACAAGAATTTAATTTGGTAGACATTTGGCGTATTAAGAACAAGGAATTACGGGATTTTACTTACTATAGCAAAAAATATAGACATCATTCCCGCATTGACTTCTTTCTTGTAGACCAAGTTTTATATACGGATATAGAAACTGTATTACATATTCCAGCAGTTTTATCTGATCATTCCGGAGTGGTAATGTCTGTGGATTTCCATCAAAAGCAAGGGTCAAGAAGGTGGACGTTGGATAGGACCCTATTATTAGATGAAATGGTAATTAGAGAATTGGGAAAGAAAACTGAGGAATATTTCTTAACTAATATAGGCTCTGCGAGTGAGCAACTTGTCTGGGATGCTTTTAAGGCCTATTTACGGGGAATATTGACATCTATAACCAGGGGGAAAAGAAAGTTATTAAAACAGGAGGAGGAGAGTAAAATAAGGGAGATTAAGAAGAAAGAGAGAGATCTACAGAAGGCCTCCTTAGATGGTGCTATGAATATATCCCTCTTGGCTAAAGATCTAGAAAATTTGCAGGCAAAATTTCAGGCGCAATTAGATAAGAAATTATCTGATAAATGGAAGGTTAGTAAGCTTCAGCATTTTGCGTATGGGGAGAAATGTAGCTCTTTATTAGCATGGAAGGTGAAAACAGATAGAGCTAGGAACATAATAAAATGTCTGAAGAGTAGAGAGGCAGGGGAGGAGCTATGTGCAAATGAAGAAATTGGCCGGGAGGCTAGTGAGTTTATGAGTGAGCTATATAAGGAGACTGTATTTCCTAATCAAGAAAGGATGGAGAATTGGTTAGGACAGACTAGGCTCCCACAGTTGGATGAAGAGCAAAGGAGATATTTGGAAAGAGAGATAACAGAAGAGGAGGTCAGTATGCAGTGTAGAAGGATGGCGAGGGAAAAGCAGCAGGGCCAGATGGCCTTCCGGTGGAAGTATATCTTTGCATATTAGAATATATAGTACCCGCTCTAACTTCCATGTGTAATAGGCTATATTGTAGGGGAGAGAGTATCCCCACCACTTGGTCTGAAGCTACCATTATTTTAATATTAAAACCCAATAAAGATCCGCTAAAGATTGATTCGTATAGACCTATATCCCTTATAAATGCGGATTATAAGATCTATTCCGGAATTATGGCATTGAGAGTGTCTAAGGTGATAAAAGGGGTTGTACATCCGGATCAGAGAGGTTTTATCCCTGGGAGGCAACTTAATGAGCTAACCTTCCAGATGATAGGGGTAGTGGATATGGTAGAAGAAAAAAAAATCCCCTGACGGTAGTGGCAGTAGATGCTGCCAAAGCATTCGATCAAGTGAATTGGCAATATTTGTGGGAGGTCTTAATCTGTTTTAATTTCCCCAAAAATATGGTGGAGGCAGTAAAAAATCTGTATCAAAATCCCAGGGCTAAAGTGTTGATTAATGGAGACTTAACAAATTGGATCAGTATAACTAGAGGGACAAGGCAAGGCTGTCCCCTGTCTCCGCTTCTATTTAACCTATATATAGAGCCTTTCGCTAACTCAATCAGGGCAGATATTGAGATCCTTCCTATTAATTTTAATGGGTTCGAAGTAAAACTAGGATTATATGCTGATGATCTGATTGTATATACTACAAATCCCCAGGAGGCGATACCCATTTTGATGAGAAGGGCTGAAGAATTTGGCTCACTTTCTGGGTATAGGATTAACACAGATAAAACTGAGATCATGCAATGGAATCAGAGAACAAATGTTTTAGGGATCAAAACCCAAATGAGATATTTGGGTGTGATAATCACACAAAAGTTAGAGGATATCACAAGGGTGAATTGGAAGAAAGTGAGTCAAGAGATATCAAGTTTATTGTTAAAATGGGCGAATCTACCATTAACCATTTACGGCAGGGTAAATCTTATAAAAATGGTTATACTTCCGAAGGCTACCTTTCTTTTTAATTCCATTCCCCTAACTTTTAGGAAAGAGGATATAGCTAAAGTACAGGGAAAAATTGGGAGTTTCATATGGGCGTCAAGGGGACCCAGGATCGCATGGAGGAAGTTGAGAGGAAAACTTGGAGTAGGAGGATTAGCATTACCCGATTTGCTTGCCTATTGTTATGCCTTCCATTTTAAAAATTTTCGTATGTTGGCAAATAAGCCCGATAGGTCATCGTTGGGCTTATTATTTTCCACAATGCTCGGGAGGTTAGACAGGGCCAGCACTATTTCCTTTTTAAGTATGGAGACCCGAAGTTCTTTAAAAAGGTCAGATTAAAAGTTTTAAATACTGCATTGAAAACATGGATGTATGTCCGGAAAAACTGCGATTCACATATTATTCTGCACGGGCACCTATTTGGGAATCTCCAGGTACCCCTGAATGCCTGAAAGATAAATTGAGCCAACCATTAAAAGCAGGGGGTATATTTCACTGGGCAGATCTAATGAAGGATAACAGGTTAGTGAGCTGGGAAACACTTAGTAACCTGACCAGGGGGAAATTGACAAGGTTCAAATATTATCAATTAGGCTCCTGGTGGGAAACTCAAAAATGGACGCACGAGGAGGAAGATTCGAACTTAGATCAGCTTGCAAGAACAGATGATTGGAAAAAGGAAATTTCCTTTTGGTATTGGTCCTTCGTGGAAGCAGAGGATACGTTTAGTACGGACATTAGAAACCTATGGGGTGAAAAATTTAGAGAGGAGGAAGCCAAGACTCTGTGGACGGATTCTTTCGATATGTTACGAGTAGTTGTAAAACCTGCCTCGCTAAAACGAAATCATCTGTTTACTGTCCACAGAGTTTACTGGTCCCCGTGGAAGTTGTCGAAGGTTACTGGTAATCAATATTGCTGTCCAAGATGCAAGCATGAAGAAGCTGATGACTTGCATATGTTTTTAGAATGCCCAAAGATTACGCAATATTGGTTGGACATATGTAATTTTCTAGGAGATGTTCGGGGAAAAAGATGAAGGTAAGCCCACATCTAATATTTTTTGGGCTTACGCAAGAAGAAGGGATGAAGAAGGAGGTGGGTTGTATGTTTACCTTCTATGTAGTAATATTGGCAAGACGCGAAATATGTATTAAGTGGAAATCTGAAAATTCACCGACCTTTGCTGAATGTTTAAAGAGTGTTATATCAGCTAGTGAATCAGATATGGCTTGTGATCCAGAAAGTAGAGACAAGATCTGGACCTTAATGTTGGGATGGAGAGAAAGGACAAGCGGGTCCAATGATTAAGCCTAATAGTGCTGGCGGTTCTGGTATCTCTAAGGGCCGTACAGGTAGAAGTGGAGATGGGACTAGAAACAGCATTTCTCTTAGAGAGTACTCCAGTTCCTCTCAGACGGTTTTCATACGGAATGTAGGGAGAGAGGAGGAGACTCAGTATGAGCATTGGCAAAATGAGGACAAATAAAAAAAAATAAAAAAAAGGTGATACCTGGCAAAGTGTGCTTGAAAAAGGAAGGTCAAAGACTAACTTTTAACCCTACCCGGGCACTGTTTCACCCTCTCCTCTTCCCAAAACCCCAGAGAGTGAGTGAATCCATGTCCCTTTTTCTCTACCTGTTCACAACCGGGTGTGGTAAAGGAAGCTATCTTCACCTCTCCTCATCAGAGAAAACAGACCCACAAGATACTTACCGCCATTTTCTCCTCTCTTCGAGCCTCCTGGCGACCACCACTTGGAGAAAGGTAACCAGAAGGAACCAGCCACCGAGAGAAGGGTGAGCTACACAAACGAAGACAGCAGGAAGAACAGTGAAGCCTAGAGTATCAGACATCCAGAGAATACAGTTCATTATATCACAAGGGAAAGCACTTCAAGCAATAAAGATTTCAAAATTGAGAAGCACATTAAGCCTCCTAGTTTCTATTTCCACCAATCCCTCCCACAGGGACTTACCCTTGGAACCAATGGGGGTTCTTGGCCCCCAAGGACCCTCAGCTGCCAAGGGGACTTCATCCCCCAGCCAGTAGTGCACCAGGAGGTGCGTTTACAGAGTGGTTGAGAAATGGGCGGGGCCTCTGATGAGGTCTCAGCAATCCCACTATGGGGGACTTACTTGTGGCAGCAATAGGAGTTCTTGGCCCCCAAGGACCCTAAGCAGCCAAGGGGACTTGCGCCAACCAGTCCATGTGGCCATGTGAAGGATTTGGACTCTATGGATTTGAAAATATTATTTTGATGATTTGGTAAATGTCCTCACTTACAATGTCCCATCTTATTTGCTTGGTTTCCTTAATGAGGCAGCCCTTATATTGAATAGGAGGATTTGGGCTCATGATATACAATTTGGACTTATAAATATTATCCATTGGATCATAAAAAATGTGAGATCCTATTATGGGTATTTTAGAATCGTCTACGAATGACTGGTATTTGATCTTGAATGTTATGTATGTAAAGTTAACTCTACCACCCCAGCAGATGCCTCATCCATTTAATCCTCATTCTTGGCTCTTTTTTATCATGATATCTGAGTAGAACTGCAGAGCCAATCTCACAGTCTACATGAAGTGCATCACTGACCTACAGCCCAGTTGTCTTCCACCTGCATCCATGCACTTCTGGTAACTAGAATGAGTCCCCCAGGATTAGATGTTGGAGGTAATGAGGTTCAATATTGGATGTGTAACAATTGTTTCTAATATCTGCTGACTTACCACAACCTTGCATCTCTCCTTAATTTCATGTTTTATTTAGAGTAATTTATCGCTTCACATTGTTGCAATACCCTCAGGCTTTCTGTCCTGAAAGTTACTTGTTGGTGCCTGCAGAGTGTGAGGTAATTGAAAGCTATAACACTGAGTATTGCTTAAAAGTGTTAACAAATATCTAGCTGTTGAATACATACATTTCTATTGCTTTTTCAGCACATCCTACAAGGTTGAATTTTAAAATTTAGGAGCATGCAGTCCCTCAGATTAAAACACTACTCCTTACAAGGATCATTCATTGCTCTTGTTAAACATTTAATCCCTCCCTTGGTAAAGAGTGTAACATCTTTGTATGAAAACACTTCAAAATTACCAGTTCCTAGAGGAAGCATCACCCACACCAGAGAACAAAAGTTCAGGGACCGCACTAACTTTGACCTACTACACAACTCCAGCTGCAGTTCCAATTCTGAGCTCCTCCATTGAAGAGCCCTTTGCCATTTTATTGAACCACACAGTTCAAGTGTTGTCCAGCTGCCAAATACTCCACCATTATCCTGTGAGTTCAGTAACCAAACACCCAGAGGCAAAAGAGATATTCTTCAATGTTTTGCATATCAGGTGTCATCACAGTAAATATTAACTGTTCAGTGGGCTACAGCAACAGTTCTTATTGTAGAACAACAGAGCTGTTTACAGGAATTACTGCTAGCTTGTAATTTGCCCAACCTCCCTCTTTGCTGGTAATCATGGTTCCACTAGCTTTTGTCTTGTGAAAACTGCATTTCTCCCTCACTAGCATTCTTTCACTCTTCAGAATAATTCCCTTGCAAGCTCTCTCTTTCCAACATTAAATTTGTTGCACACAATGGGCATGATCTAGAGTTTGGCAGACAGACCATTGCTCCTCCGTCATACCGGCAGATATCCATCCTCCGTATTTAGGGTTTGGCATGATGGACACACCATCCGTCATGATGGAGAATGGCCTGTTGGCTGAAATTCAGTCTTCCATCAAAGGTACCCCTTCCACCAACAGACACCACTTGTTTGTATGGCGGACATCCATCCACCATATTTAAAGTTGATAATAGTCAGATTAGTATGGTGTGACCCTCACAATGGAGGACAGTAATGGTAGACAGGGATACCGATGGCAGACGCGTCTGTTACAGTCGACAAAAATGTGCATCAAAATTCAGCTGATCATGATCTGCTCACAAACAACACCTGCTGCTCTCACTATGAAAGTCGATCCTCTAACCACACAAAGCATTTACCACTCACAACACGAATCACCAGCAGCAGACTTCCATCTTCAAATTGTTTAAATGTCTGGAAGAAAACTACCCAGGTTTTGTGAAAAGGAGTGAACTCTGTTGGTGGATGAGATCATTAGGATTGAGGCCCAATTGTTTGGAGCACTGGTTCAGACAATATTCATGACCTAGAGATGGGAAATGTGAGCCTGAATCAGGGATAATGCAAATGCTGCCAATAACACTAAACACTCAAAGGAAAACATCTGAAAGTGATGGAAAAATCTGTGGGGGCAGTCTGTTCCCTCATTTCCAGGACACAGCAAGAGGCTCTGGCAACTGTTGGAGGGTCTTCCAGGCCCCTCAACCTCATGCCCTGGGAAGAGAAGGTGTTGTCCATACTCCATACTGAAGGCATTGTGGGAATTGCAAGCACAGTGGAGACTGGTAAGAACAAACATTAGCTCTATCACATTAAATATTTCACTCTCTCTGCGCTCTGCCTTCCCTAATCCCAAATGCAAATGTAGTAGGCCACCTGATGTCTCTCACAAGTCACTACATTCTCTTTGTAGTCATAATCTACTGATTGTATGACACAATATCAACTACAACAATATCAAACTATACTAATATTGCAAAAAATATTGATTACTAAAATAATGTCATGCTTTACTTAAACACACAAAATGCAAGTTTTGAGTATAAAAAAATTGCTGTACTAAATATTTAAAATAGCATAATATCAAAAACAGAAATACAGAAGCGCAAAATATTATCATACCATTAAATGTATGCAATACAGCCAGAATAGCAAAAACAATATTGACTACAACAATATTATCTTAAATAAATAACAATTAAAATACTATGGGCCTGATTTAGATCTCGGTGGATAAGTTACATCAGTCATAACAGTGACGGATATCCCATCTGCCGAAATATAAATCCTATAGGATAATGGGATTTATACTTCAGAGGGTGGCTATCCGTCACCATTGTGACGGAGTAACCCGTCCTCTGAGATCTAAATCAGGCCCTATATTTTATTAACAATAAATAACTACTTTCAAAAATATGGAAACTAACAAAATACAATTTAAAATACATAAATAATTTATTTGACATATAAACACAAAATAAAACAATAACAATTATTTTCACATTAATATCTACCCAGAATAAAACTTCAATAATTATACACCATTAAAACACATTTAATATAAAACATATAGCCAAGGGTGTCGTGAACCCTCCGCTTTAACATCTACAGCAGAGGTGGAAGTCTTGATGGGCCTCTTCTGTCTACAACTTGGCAGACAAAGTCTCATAAATAGCGTGAAATTGCGAGAGTGAGTGAAAGTATGGATAGATGGATGGATGGGTATGTGAGAGTAAGGGTGGCTGGAAGGGTGAGTGGAAGAGTGGATGGGTTGATGGATGGATGAGTGAATGAAAGGATGGATGCAAGGATGGATGAGTGAAAGCGGGTGGATGGATGGATAAGTGAAAGAATGGATGGAAGAATGAAAGGGAGGGTGGATGGATGGATGAAAGGGTGGATGGTTGGATAAGTGAAGTGATGAATGGATGATGAAAGTATGGATGCATGAGTAAGAGAAAATATGGATGGCTGAGTGAAAGGGTGGATGGATGGGTGGAGTAACAGGGTGGATGGATGGACGAAGTGAAAAGGTGGATAGATGGATGAGTGTAAAGATGGCTGGATGAGTAAAAGGATGGATGTTGGGGCATCATGAACCTCCAACTTTAGCAGCTAGAGTGAGCAATGAAATTTGTGATGGGCTTCTTCTGTCCGGAACTTGGCAGATAAAGGTGAGTGAGTGATAGGATGTATAGATGTAAAGGAAAAGGTGGATGGATGGGTGAGTGAAAGGGTGGATAAGTAGATCAATGAATGAATGAAAGGATGGATATAAGGATGGATGAGAGAAAGAATGAATGGGTGAGTGAAAGGGAGGGTGGATGGATAGATGAGTGAAAGATAGGATAGATGGATGGATTTAATAGATGGTTTTGCAGATGGATGGATAGGTTTGGATATGGATGGGTGGAAGGATGGAGTGGTGAAAGACTGAATGATGGATGAAACTACCCCTCCTGTTACCTCCAGTAAGTCCCACACAGTGGGATTGCTGAGACCTCATAGGAGGCCACACCCCCTTTCTCCACCACTCTGCAAACACACCTCCTGGCACACTACCAGTAGAGGGCTATTGATGGCCCTTGGGGGCTAACTAACAACCCTTCCTGTTACCTCCGGCAAATCCCACACAGTGGGTTTGCTGAGAGGTTTTCGGTGGCCACGCCCCTTCTCGTCCACTCTGCAAATGCACCTCCTGGTGCACTACTAGTTGGGTGATGAAGTCCCCTTGGCTCTTGATGGTCCTTGAGGACCAACTAGCCTGCCTGTTACCTCCAGTAAGGCCCACAGAGCTGGATTGTTGAGAGGTGGTCAGAGGCCATGCCCCCTTTCTCCACGATTCTGCAAACGCATCTCCTGGGGCACTGCTGCTTGGGGGAAGAAGTCCACTTTAGTCCTGAGGCCCTCAGGAGACAATGGAACCTCATCCCCCCACCAGCAATATGCCGATAGGGGTGTTTGCAGAGTGGTGTAGAAAGGGAGCATGGTGGCTGACCACCTCTCAACAATCCCACTGTGTGGTGCTTACTGGAGGTAACAAGAGGTCTTGTGGGCCCCTAAGGACCCTCAGCAGCCCAGGGGACTTCATCTCCCAACCAGCAGAGTGCCAGGAGGCACATTTTCACAGTGGTGGAGATATGGGGTAGGGCCTCCGGCAAGTTGCCGGCTTTATTATTTTCCATTTCTATTTTTTAGGAAGGGGGTTTGAATGCCCCAACTTCCCTGGACCATTTTGGGCCCCGGGGAACTGATCCCCTGGGGCCTGCCCCTTTTGTTTATTATTTTTTTATTTAAAAAAATGGGAGTGGGGCCAAGCGGCCACCTTTCCAGACTATTAGCGGCCCTGGGGAACACATCCCCTGAGGACTGCCCCTTTTTGTTTTATAAAAAACAAAACAATGGAAGGGGCTGTGCTGCCCCCCTCCCGTGATGATTTTAGCCCCGGGGACCCCATCCCCTGGGGCCCGGCCTGTAGTGTAGGGGTCCCTGGGGGGTCAGGGTATTCCTAATCTGCCCCCTTTTCTTTACTTTTTACGTTTTTCTGGGACTCAGCTTCAAGCAGAGTCCCAAGATGGCTGCCAATACTTCCTGGTTAAAGTGTTGGCAGCCAATCAAACTTTAGTAGGATCCACGAGTCCACAGCAAGAACTCGCATCCCCAGATATCTATATTTTTTAAGCTTTAATTTCTCTGAAACTACTGAATGGATTTATACTAAATCACAAAAACTTTCTGGACCAAAATATAGCTTTCAGCCAAATTTGGTGTAATACCGTTCAGCAGTTCGGGCTGTAGTCGTGTTCAAAAAATGAAAAATCCCCATAGACATCACATGGGGAAAACGTGTTTTGGGACCCCTTTTTTTTCGGCCCCCGCTTGATGGAACACCCCGAAATTTTCAACACAGCAGTTGAACCAAAAAGGGGAAGTTTTGTGAAATTTTTGCAGAGATTCTTTAAGCGGCGCCAAAGTAGTTATAGTTAGGACCATGTTTACATAAGAAAAGCGTTTTTTGACTTGCCTATATCTTTGACGCCGGTTAATGAATCTTCAGAAAAATTTCCCAAAAAAGTGCCTCTGGTATTCCTGTTGTGCCTGTGAAGTTTTGGAGTGATTTGTCAAGCGGGGCTGAGAAAAAGGGGGGGTCAAAAATGTGTGATTTCCCATGTTAATTCCCATAGGAATTTTTGACACGGCTACAGCCCAAAATCGTTGAACGGAATTATACCAAACTTGGCAGAAAGGTAGCTGTTGGTCCAGAAAGTGACCTTTTTGTGAATTAGTGTATATCCGTGCAGCAGTTTTTGAGATATTTTTTTTTATATTTGTATCCGACAGTCCCCGTGCTGAAATCTGATTGGCTGCCAACACTTCAACCAGGAAGTGTTGCCAGCCAACTTGGCACTCAGCTTCAGCTGAATCCCTAAAAATAGTTAAGAAAAAGGGGTCAGGGTAGAAATACCCTGACCCCCTAGACTGGAGTCATGCTGCATCAGCGGATCACAGCAAAAAAATATTTTTAAAAGAATCGCGGGCTCCTACGCTTCTCTACTATTTAGTCCCCAGTTGGGCCAGGTCCCCGGGGGTACATGGTATTAATAAATGGAGGGAGGCACACGGGCCCCCCAGAGGCTTTTTTGAGGCCCAAGGACCACCACCTCCCCGGTGGAGGTCCTTGAAGTTTACAGACCCCCCATCAGGGGCGGGTTCACGCCCTGGGGACCACCACCTCCCTGAGGCTAAATTAAAAGCAGGGGGGTCATGTGAACCCCCAGGGGCCACCACCTCCTCAGGGCCTATAATATAATAAAAACTTGGAGGGGGCCACGTGGTCCCCCTCCCGGGCCATACACAGCCCCAGAGACCACACCTTCCCAGGGCCAGTCCATGTATATCAAAGAACGGGGGCCACATGGCCCCCTCCTGGAGCCATACATAGCCCTGGGGGCCACCACCCTCCAGGGCAAGCTCCTGCTATGTACTGTGGTGTCCACCCTGAGACATAGCTGTTTGCTGTCACTTGCTGGAACCTTTAACAACGCCCACCAAGTCAGAGCAAACACTCCGCTTCCAGCAAATGAGAGCTGATAAATGCTCTTGCTTGCTGGAAGCGGATGTTTCACCTCTCTCCCAGCCTGCTGTCGAGTGGGCAGGGAAACAGATGAAAGGATTACTTCTGCACGGAGGGAGCTCCCTTTCAGCAGATCCCTCCATGCAGCAGCAATGCCGGTTCCCGAAAGAGGCGGAGAGCAGGCAGGGACTGCGGCGGCCTTGAGGCTCCCCTGCAGTCTCGGGGAAGAGCAGAAAGAGGCAAAACAAAGGGCAGAGAGAGGCAGAATAAAGGTCAGAAACTAGCAGAAAGAAGCAAAATGAAGGTCAGCAAAGAGCAGAAAGAGGAAAGATAAAGGTGAGAAACAAGCAGAAAGAGGCAGAAAAAAGGTCAGAAACTTACAGAGAGAGGCAGAATAAAAGTCAGCAACAAGCAGAAAGAGGCAAAATAAAGGTCAGCAATGAGCAGAAAGAGGCAAAATAAAGATGAGCAATGAGCAGAAAGGGCAAAATAAAGGTGAGAAACAATCAGAAAGAGGCAGAATAAAGGTCAGCAATGAGCAGAAAGAGGCAAAATAAAGGTGAGGAGCGACCAGAAAGAGGTGGAATAGAGGTCAGAAATGACCAGAAAGAGGCAAAAAAGGTCAGAAATGAGCAGCAAGATTCAGAAAAAAGTGAGAAAATAGCAGAAAGAGGCACAATAAAGGTCAGACATGAATAGAAAGAGGTAAGATATGGATAAAAAAAACAGAAGGAGGCAAAATAGATATCAGAAACAAGCAGAAAGAGGCAAAATAAAGGTCAGAAATGAGGAGAGAAGAGGCAAAAGAGGGTTCAGCAATGAGCGGAAAGAGGGAAAATAAAGCTTAGAAGTGAGCAGAAAGAGGCAACATAAAGGTCAGAAACGAGCAGAAAGAGGCAAAATAAAGGGCAGAAACTAGCAGAAAGTGTCAAAATAAAGGCAGGCAATGAACAGAAAGAGGCAAAGTAGAGATCAGAAACAACCAGAAAGAGGCAAAATAAAGGCCAGCAATGATCCAAAAGAGGCAAAATAAAGGTCAGAAATGAGCAGTAAGAGGCAAAATTGAGGTCAGAAATGAGCAGAAAGAGGCAAACTAAAGGTCAGCAACGAGCAGAAAGAGGTAAAATAGAGATCACAAATGAGCCGAAAGAGGCAAAATAAAGGTCAGAAGCGAGCAGAAAGAGGCAAAAATAGAGATCAGAAACAAGCTAAAATAGGCAAAATAGAAGTCAGACATGAGCAGAAAGAGGCCCCCAACAACCTTCAGCAGCCAAGGGGACTTCATCCCTCAACCAGTAGTGCGCCAGGAGGTGCCTTTGCAAAGTGTTTGAGAAAGGGGACGGGTCCCCAGATGAGGTTTCAGCAATCCCGCTGTGGGGGACTTACTTGTGGCAACAATAGGGGTTCTTGGCCCCCAAGGGCTCTCAGCAGTCAACGGGACTCCATCCCCCAACTAGTAGTGCACCAGGAGGTGCATTTGCAGAGTGGTTGAGAAAGGGGACGGGTCCCCAGATGAGGTCTCAGCAATCCCGCTGTGGGGGTCTTACTTGTGGCAACAATAGGAGTTCTTGGCCCCAAGAACCCTCAGCAGCCAAGGGGGCTTCATCCCCCAACCAGTCTCAGCAATCCCGATGTGGGGGACTGTGAAGAAGAGAGCCAACGCCCTCCAGGCCCGAGACCCTAGTAGGTACATACTTACCATATATAGACCCCTTCTCCCACAAAGCAACGCCGCATCCATCATGGACCTGGAAAAGAAAGGACAGGGTTAAACTATTCCCCCTGGAATCTCCCGAACAGGAAGAAGAGGAATCTGACCCGCAGGAGGACCAATCAGGGACTGCGTTGGGAGGGGATAAGGGCGGCATGACGTTGGAAAAGGAGGAGGCTGAAATCGAAGACGGAAGCAGGAAGGAGCAAGAGAATGCCGAAAGGAAGAGGCCGCATGAAGTAGAAGAAACGGAGGAAGGCAGCAACAACGAGATGGCTAAAGATTAAAGTGAGGACTGGTGGACTCCTCCAGGAGAGGCACAAATATTGCGCCAATGCCGTGCGGCATTGGCGGTGAGTGATCCCAAGTCGGGATAGAAATACTTGGGAGCTTGAAGGCCGGGAGCGGGTGGGGAAATTGTTGTTAGTGGTTTTTTTTCTCTCTCTCTTTCTTTCCCTTCCCTTGTTATGCCGCATTGTACTCGACATTAGCGTGAGGGTCCAGACCAGAAAGGCTACTCACACGCGGGTCTAGTTCGGGTGTTGGGCTCATTGGGGACATTGCGTGTTTGTTTGTTTATTTTCTTTTATTGAGAAGTCAGACAAAGAGCGCTGTAAAAATTGATTTGGACCCTTCTTTTTTCACTCTGGTTTTCTTTGGAGTGTTCTGATAGATGGGAGCACTAAAAACCCATATATATATATATAGGATATATATATAGGACTTCCGAAGAAATTTCCCCGTGTGGCCTCTTCCTTTTAGCAGTGGAGGGGTTCTGTGTATGTTTGCACGCCAGCCAGAGGCGTGATAAGAGGCCCCGTCCTACAAGTGGCTGGAATGTTACTGGTTCCTGCATCTGCAGTTTCTTTTCGCATTCCGAGGTATCAGAACTGTCCAGCCCGCCTCAACGAGTAAGCAAAGCAAGGGCTGCTGCCAGGTGCAGCTTGTGACTTCACGAGGGGCTGGATTCACTGCAATCACAGCCTGCAGCCCGGTGGATACTTATTTTTCGAGGCTGGGACGTCAAGGGGACCGGAGGAAGCCCTTTGGATATCAACCTGGTAAACAGTGGCATCTGAGGAAGGCAAAGAGAGCCGAAATGCATCATGCCTTATGCTCTTGAATAAAAGGACTTCCGAAGAAATTTCCCCGTGTGGCCTCTTCCTTTCAGCACTGGAGGGGTTCTGTGTATATATATATATATATATATATATATATATATATATATATATATATGCGTGTGTACAGTCTCCCAATAAACAATGGTAATCTCGTAGTGACACACTTTATCTAAAAACTGCTCCTGTCCCAAAGGTGATACCTGGCAAAGTGTGCTTGAAAAAGGAAGGTCAAAGACTAACTTTTAACCCTACCCGGGCACTGTTTCACCCTCTCCTCTTCCCAAAACCCCAGAGAGTGTGTGAATCCATGTCCCTTTTTCTCTACCTGTTCACAACCGGGTGTGGTAAAGGAAGCTATCTTCACCTCTCCTCATCAGAGAAAACAGACCCACAAGATACTTACCGCCATTTTCTCCTCTCTTCGAGCCTCCTGGCGACCACCACTTGGAGAAAGGTAACCAGAAGGAACCAGCCACCGAGAGAAGGGTGAGCTACACAAACGAAGACAGCAGGAAGAACAGTGAAGCCTAGAGTATCAGACATCCAGAGAATACAGTTCATTATATCACAAGGGAAAGCACTTCAAGCAATAAAGATTTCAAAATTGTAAAGCACATTAAGCCTCCTAGTTTCTATTTCCACCAATCCCTCCCACAGGGACTTACCCTTGGAACCAATGGGGGTTCTTGGCCCCCAAGGACCCTCAGCTGCCAAGGGGACTTCATCCCCCCGCCAGTAGTGCACCAGGAGGTGCGTTTACAGAGTGGTTGAGAAATGGGCGGGGCCTCTGATGAGGTCTCAGCAATCCCACTATGGGGGACTTACTTGTGGCAGCAATAGGAGTTCTTGGCCCCCAAGGACCCTAAGCAGCCAAGGGGACTTGCGCCAACCAGTCCATGTGGCCATGTGAAGGATTTGGACTCTATGGATTTGAAAATATTATTTTGATGATTTGGTAAATGTCCTCACTTACAATGTCCCATCTTATTTGCTTGGTGTCCTTAATGAGGCAGCCCTTATATTGAATAGGAGGATTTGGGCTCATGATATGCAATTTGGACTTATAAATATTATCCATTGGATCATAAAAAATGTGAGATCCTATTATGGGTATTTTAGAATCGTCTACTGAATGACTGGTATTTGATCTTGAATGTTATGTATGTAAAGTTAACTCTACCACCCCAGCAGAAGCCTCATCCATTTAATCCTCATTCTTGGCTCTTTTTATCATGATATCTGAGTAGAACTGCAGAGCCAGTCTCACAGTCTACATGAAGTGCATCACTGACCTACAGCCCAGTTGTCTTCCACCTGCATCCATGCACTTCTGGTAACTAGAATGAGTCCCCCAGGATTAGATGTTGGAGGTAATGAGGTTCAATATTGGGTGTGTAAAAATTGTTTCTAATATCTGCTGACTTACCACAACCTTGCATCTCTCCTTAATTTCATGTTTTATTTAGAGTAATTTATCGCTTCACATTGTTGCAATACCCTCAGGCTTTCTGTCCTGAAAGTTACTTGTTGGTGCCTGCAGAGTGTGAGGTAATTGAAAGCTATAACACTGAGTATTGCTTAAAAGTGTTAACAAATATCTAGCTGTTGAATACATACATTTCTATTGCTTTTTCAGCACATCCTACAAGGTTGAATTTTAAAATTTAGGAGCATGTAGTCCCTCAGATTAAAACACTACTCCTTACAAGGATCATTCATTGCTCTTGTTAAACATTTAATCCCTCCCTTGGTAAAGAGTGTAACATCTTTGTATGAAAACACTTCAAAATTACCAGTTCCTAGAGGAAGCATCACCCACACCAGAGAACAAAAGTTCAGGGACCGCACTAACTTTGACCTACTACACAACTCCAGCTGCAGTTCCAATTCTGAGCTCCTCCATTGAAGAGCCCTTTGCCATTTTATTGAACCACACAGTTCAAGTGTTGTCCAGCTGCCAAATACTCCACCATTATCCTGTGAGTTCAGTAACCAAACACCCAGAGACAAAAGAGATATTCTTCAATGTTTTTCATATCAGGTGTCATCACAGTAAATATTAACTGTTCGGTGGGCTACAGCAACAGTTCTTATTGTAGAACAACAGAGCTGTTTACAGGAATTACTGCTAGCTTGTAATTTGCCCAACCTCCCTCTTTGCTGGTAATCATGGTTCCACTAGCTTTTGTCTTGTGAAAACTGCATTTCTCCCTCACTAGCTTTCTTTCACTCTTCAGAATAATTCCCTTGCAAGCTCTCTCTTTCCAACATTAAATTTGTTGGACACAATGGGCATGATCTAGAGTTTGGCAGACAGACCATTGCTCCTCCGTCATACCGGCAGATATCCATCCTCCGTATTTAGGGTTTGGCATGATGGACACACCATCCGTCATGATGGAGAATGGCCTGTTGGCTGAAATTCAGTCTTCCATCAAAGGTACCCCTTCCACCAACAGACACCACTTGTTTGTATGGCGGACATCCATCCACCATATTTAAAGTTGATAATAGTCAGATTAGTATGGTGTGACCCTCACAATGGAGGACAGCAATGGTAGACAGGGATACCGATGGCAGACGCGTCTGTTACAGTTGACAAAAATGTGCATCAAAATTCAGCTGATCATGATCTGCTCACAAACAACACCTGCTGCTCTCACTATGAAAGTCGATCCTCTAACCACACAAAGCATTTACCACTCACAACACGAATCACCAGCAGCAGACTTCCATCTTCAAATTGTTTAAATGTCTGGAAGAAAACTACCCAGGTTTTGTGAAAAGGAGTGAACTCTGTTGGTGGATGAGATCATTAGGATTGAGGCCCAATTGTTTGGAGCACTGGTTCAGACAATATTTATGACCTAGAGATGGGAAATGTGAGCCTGAATCAGGGATAATGCAAATGCTGCCAATAACACTAAACACTTAAAGGAAGACATCTGAAAGTGATGGAAAAATCTGTGGGGGCAGTCTGTTCCCTCATTTCCAGGACACAGCAAGAGGTTCTGGCAACTGTTGGAGGGTCTTCCAGGCCCCTCAACCTCATGCCCTGGGAGGAGAAGGTGTTGTCCATACTCCATACTGAAGGCATTGTGGGAATTGCAAGCACAGTGGAGACTGGTAAGAACAAACATTAGCTCTATCACATTAAATATTTCACTCTCTCTGGGCTCTGCCTTCCCAAATCCCAAATGCAAATGTAGTAGGCCACCTGATGTCTCTCACAAATCACTACATTCTCTTTGTAGTCATAATCTACTGATTGTATGACACAATATCAACTACAACAATATCAAACTATACTAATATTGCAAAAAATATTGATTACTAAAATAATGTCATTCTTTACTTAAACACACAAAATGCAAGTACTAAATATTTAAAATGTCATAATATCAAAAACAAAAATACAGAAGCACAAAATATTATTTAAATGCATGCAACACAGCCAGAATAGCAAAAACAATATTGACTACAACAATATTATCTAAAATAAATAACAATTAAAATACTATGGGCCTGATTTAGATCTCGGTGGATAAGTTACATCAGTCATAACAGTGACGGATATCCCATCTGCCGAAATATAAATCCTATAGGATAATGGGATTTATATTTCAGAGGGTGGCTATCCGTCACCGTTGTGACGGAGTAACCCGTCCTCTGAGATCTAAATCAGGCCCTATATTTTATTAACAATAAATAACTACTTTCAAAAATATGGAAACTAACAAAATACAATTTAAAATACATAAATAATTTATTTGACATATAAACACAAAATAAAACAATAACAATTATTTTCACATTAATATCTACCCAGAATAAAACTTCAATAATTATACACTATTAAAACACATTTAATATAAAACATATAACCAAGGGTGTCGTGAACCCTCCGCTTTAACATCTACAGCACAGGTGGAAGTCTTGATGGGCCTCTTCTGTCTACAACTTGGCAGACAAAGTCTCATAAAAAGCGTGAAATTGCGAGAGTGAGTGAAAGTATGGATAGATGGATGGATGGGTATGTGAGAGTAAGGGTGGCTGGAAGGGTGAGTGGAAGAGTGGATGGGTTGATGGATGAATGAGTGAATGAAAGGATGGATGCAAGGATGGATGAGTGAAAGCGGGTGGATGGATGGATAAGTGAAAGAATGGATGGACGAATGAAAGGGAGGGTGGATGGATGGATGAAAGGGTGGATGGTTGGATAAGTGAAGTGATGAATGGATGATGAAAGTATGGATGCATGAGTAAGAGAAAGTATGGATGGCTGAGTAAAAGGGTGGATGGATGAGTGGAGTAACAGGGTGGATGGATGGACGAAGTGAAAAGGTGGATAGATGGATGAGCGAAAAGATGGCTGGATGAGTAAAAGGATGGATGTTGGGGCGGCATGAACCTCCAACTGTAGCAGCTAGAGTGAGCAATGAAATTTGTGATGGGCTTTTTCTGTCTGGAACTTGGCAGATAAAGGTGAGTGAGTGATAGGATGTATAGATGTAAAGGAAAAGGTGGATGGATGGGTGAGTGAAAGGGTGGATAAGTAGATCAATGAATGAATGAAAGGATGGATATAAGGATGGATGAGAGAAAGAATGAATGGGTGAGTGAAAGGGAGGGTGGATGGATAGATGAGTGAAAGATAGGATAGATGGATCGATGGATTTAATAGATGGTTTTGCAGATGGATGGATAGGTTTGGATGTGGATGGGTGGAAGGATGGAATGGTGAAAGATTGAATGATGGATGAAACTACCCCTCCTGTTACCTCCAGTAAGTCCCACACAGTGGGATTGCTGAGACCTCATAGGAGGCCACACCCCCTTTCTCCACCACTCTGCAAACACACCTCTTGGCACACTACCAGTAGAGGGCTATTGATGGCCCTTGGGGGCTAACTAACAACCCTTCCTGTTACCTCCGGCAAGTCCCACACAGTGGGTTTGCTGAGAGGTTTTCGGTGGCCACGCCCCTTCTCGTCCACTCTGAAAATGCACCTCCTGGTGCACTACTAGTTGGGTGATGAAGTCCCCTTGGCACTTGATGGTCCTTGAGGACCAACTAGCCCACCTGTTACCTCCAGTAAGGCCCACAGAGCTGGATTGTTGAAAGGTGGTCAGAGGCCATGCCCCCTTTCTCCATGATTCTGCAAACGCATCTCCTGGTGCACTGGTGCTTGGGGGAAGAAGTCCACTTTAGTCCTGAGGCCCTCAGGAGACAATGGAACCTCATCCCCCCACCAGCAATGTGCCGATAGGGGTGTTTGCAGAGCGGTGTAGAAAGGGAGCATGGTGGTTGACCACCTCTCAGCAATCCCACTGTGTGGTGCTTACTGGAGGTAACAAGAGGTCTTGTGGGCCCCTAAGGCCCCTCATCAGCCAAGGCGACTTCATCTCCAAACCAGCAGCGTGCCAGGAGGCACATTTTCACAGTGGTGGAGCTATGGGGTAGGGCCTCCGGCAAGTTGCCAACTTTATTATTTTCCATTTCTATTTTTTAGGAAGGGGGGTTGAATGCCCCAACTTCCCTGGACCATTTTGGGCCCCGGGGAACCGATCCCCTGGGGCCTGCCCCTTTTGTTTATTATTTTATTATTTAAAAAAATGGGAGTGGGGCCAAGCGGCCACCTTTCCAGACTATTAGCGGCCCCGGGGAACACATCCCCTGAGGACTGCCCCTTTTTGTTTTATAAAAAAAAAAAAAACAATGGAAGGGGCTGTGCTGCCCCCCTCCCGTGATAATTTTAGCCCCGGGACCCCATTCCCTGGGGCCCGGCCTGTAGTGTAGGGGTCCCTGGGGGGTCAGGGTATTCCTACTCTGCCCCCTTTTCTTTACTTTTTACGTTTTTCTGGGACTCAGCTTCAAGCAGAGTCCCAAGATGGCTGCCAATACTTCCTGGTTAAAGTGTTGGCAGCCAATCAAATTTTAGTAGGATCCACGAGTCCACAGCAAGAACTCGCATCCCCAGATATCTATATTTTTTAAGCTTTAATTTCTCTGAAACTACTGAATGGATTTATACTAAATCACAAAAACTTTCTGGACCAAAATATAGCTTTCAGCCAAATTTGGTGTAATACCGTTCAGCAGTTCGGGCTGTAGTCGTGTTCAAAAAATGAAAAATCCCCATAGACATAACATGGGGAAAACGTGTTTTGGGACCCCCTTTTTTTTCGGCCCCCGCTAGATGGAACACCGCGAAATTTTCAACACAGCAGTTGAACCAATAAGGGGAAGTTTTGTGAAATTTTCGCAGGGATTCTTTAAGCGGCGCCAAAGTAGTTATAGTTAGGACCATGTTTACATAAGAAAAGCGTTTTTTGACTTGCCTATATCTTTGACGCCGTTTAATGAATCTTCAGAAAAATTTCAAAAAAAAAGTGCCTCTGGGATTCCTGTTGTGCCTGTGAAGTTTTGGAGTGATTTGTCAAGCGGGGCTGAGAAAAAGGGGGGGTCAAAAATGTGTGATTTCCCATGTTAATTCCCATAGGAATGTTAGACACGGCTACAGCCCAAAATCGTTGAACGGAATTATACCAAACTTGGCAGAAAGGTAGCTGTTGGTCCAGAAAGTGACCTTTTTGTGAATTAGTGTATATCCGTGCAGTAGTTTTTCAGATATTTTTTTTAAATATTTGTATCCGACAGTCCCCGTGCTGAAATCTGATTGGCTGCCAACACTTCAACCAGGAAGTGTTGCCAGCCAACTTGGCACTCAGCTTCAGCTGAATCCCTAAAAATAGTTAAGAAAAAGGGGTCAGGGTAGAAATACCCTGACCCCCTAGACTGGAGTCATGCCGGATCAGCGGATCACAGCAAAAAATATTTTTAAAAGAATTGCGGGCTCCTACGCTTCTCTACTATTTAGTCCCCAGTTGGGTCAGGTCCCCGGGGGTACATGGTATTAATAAATGGAGGGAGGCACACGGGCCCCCCAGAGGCTCTTTTGAGGCCCAAGGACCACCACCTTCCCAGTGGAGGTCCTTGAAGCCTACAGACCCCCCATCAGGGGCGGGTTCACGCCCTGGGGACCACCACCTCCCTGAGGCTAAATTAAAAGCAGGGGGGTCATGTGAACCCCCAGGGGCCACCACCTCCTCAGGGCCTATAATATAATAAAAACTTGGAGGGGGCCACGTGGTCCCCCTCCCGGGCCATACACAGCCCCGGAGACCACACCTCCCCACGGCCAGTCCGTGTAGATCAAAGGACGAGGGCCACATGGCCCCCCTCCTGGAGCCATACATAGCCCTGGGGGCCACCACCCGCCAGGGCCAGCTCCTGCTATGTACTGTGGTGTTCACCCCGAGACATAGCTGTTTGCTGTCACTTGGTGGAACCTTTATCAACGCCCACCAAGTCAGAGCAAACACTCCGCTTCCATCAAATGAGAGCTGATAAATGCTCTTGCTTGCTGGAAGCGGATGTTTCACCTCTCTCCCAGCCTGCTGTCGAGTGGGCAGGGAAACAGATGAAAGGATTACTTCTGCACGGAGGGAGCTCCCTTTCAGCAGATCCCTCCGTGCAGCAGCAATGCCGGTTCACGCAAGAGGCGGAGAGCAGACAGGGACTGCGGCGGCCTTGAGGCTCCCCCGCAGTCTCGGGGAAGAGCAGAAAGAGGCAAAACAAAGGGCAGAAACAAGCAGAAAGAGGCAGAATAAAGGTCAGAAACTAGCAGAAAGAAGCAAAATAAAGGTCAGCAAAGAGCAGAAAGAGGAAAGATAAAGGCGAGAAACAAGCAGAAAGAGGCAGAAAAAATGTCAGAAACTTACAGAGAGAGGCAGAATAAAAGTCAGCAACAAGCAGAAAGAGGCAAAATAAAGGTCAGCTATGAGCAGAAAGAGGCAAAATAAAGATGAGCAATGAGCAGAAAGAGCAAAATAAAGGTGAGAAACAATCAGAAAGAGGCAGAATAAAGGTCAGCAATGAGCAGAAAGAGGCAAAATAAAGGTGAGGAACGACCAGAAAGAGGTAGAATAGAGGTCAGAAATGACCAGAAAGAGGCAAAAAGGTCAGAAATGAGCAGCAAGATTCAGAAAAAAGTGAGAAAATAGCAGAAAGAGGCACAATAAAGGTCAGACATGAACAGAGAGGTAAGATATGGATAAAAAAAACAGAAGGAGGCAAAATAGATATCAGAAACAAGCAGAACGAGGCAAAATAAAGGTCAGAAATGAGGAGAGAAGAGGCAAAAGAGAGTTCAGCAACGAGCGGAAAGAGGGAAAATAAAGCTTAGAAGTGAGCAGAAAGAGGCAACGTAAAGGTCAGAAACGAGCAGAAAGAGGCAAAATAAAGGGCAGAAACTTGCAGAAAGTGTCAAAATAAAGGCAGGCAATGAACAGAAAGAGGCAAAATAGAGATCAGAAACAACCAGAAAGAGGCAAAATAAAGGCCAGCAATGATCCAAAAGAGGCAAAATAAAGGTCAGAAATGAGCAGTAAGAGGCAAAATAGAGGTCAGAAACAAGCAGAAAGAGGCAAACTAAAGGTCAGCAACGAGCAGAAAGAGGTAAAATAGAGATCACAAATGAGCTGAAAGAGGCAAAATAAAGGTCAGAAGCGAGCAGAAAGAGGCAAAAATAGAGATCAGAAACAAGCAGAAATAGGCAAAATAGAAGACAGACACGAGCAGAAAGAGGTCCCCAACAACCTTCAGCAGCCAAGGGGACTTCATCCCTCAACCAGTAGTGCGCCAGGAGGTGCCTTTGCAAAGTGTTTGAGAAAGGGGACGGGTCCCCAGATGAGGTTTCAGCAATCCCGCTGTGGGGGACTTACTTGTGGCAACAATAGGGGTTCTTGGCCCCCAAGGGCTCTCAGCAGTCAACGGGACTCCATCCCCCAACTAGTAGTGCACCAGGAGGTGCATTTGCAGAGTGGTTGAGAAAGGGGACGGGTCCCCAGATGAGGTCTCAGCAATCCCGCTGTGGGGGTCTTACTTGTGGCAACAATAGGAGTTCTTGGCCCCAAGAACCCTCAGCAGCCAAGGGGGCTTCATCCCCCAACCAGTCTCAGCAATCCCGATGTGGGGGACTGTGAAGAAGAGAGCCAAGGCCTTCAGGCCCGAGACCCTAGTAGGTACATAATTACCATATATAGACCCCTTCTCCCACAAAGCAACGCCACATCCATCATGGACCTGGAAAAGAAAGGACAGGGTTAAACTATTCCCCCTGGAATCTCCCGAACAGGAAGAAGAGGAATCTGACCCCCAGGAGGACCAATCAGGGACTGCGTTGGGAGGAGATAAGGGCGGCATGACGTCGGAAAAGGAGGAGGCTGAAATCGAAGATGGAAGCAGGAAGGAGCCAGAGAATGCCGAAAGGAAGAGGCCGCATGAAGTAGAAGAAACGGAGGAAGGCAGCAACAACGAGATGGCTAAAGATTAAAGTGAGGACTGGTGGACTCCTCCAGGAGAGGCACAAATATTGCGCCAATGCCGTGCGGCATTGGCGGTGAGTGATCCCAAGTCGGGATAGAAATACTTGGAGCTTGAAGGCAGGGAGCGGGTCGGGAAATTGTTGTTAGTTGTTTTTTTTCTCTCTCTCTTTCTTTCCCTTCCCTTGTTATGCCACATTGTACTCGACATTAGCGTGAGGGTCCAGACCAGAAAGGCTACTCACACGCGGGTCTAGTTCGGGTGTTGGGCTCATGGGGGACATTGCGTGTTTGTTTGTTTATTTTCTTTTATTGATAAGCCGGAGAAAGAGGGCTGTAAAAATTGATTTGGACCCTTCTTTTTTCACTCTGGTTTTCTTTGGAGTGTTCTGATAGATGGGAGCACTAAAAACCCATATATATATATATAGGATATATATATAGGACTTCCGAAGAAATTTCCCCTTGTGGCCTCTTCCTTTCAGCAGTGGAGGGGTTCTGTGTATGTTTGCACGCCAGCCAGAGGCGTGATAAGAGGCCCCGTCCTACAAGTGGCTGGAATGTTACTGGTTCCTGCATCTGCAGTTTCTTTTCGCATTCCGAGGTATCGGAACTGTTCCAGCCCGCCTCAACGAGTAAGCAAAGCAAGGGCTGCTGCCAGGTGCAGCTTGTGACTTCACGAGGGGCTGGATTCACTGCAATCACAGCCTGCGGCCCAGTGGATACTTATTTTTCGAGGCTGGGACGTCAAGGGGACCGGAGGAAGCCCTTTGGATATCAACCAACCAGGACAATTTTCCAATCAGACACCCGTGTTTGGTCCTGCACAGCACTAGTCCATTTGGATTTTATTTTCATTCCTGCGCAACATCAACCCAGGTATGGTGAACTCTGGGAGATGTAGTATTTACAACACTGCAACTGATGGGCGATCACATGATCAGGGATTGTGAGTGCTTCTACCAATGGGAGGGCCGCAGGACTGTTTAAAACATGGGTGGGGCAGCATCCTAGTAAACAGTGGCATCTGAGGAAGGCGAAGAGAGGCGAAATGCATCATGCCTTATGCTGTTGAATAAAAGGACTTCCGAAGAAATTTCTCCGTGTGGCCTCTTCCTTTCAGCAGTGGAGGGGTTCTGTGTATATATATATATATTCACTGAAAAAACCATAGGTTTCAGACACGTTATAGTTAGAAATTAGCATTTAAAAAACCTTTGAAATTTACTGAAAAAACCATAGGTTTTAGGGACAGTTATAGTTAGTTGGACATTTCACTCGTACAAAACCTGTGAAATTCCCCGTTATAGTTAGTTCAGCTAACTATAACTCGCGCCCCGCAATGCACTGCTGATGACGTCACATATTACATCACTCATGACATGGTCAGTGACATCACTGATGACATCACTGATGACATCTCAAATGACATCACTGATGACATCATGCAGTGACTGTGTGTTTCTGTAAAGTTTAAATGTTTTTAATATATATAGGAAAAGACGTATTGAAGAATGAGTGGGTGTATAAGTGTCTGTATGGATGATTTAGTAGGTGCGTGACTGACTCTATAAGTGAGTGATTAAACGTATCTTACTGAATGCATGGGTTAGTGACTAAACTGGGTGAATGTCTGTAACCGTCTGTCTGTTGCTGTGTAAGTGGCTGCATGCGTTTGTGAATAGCTACATGAGTGTCTATATGAGTTATTGAATGGTTGTCTGAGTATCTGTATGGGTGCCTGAGTGTTTGTGTGGGAGGGGTGTGTGCGACTCTGTGCATAGATGTGTGAGTGGGTG
This sequence comes from Calotriton arnoldi, assembly GCA_963921515.1. Classification (NCBI taxonomy): domain Eukaryota; kingdom Metazoa; phylum Chordata; class Amphibia; order Caudata; family Salamandridae; genus Calotriton; species Calotriton arnoldi. The sequence goes on along the minus strand of CAWUFW010015987.1, from coordinate 56,328 downwards.
ATTCACTGGGTGGATGGTTTCAAGAGTGCATCTGTGATAGACTGTATGGGTGGGTAAGTGTGTGTAAGAGTGTGTTAGTGAGTGAATGTATGTCCCAGTGGTACATGTGTGAGTAACTACATATGTGAAAGGCAGTATATATGTGTGTTGGAGTATATAAATAGCTATAAGCGAGAGTGAGTGATTGTGATAGTGGCTGTATGGATGAGTGTGTGCTTTTATCAGTGATTGTATAAGAGCGTAACAATGTGCTAGTATTTGTAAGATTAAGTGAGCTGGTGTGTGTATAACTGTATAGGTGAGTAAATGGCAGTGTGTTTAATTATTTGCATGACTGACTAGGTGTGTGAGTACCTCTATGGATGAGTGGCGGTGTTTGAGTGTCTATATAGGAGTAAGAGTGCATATGAAAGTCCTGTACTGAGTGACCATAAGTATGAGTGACTGTACGGGTGAGTGAGTGGATGTGTGTGTGTAGACCTAAGAATCAGTGAGTGGGTATGTAGTTATTGGTGTTGGAGTGTCTATGGTTTTGCGAATGGCAGTCTGTAATTTAGAGTGGGTGTATCAAAGGTTATATTAGGGTGTGAGGAGGTGCATCAGATTATCACGTGGATGATGTCATCAGTGATGTCATTTGAGATGTCATCAGTGATGTCATCAGTGATGTCACTGACCATGTCATGAGTGATGTAATATGTGACGTCATCAGCAGTGCATTGCGGGGCGCGAGTTATAGTTAGCTGAACTAACTATAACGGGGAATTTCACGGGTTTTGTACGAGTGAAATGTCCAACTAACTATAACTGTCCCTAAAACCTATGGTTTTTTCAGTGAATTTCAAAGGTTTTTTAAATGCTAATTTCTAACTATAACGTGTCTGAAACCTATGGTTTTTTCAGTGAATTTCAAAGGTTTTTTAAATGCTAATTTCTAACTATAACGTGCCTAAAACCTATGGTTTTTTCAGTGAGTTTCAAAGGTTTTGTAAATGACAATTTTTAAATGTCTTAATTGTTATATTTATTTTTTTGATACTGATTTACTACATTTTTTAAAACTATTTATTTTTAGATATTTTATTTTTTAAATTACATTGTAATTACATTAAAGATTACATTACAAAATATACTTTCTCAGAATGAATTACTTTAGTTTAAATACTTTGCAAATAGGCAATAGAGTTTTAAGTACAGTAGTTACAGTTGTTGCAATGGGCAACACAATTTCAAACACAATGCAACATTGAGCTCAATGTGAATTTCTAGTTAAATGCAATTAGTTACTTTATGGATTACTTTTCTAACCACAGGACTGGATCCTGGATTCAGTCCTGGGACATCTCCTGTAAACAGTTGAGTAAAAGCGTTTTGGTTACAGTAGTAATTTTTAAGGAATATTATTGTATTTTAAAAGTTGACACTTAGAAACTTTTTCACATAGAATCACCAATGTTATCCTATGGGAGGAAATTCACTTAGCAGGTAAGTAGTGTTATCGTTACTTTTCTTACTCAGTGGTGGATCCTGGATCCAGCACTGGTGCTTCTCCTGTAAACAGTTGAAAGAATGCGTTTAAGTCATACAGGCGATTTTTAAGGAATATTTGTAGTTTGTGAAAATCGACACTGAAACTTTTCTGCTGAAATCCAGACAATGGATTCCTATGGAAGGAAATATAAGTTACTGGTAAGTACGGTTAGAATTACTTTTCAGGGTCAGTACTGGGCTGAAAGATGCAGCACTGAGGTCTCTCCTGATAACAGGTGAGTAAATCGGAATTCGTATTTCGGCTGATTTTAGAGGAATATTATAAAGTTCCAAAACTCCACACTTGGAAGAATTTCCAAGTGAAACCAGTCAATGTTAGCCTATGGAAGGAAATTCAAGTTACTGGTAAGTACGGTTAGAATTACTTTTCAGGATCTGTACTGGGCTGAAAGATGCAGCACTGAGGTCTCTCCTGATAACAGGTGAGTAAATCGGAATTCATAGTTCTGCTGATTTTAGAGGAATATTTGTATGTTTCAAAAATCGACACTTAGAAACTTTTTCAGCAAAAAGCATGCAATGATATCCTATGGAAGGAAATTCAAGTTACTGGTAAGTACGGTTAAAATTACTTTTCAGGATCAGTTCTGGGCTGAAAGATGCAGCACTGAGGTCTCTCCTGATAACAGGTGAGTAAATCAAAATTCGTAGTTCGGCTGATTTTAGAGGAATATTTGCACAATGGTGAAGGAAGGTAGTGGGGCCTGAGGTGACATGTCTGCAAACACACCCAGTGGCGCGTTTTAAGTTGGAGAATTAATTCCTCCTCAATCCCGAGGGTCCCTAGGGGCCAACTAGCCCACCAGATACCTCTAGTATGCCCCAGACAGCTGCGTTGCAGAGAGGTGTTCAGAGGCCACGCCCCGTTTTACAACACACTGCAACGCAGCTCCGTGGCGCTTACTGGAGGTACCTGGTGGGCTAGTTGGCCCCCAGGGACCCTCAGGATTGAAGGGGATTTAATTCCCCATCTTAAAACGCGCCACGGGGCCTGTTTGCACACATGTCACCTCAGGCCCCGCCCCCTCCCTTCACCACTGGGCAAACGCGCCTGTGGCTCGTTTTAAGTCAGGGGATTAACTCCCCTTGAATCCTGAGGGTCCCTGGGGTACAACTAGCCCACCAGCTACCTCCATTAAGCGCCACAGAGCTGCGTTGCAGAGAGGTGTAAAAGGGGCGTGGCCTCAGAACACCTCTCTGCAACGCAGCCCCTGGCGCATACTGGAGGTTCCTGGTGGGCTAGTTGGCCCCAGGGACCCCCAGTATTCAAGGGGAATTCGTTCCCCCTCCGCAAACGCGCCAGGGGGCGCGTTTGCAGAGTGCTGACAAGGAGGGGGCGTGGCCTCCGGTGCGATGCCGGATTTTTTTTTTTGATTTTTTTTTAAAAGGGGCTGTGTGGCCCCCTTCTTTGTAATTATTTTGGGCCCTGGGGACCCCATCCCCCAGGGCCTGACCCCCTTTATTTATTTTTTTAAAAGGTACGGGAAGGGGACCGCGTGGGCCCCCTCCCGTGGCCAATTTTGACCCGGGACCCCATCCCCCGGGTCATTGCACCTTATTTTTTTTTTTTTATTTTAATGGAGGGGGGCTGCGTGGCCCCCCTCCTAAGGCCTCCTTAGGCCCCGGGGACCCCATCCCCCGGTGCCGGCCTTTATTTTTTAATTATTTTTTTATTATTTTTGGGGAGGGGGGCCGCGTGGCCCCCCTCCCGGGCCACTACTTGCCCCGGGGACCCCATCCCCCGGGGCTGGCCCTATCCTTTGGGGTCCGTGGGGGACCCCAACTCCCCACGGACCATGCCGGCTCCCCGCGTCCTGCGGGAGCCGGCATTGCTTTCCACATGGGGAGCTGCTAACATGCAGCTCCCCATGTGGAAAGCAATCTGCTTTGAATTTTGGAAGCGAGAGCAGGCTTCCCTGCTCTCGCTTCTAAAATTCAAAGCAGTTTGCTGTGACAGGACGGGAGCCGCGAGGCTCCGTCCTGTCATAGCAAACTACAGTGTCCCGGGGGTAGGCACCCCGGGACACTGCAGGAGCTGGCCCTGGGGGTGGCGGTCCCCAGGGCCATCACTGGCTCCAGGAGGGGGCCGCGCGCCCCCTCCTCACTTCTGCAAAGCCCCGGGAGGTGGTGGTCCCCGGGATTCGAGGTCCGAAACGGACCCCCATTTTAAAATTTTTAGTGCCCCAGGGAGGTGGCTGTCCCCGGGCGTGTGGGGGCTGGAGCCCCCACACAGGTATTTTAAATTTAAAAAAGAAGCCCCGGGGTGGCGGTCTCCGGGGCTGCGGGAGGGCTCAGAGCCCTCCCGCACCATTTTTATTAGAAAGCCCCGGGGTGGCGGTCCCGGGGCTTGGGGGCCTTAGAAGCCCCCCATTAACTATAAACCCACCCCCCGCATGCCCCCGGGACTTGGCCCACCCGGGGGCAAATTAGCATCGAAGCGCGGGAGACCGCGCTTTGATTTTTTTTTTTTACGGCGGGATCCGCGCACCTTAAGCGCATCCCGCTTTTTTTTTTTGTTGAAAAAATGCTTTTTTTTGCCCAGGGGTCCTTGTGGGACCCCCTGAGCAGACCTAGGGGGTCAGGGTGTTTCTACCGTGCCCCCTTTGTGCGTTTTGCGCACTTGTTTCTTTTTTTTTTTCTCAGCGGGATCCGCGCACTCTAAGCGCATCCCGCCGATTTAAAAAAAAAAATGCTTTTTTCTGCCCAGGGGTCCTTGTGGGACCCCCTGAGCAGACCTAGGGGGTCAGGGTAGACCTGCCCTGCCCCCTTTTTGCGCTTTGTGCACTTGTTTCTGTCCCTCGGTTCTACCGAGGGACAAAATGGCTGCCAACACTTCCTGATTTGGAGTGTTGACAGCCAATTAGCATGCAGCTCGTGATCGGGAGGGTACGCGGACCCTACTCGGCCATAGATATATATGTGACTTTACTTTTGATTTTCTCAGGAACTACTGAACGGATTTACACCATTTAACAAAAAGGGTTCTTTCTGAACCAAGAACTACCTCTTTGCCAAATTTGGTGTAATTCCGTTCAGCAGTTCGGGCTGTAGCCGTGGCTAAAGTTTCCTATGGGAAAATGAATGGGGAAAACACGTTTTGGGACCCCCCTTTTTTCTCGGCCCCTGCTTGACGAATCACCCCGAAACTTTCAGGGTAGGAGCGGACCAGAGCGGGCCATAAAGTTTGAAAATGTTGCGAAGATTCGTCAACCGACGCAAGAGTTATTTCAAATAGAATGTTGCGGATTTCCTATGGAAAATAGGTCCTAACTATAACTATCTGCTGGCAACCGCCAGTAGATAATATATATATATATATATATATATATATATATATATATGTATATATATGCGTGTGTACAGTCTCCCAATAAACAATGGTAATCTCGTAGTGACACCCTTTATCTAAAAACTGCTCCTGTCCCAAAGGTGATACCTGGCAAAGTGTGCTTGAAAAAGGATGGTCAAAGACTAACTTTTAACCCTACCCGGGCACTGTTTCACCCTCTCCTCTCCCCAAAACTCCAGAGAGTGTGTGAATCCATGTTCCTTTTTCTCTACCTGTTCACAACCGGGTGTGGTAAAGGAAGCTATCTTCACCTCTCCTCATCAGAGAAAACAGACCCACAAGATACTTACCGCCATTTTCTCCTCTCTTCGAGCCTCCTGGGGACTACCACTTGGAGAAAGGTAACCAGAAGGAACCAGCCACCGAGAGAAGGGTGAGCTACACAAATGAAGACAGCAGGAAGAACAGTGAAGCCCAGAGTATCAGACATCCAGAGAATACAGTTCATTATATCACAAGGGAAAGCACTTCAAGCAATTCAGATTTCAAAATTGAGAAGCATATTAAGCCTCCTAGTTTCTATTTCCACCAATCCCTCCCACAGGGACTTACCCTTGGAACCAATGGGGGTTCTTGGCCCCCAAGGACCCTCAGCTGCCAAGGGGACTTCATCCCCCAGCCAGTAGTGCACCAGGAGGTGCGTTTACAGAGTGGTTGAGAAATGGGCGGGGCCTCTGATGAGGTCTCAGCAATCCCACTATGGGGGATTTACTGGTGGCAGCAATAGGAGTTCTTGGCCCCCAAGGACCCTAAGCAGCCAAGGGAACTTGCGCCAACCAGTAGTGCACCAGGAGGCACCTTTGCAGAGTAGTTGACAAAGGGAGCAGGGCTGCTAAGGAGGTGTCAGCAATCTGGCTGTGGAGGACTTACTGGTGGCAACAATAGAGTTTCTTGACCCCAATTACTCTCAGCAGCCAAGGGGACTTGATCCTCCAACCAATAGTGCCCGAGGAGACGTGTTTGCATAGTGGTTGAGAAAGGGGGAGGGGCCTCTGACGAAGTCTTAATAACCCTGCTTTGGGGGACTTACTGATGGCAACAATAGGGGTTATTGGCCCCAAGGGCCCTCTGCACCCAAGGGGACCTCATCCCCCAGCCAGTAGTGCACCAGGAGGTGTGTTTGCAAAGTGGTTGAGAAAGGGGGCGGGGCCTCCGATGAGGTCTTATAAACCCCGCTGTGGGGGACCTACTGGTGGTAACAAGAGGAGTTCTTGGCCCCTAACTACTCTCAGCATCCAAGGGGACTTAATTAGGTGAGGCGGAGCAATACTCCGCCCGCTCAAGGATCTCCGTGGAATTTGGCAGAGTTTTCCGGTAACTCCACAAGCTACGCCCAAGCCTAGCAGAAACAGGAAAAATAAAGGTTAGTAATGAGCAGAAAGAGGCAAAATAAAGATCATAGGTTACCAGAAAACAAGCAGAATCCACTCAGGCACTCATTCACCCACTCACAGAACAACTCAGACACTCACACACCCACTCACACACCCACTCAGACACTCACACACCCACTCACAGACCCAGTCAGACACTCACGGACCAACTCACACACCCAGTGAGACTCTCATGCACTTACTTACACACCCACTGACACACTCTTGCAGCCACTCACCCACTCACTCTCAAAGGTTATAGGTTTCAGTTAGGAAATAACATTAAAAAACCATGGAAATTCACAGAGAAAAACAATGGTGACTGGAACGTTATAGTTAGGAAAAATAATTTTAAAAACCTTAGCATTCACTGACAAAACCAAGATTACAGGGACGGTATAGTTAGGAAATTTGTCAGGGTTCATTTCTCCCCTTTCGCGCAGCTCCACCTGGTAGCTGTTGCCCCTCTGTGCTCCAGGTCTCGAGATTAAGGCCCTCCTCTACCCACAGGCTCCCGCTTCGCCTTATCCCTGGTGGTCCAGTGGTGGATCTGTCTCTGCTTTTCTGTTCCTTCTCATCTCTTGTTCTGCTTTTCTAGACTATTCATTCTCTATTTTTCTTCTGTATCTCTTCATCCCACCCTTGCCACTGCTCTGTCCCTGCAGCCCGCCCCCTTCCAGCACCGCTTCCCACCTCTCAGCTGACCAGCCCCTACCACCTCTCTACTACAACTTAATGGCAGCTGCTGTGCGGCCATGCAGTGTGCATGCCGCTGGCTTGCCGAAGGCGCACCAAAGGCAAGCCCGTTTGCGCCTGTCCATGCCTGGACCGTGCCCAGTGACATGGACCCTGGTCCCTGCACCTTTCACCACTATGACTCCAGCATCATCCATGCCCTCGACACCGGACGATCCACCACCTGCCCCCTCATGTCACTGAATGACACCCAAGGCCCGTTCACCTGCTGCAACTGCACCTTCTCCTGCCTATGCACCCCAGACCAACCAACTGCACAGCCCCCAAGAACCGGACTCAACCACCTCAGCTGCATCCTACTCAACACACGCTCCCTCAACAAACACACTGTGGAGATCTGGGACCTGCTCAACTCCATCTCCCCAACCCTACCTTCTTCATGAAAATCAGTTTGAACGCCAGCTCAGCCCCAGACATCTCCACCGCCATCCCCAACAGTTACAAAATCATCCACAATGACCGCACCAATTGACTGGGAATAGGCATCACCATCGTACACAAAAACACCCTCCGCCTCACATCTAACTCTGCGGACCACTCACTGACATGGACCACCTCCACTTCTAGGTCCAGACCAACCCAAATGCCACCCTCCGTTGCTCCCTCATCTACAGACCTCCCAGACCCCTCCCCATCTTCAACAAATCCATAGCCAACTTCATCGCACACCTCAATGGACTACATCCTCTTTGGCGACCTCAATTTCCACCTGGACAACCTCAACAACCCCAAAACCTCATCCCTACCGGAGAACCTCACCACCATCTGACTCAAACAACTGGTCACCTTCCCAACCCACTCAGCAGGAGACACGCTCAACCCCATCTTCTCCACAAGCAACAACATCTCCGTCAGTCACACCTCTGAACTACATTGGACTGACCACCACTGCATCCACTTCTCCTTCACCAAACCCACCGAACACCACGACCCCCACCGCTAACCATGCAGAAGCTGGAACAAGGTCACTTGAAGACCAACTCGCCACATCTCCCCACAAAACCCCACTGCCGACCTCCCCAGACACCAACACCTCAGCACGCAACCTCCACATATGTTTCTCTGACTGCACCAACACACTGGCTCCCCTCGGGAAGCCCTCCGGCAAACAGCCCTCCGAGGAAGCCAGCTGGTACTCCCCCACCCTCCAAGAGTCCAGCGCACCTGCAGATGGCTTGAGAGAAGATGGAGGAACAGCAAGATCTCAGCAGACCACGCAGCCTTCAAAATTGCCATCATCACACACCACCACTTCATCAGAACCACAAAGAAAACTGCCATACAGGAACGTATCAACACCAACGCATACAACAGCAAAGAACTCTTCACCGTGATCAAATAATTTGCCAATACCAGCACGGATGCCACATACACCCCACCTCCCAAGACCCCTGGGACAACCTGGCCACCTTCTTCCACTGCAAGATCATAGATATCTATGACAGCTTCGCAACCCAGGGCCCACCCACCCCATTTGCAACCACCGCACCCAAATGCTCCAGATCCCAGCCAACCCTGCTCAACTGGACCACCCTCACCACTGATGACACCCTGAGGATCATGAAAACCATTCACTCTGGAGACTCCTCGGACCCCTGCTCCCACTACATTTTCAACCGACCAGCGCCACCATCGCCCCTTAACCCTGCCACACCATCAACTGCTCCATCGAGTCTGCCACCTTCCCTGAAGACGGGAAACATGCAGAGATCAACCCCCTGCTGAAAAGAACCCTCTGCTGACCCGACGGAATTACAGACCCATCTCTCTGCTCCCCTTCCCAGTCAAAGTAATCAAGAAGGCCAGCAATGTCCAACTCACCAAATTCATTTAAACAAACCACACCCTAGACCCCTCCCAATCAGGCTTCAGAGGCAACCACAGCACCAAGACTGCACTCATTGCTGCAACAGATGACATCCGCACTGACCTCGTTCCGAGGCGAAACCACAGCTCTTATCCTCCTCGACCTCTCTGCTGCCTTCGACACCATCATCCACCACACCCTCTGCACAAGACTCCATGACACCAGCATCCTCGGCTAAGCCTTAGAGTGGATCCTCTCTTTCCTCACCGGCCGAACCCAGAGAGTCAAGCTCCCACCGTTCTCCTCAGAACCTATAAAGATCAGCTGCGGAGTTCCTCAGGGCTCCCCTCTGAGCCCCACACTCTTCAACATCTACAGGGCCTGCTTGCAGCCATCATCAGAAACCATGGACTCAACATCATCTCCTACGCCGATGACACCCAGGTGATTCTCCCCCTCAGTGACAAACCTACAGCCACTAAGAGCAACTTTCACAATGGGATGAAGGCAGTCGCCACCTGGATGAAGGACAGCTGCCTCAAACTCAACTCTGACAAAACCAAAGTCCTCATCCTGGGCACCACTCCCTCTGCCTAGGATGACTCCTGATGGCCCGCAGTGCTCGGAATCCCCCACACCCACTGACCATGCATGTAACTTCCGCATCATCCTCGACTACTCGCTCTCAATGAACTGCCAAATCAACGCTGTCTCATCCTCCTACTTCCACACTTTCTGCCTGCTTTAGATGATTTTCAAGTGTATTCCCTCCAAAGCCAGCAGAGTGGTCACCCAGGTGCTTGTTGGCAGCAACTTTGACCACAGCAGCGCACTTTACGCCGGTGCCACCCAAAAACTCCAAAAGAAATTGCAGAGTATCGAGAACGCCTCAGACAGACATCCCCCACCACAGCCACATCTCTGGTTACCTGAGAGACCTTCACTGGCTCCCGATCAGCAAAAGAATCACCTTCAAGCTCCTCATGCATGCCTATTAAGCCCTCCACAACATCGGACATGCATACCTCAACCACCGCATCTCCTTCTACACACCCATCAGACATCTCCACTCTGCCAACTGGCCTTGGCCACTATCCCACGGATCTGCAATACCTCGGCCAGAGGAAGATCCTTCTCCTTCCTCACTGTGAAGACCTGGAACTCTCTACCTCTCCATCTCAGGTAATCACCTTCACTGCTACAATTCAAGAAGGACATCAAGACCTGCTTTTTTTGACTAAACTGCAGAACCACCACCCCGTGTCTTGAGACCCTAACGGGTGATTAGCCGCTCTATATAAGAACCCTGATTGATTGATTGATAATTTTAAAAAACATGCAAATTCACTGAAAAAAGCAAAGGTTACAGGGATGTTATAGTTAGGCTCAGTTTTCACTCGTACAAAACCAGAGAAATTCAGCAGTTGTAGTTACCTGAGCTAACTATAACTTACACCTGCAATGTACTACTTGTGACATCACATATTACATCACTCAGGCCATGGTCAGTGACATCACTGATGATATCTCAAATGACATCACTGATGACATCATCCACAGAACCATTCACACACTCACTCATACCCCCATGCAACATCTCATACACCCACTTACACACACACATCCACTCACATACCCATTCCCAAACCCATACAAATGCTCATGCATCCACTCACTCATGCATAGAGCCACTCACACACCCACTCACTCGCTCACTCGTACAGGCACTCTCACAACCAGTCACTCACCCATACAGATACTCACACACCCACTCACTTACTTTTACAGATACTAATACATGTACTCAGTCACCTAAACAGTCACTGAGACAACCACATAGTCTTCCATAGAGCCTCTCTCACACTCACGTACTCACCCATACAGGTACCCACACAACCTATCACTCACCCATACAGCCACTCACACACCCACTCACTCAACCATATACCCACTTATACACCCATTCACGCACCCATACAACCACTCATGTACCCTCACACTCGCCCATACAGACACTCATGCACTCTCTCATTCCCTATTTACAGCCACTCACATTCCCACTCATTCACCATTTACAACCACTTACACACCCACTCACTCACCCATATGGCCACTGACACAGCTACTCACTTACTCATACAACCACTAACACAGTCACTTGCTTACCCATACAAAAACTCACACAACCATTCACTCATCTATACAGTCTCTCACATACCCAATCACTCATCCATACACCACTTACACACCCACTCACTCACCCCTAGACACTCACACAGCCACTTACTCACCCATACTCACACACCCACTAATTCACCCATTCAGCCACACACACACCAACTTGCACACAGAGATACACAGTTACACAGGCATTCACATAATCTATGTTTTAAAATAGAATCACTCATTAGTAGTACACATAGTAAACAAATTGAACTTTTGTGATATCTTAGTATATATGTTTATCCACCAAAAACATTTAGAAAGCACTCGCAATCACTGGATGATGTTATCAATGATGTCATTTGAGATGTCATCAGTGATGTCACTGATTATGTCATGAGTGATATCATATTATCATATGTGAGATCATAAGCAGTGCATTGCAGGGGCGTAAGTTATAGTTAGCTCAGGTAAGTATGACTGCTAAATTTCTCTGGTTTTGTATGAGTGAAATCTGAGCCTAGCTATAATGTACCTGTAACCTTTGGTCTTTTCAGTGAAGAAAAAAAATAAATATATATATATATTTACCCGGTAAAGAACATGTATGTACCTCGTCAGCGCTGAATTTATCAATATTGACATTTATAGCCCTTTATTATAAACCTCTTTTGCGAACAAGTGACAGAGCTGCCCTATATAAATTCTTTTTATATGAGTTTTTATCCACTGTGTTTTGAGGGATATATGAGTTTTCGGATTAGCACTTGACATATTTGTTTTATGCACTGAGCACTTTAGGTTGATTTTGTACACTAGCACTTTATATACTGAAGTTTAAATGTGTTCAACAAAACTATCTGCAGATATAGAAGAAGTAATAATGCAGCATTTCTTTAGAGCATTTATGCAGTGAGAAATAATAAATAGGATGAGTGGGACAATCGAAAGAAAAATGGACCAAATAATTGATGTTTTCATAAATATATTTTGACTCTAATATCAATGGGTGACACTGGATTATAAGCACTATGCAGATAGCAATTAGGAGTCCCCATGTTTTTTAGTCATACTATTCGTTTTAATATGTGGAACGCAAGGTTTTGCACATATTTATGAATTTATATTGTTGTTTTATATATTTATATATTTATAAACATGTGATATATTATGGTTCTCAATATATAAATTGAACACTCTAGTCTCTCCCGATGCATATTTGCACATAATCATTGACGTCTGAATAGGCATATTATATGTCCTTTTGTTCAATGTTGGTCACCTGTTTTGAACTGTAACAAACGCCTTTTCCACTCGAGAAGCAATAATCATCATGAAATGTTTTTCTCTGCAAAATGCTTGAATATTGAGCAACATATAGTCCCTTATTTTCACACAAGTAACACTCGATGAAATAAGTTAAAAAAAGTGTGTGCATAGTCTGTTTTCCATATAGACTGTTACCTTGAACCATGTGATCAGATGTAATATGGTTTTAAAGTCAGCATTGATGATGCTACCTCATGTGATCAAGGTCACGGCGGTGACCGAAATGCGTCAGGACAAGCTGGAGCGGTTTTTAAAATAAACAGAAGTTTGGCACTTAACTGGAGTCCGTACCCTTTCTTCCCGTCGGAGTATGGATGATTTGGGAACGTGGTTACTGGATATATATATATATATATAATACATATATATATATGTATATATATATATATATATATACAAACACACACATATATATGTATATATATCTTTTTTTTTTCTTTTACAGAGCAGCACTAGCCACTCTGAAGTTATAGTTAGGGTGACCAGAGATAGGGTTTTTGGGATTTTTTTCCCTTAATAACTTTTCACCCATTTGACGAATGGCCATGAAACTTTGCAGACCTGCTTCCCCCATTTACTTGTCCGAGTACTGAATGTTTTGGGGTGTTTGGTTGAGTTGGTGCAAAAAAAAGGGGGGGTCCCACAACGGGCTTGAAATCCAATGTGTTTTACATAGACTTTTGTATTTCATGAAGCGCAAAAACGGCCAATCAGATTTTGCTTAAATTTGGCAGCCTTTAAAATTAAGGTGCGCAGATGATTCTTTTGGGTACTGCAGGTAAGTAGAGTAATTATTTCTTAAATTATAAGATTTTCCAACTTAGTGATATCTTGTAGCACAATACTACTAAAAGTAGCAAGGAAGACCAAAACATGAACTAGACTGCATATGCAATGTTTCAGATTTACTACATGAACAACTGAAAGACCCATTTATGGTCACATGCTAATGGTAACCTATAAACAAATACATGATGAATAGAATACATCTTAATCTACGTACATTTTCATGCATGCTCTCTGGCCCACAAAATAAAACTGTCCCAACAAGCTAAACAAAAAGCATCTTTCTTGTGCACCCCTGTGCAACAAAATGCAAAATTGACCTAGCAGTGAGCCATACAAGCTACTATTTCGAGGACATACTATTTGTCATTGGTAAAAAAAATAGCAATCTCAATTTTCATAACAGTAACAATGACTGCCTTTCATTCAGTTTAGCCTTCATATGTAGCAGAATCCTACAAAAAGTAGCAACGATACCCAAAAAATAAAGTAGACTGCATGTGTAAAGTTTCAGATTTACTACATGGACAACTGAAAGACCCATTTATGGTCACGTGCTAACAGAAATCTATAAGCAACTACATAACAAATAGAATACACTTGCTCATTATAAGTTTTCTTTGCATGCTCTTTGGATCACAAAATAAAACTGTATCAAACAAGCCAAATAAAAAACATCTTTCTTATGTACTCCTCTGCAACAAAAATGACCTACCACTAAACTGCACAAACTACTATATGGAGGACATGATGATTGGCCATTAGGAAAAAAAATAATAATCATAATTTTCATAACAACAATGATTGGTGTAGTATTCTCATGTTGTGTTATTATGTACTGTGTCTACTTTGTCACCGTGTGAGAGCACCATCGTGGGCCACTTTTCCGTTGTTGCGGTTGCTGTCTGTTTCGGCAGCTCATGGGGGCCATGAGAGGTGAGACACTAATTTTCTTTCATTTGTTTCGTAAGTTGAGACTTCGTGTCAATGGGCGTTAGTAAACCGCCATATTGCAGTTTGAAACAAAACGAGGCGCGTGCTCTCCATAGCGCTCAGCCTTACCTGCACCTTCAGTCTTGTGGTCTCTCCATGGATCTTTGTGACGTCCTCCATGTTCCCTGTGTTCTGCTACCTCTGGACGCTGCATGCACAGACGTACCGTGAGCCATCCGGCAGGACGTCTGCAACGTGCTGCCATCTTGTATTTGGTGGCGTTCTTCCTTGTTTGCTTGTTTTCTGACAACCACGCTGCCTTTTGCCTGTTGCAATAAAGTTTCATCATAACCAGATGGAGTCTGGGGGACATCGCAGTGTTTCATGGCTGGAAGGTGAGGAATTGTCGATGTCAGATTCCTTTAGTGGTGTGGTCCGTTTCAGGCATGTCGGAGGTAATTTTTACAGTGATAATTAAACGTCAAGTTAGACCGGAGACATCGCTGGATTCTTGTTGGCTCCCGCTTTTACAGATTTTTCTTGTATGGCTACATCGTGTGCATGTCCTCAATACTATGTTTGCACGCAGTCGATGAGAAAGTGTGCCAGTCTGTTGGACACGTGGTGTATTTACAGGGATTTCTTCCACGGAGGTGTTCAGCATTGATGATTCCGACAGGGAAAGCTTCTTTGACTGTCTCCGGTCTGACTCATGTCGAACTCAGTCGCATCGGCATACATTAACACGTTACAGGCAATATTATATGCTTGTGTGTCATGCTACATGTAGCTTCTGTTTTCCTCGTGTCTGCAATGGATTCACATGTTGCTTGAGCGGGGTACTTTACCAGTGGGTGCCCAGAGTTTTTTTTTTTCTCGGGTGAGAGGTCGCTCACCGACGTTGTTTCTTGTTTTACAAATTTCTATAGTAGATGTTTCTGATGTTTTGCTCGTCTACAGAGCCTATTTACTTATGGTTATTCCAATACATAAAGAGTTTGCATTGTTTATAGTTTATGCTGGAGAAATTTTACATGTATGTGTATTAGTCACATACCTACACTTTTTGACTTAGTATCCTTACATGAGGGTTGACTTAAGGGTTTTGTTCCCCTTTCGCACATGACTGGGTCTTAGTCCCATATCCACACTATTTGACGCTCTACCCTTACGTGAGGGTTGGCTCTAAGGGTTTTTTCCCCTTTTGTATTTTTGCAAAGTGTTGGTTCCTTGTGTGCGTAGGACACCATGTGCCGCACGTTCAAAACACAAAGAATGGGTTTCAGTTTCACTTGTTGCACGGTGTTATTTTCCTTGTGTGCGTAAGCCACCATCCATGTGCCGCATGTTCAATTTTGTTGCAGGCTTTTTGGTTCCTTGTGTGCGTAAGACACCTTGTGCCGCACGTTCGTTTTTGATGTAGTGGGTGTTTTTACTATTTTTCATGGGGGTTTTCGTCCCTTGGGTCGCTTTATTTTGGGGCAGGAAATTGAGTTCCAGTCCTTTTTTCCACACTACTGGTCTCCTTACATTGGGAGTATACACGTTGTCCCTTGTTTATGGGGGGCCGGAATTTGGGTTTCAGTCCTTTTTTCCATATTTTCACATTTTAACTTTGTCTTTCTCCCTACATGGGAGTGTACACGTTTTTCTCCTTACATGGGTAATTTACACATTATGGGGCATATTCTCAAGGACTTATCGCCGATTTATCGGATCTTTAGTGCCGCAAAAGTGGCGATAGACTCATCGCCCCATTCACAAGCTGGTGCAAACTGCCGACATCGCCAGTTTTCCCGCGATAGCTGCCGCAAAACACATCGCCACGGATGAGAGCGACAATTAACGCTAATGATATGCAGAGTAGGCGTTCCCGTGCAAAAACACACGAAAACACCAGTTCGCGATATTCTCAACTACAAGCCAGATCTGCGATGCCGGACAAAAATAGGCGATAAGGCGCGTTAGCAGCGGGTATCCAACACCTGCCTCTCACTGGTGTCAAGCAGGACGACAACCTGCAGCATGAAAGGGAGCCCAGCCTAGAGCCACATCTGAAGACCAACACATGTCATGGAGCCACTGATCATGCAGCTGGGAGACCCAAGAGGGCCACAACACCCACCGCAACCACCCCCGGACCCTCCCCCAGGTCATGAAGTCCAGCAGTCAACGGTAGTGGAAAAACAGAACTTTATTACAAATACATAAACAACAAGACGAAAAGCTCAGCCAACGCGTTCCATTCCCAACGGGAACTTCACCAGGGCAACGTGTGGATCCAAAAACTGTAAATGCTGCGGGAACTCCCCAATACCATTCCACATCCCGAAATCAGTAGTCTGAAACCTGTTGGAGAAATGGTGACAATGGTCAAGCATCCTCATAGTCACAAACGTAACCTGGCACAGTGTATTGCACTTGGACAAACCGGAATGCATACAGGTACGATGAATCCAGTCCAAACATACTGTAACAGAAGTCCGTGTGCACGTAACCTCTGCAGGAAAGAAAAGGAAGGTGACGACCACACAAACATCTGTAACGGTCTCATCATGCAGGACTCATCATACCTGTAAACATCACGGTTTGTATCATCTTGATACCCCTGCACCTTCACTTCCCCCACGCTGTGCATGAACAGCTGGAGACCATGCAAGGGAACTACGCCATAGCTGGCTTACCGCACATGTCGGGGGCAATTGACTGTACACATGTACCACTTGTGCCCCTGCCGACCCTGCACACAACAACCGCCACAGAAAGCACACGCATTCCATCAATGTGCAGGCGAAAGTGGACCACCGGGGACAGCTCCCCAATGTCGTCGCCAACTTCACAGGCAGTGTGCATGATACATACATCTTCCGACAGTCCATCATCAACCAGCGCTACCAGGATGGCACCCATGGCAATGCACTGCCCATTGGTAAGTACTAACTGAACACACCACACACCTCAACTCCACAACCACACAACTCACAACTGTGGGAGAGCACACGTAACAAAATCACATACAACATGCCAAACAACAGGCCCAACTACCGGACACGACAACACAAGTAACCGTGGTAACAGGGGACAGACATGTAGACAAACCATCCACAAAGGCAGAGCCCCTCTGCCACACAATTGCAGAATGTGGGGAGAGGTGGGAACCAAGAATGTGCGAAGGAGTCAAGTGCCCCAGCAATAAGAAAGGACACAATGCCAAGTGTGGATGAGATGTGCTGGATAGACTGCAGTATGCAGAGCACAGACAGGTCCATGTGGACATCTACTGCTGGCGTATGCAGTGAGTGTACAGTGGACGCAAACAGGTTACCCCAGGCAGTGTGGAAGACTTTGGACATGTAGCCATGTGGCCCCCCTGTAAGCCTGAGCGGAGCGGCCTTAGCCAGCGTATGTCGCGAATAAATAGCCCAGGGCCCTGGGTGTGGTCCACTTCTGGGATGACCACCACAGTAACTACTGCGTGTACCTCTGTGTCCGCCATATCGTGACAATAGGCCTACACACACATGCCCGACCACATTCAACGGCCGTAGTCACACTGGAGACGAGATGACTACGTCCCAAGCCAACCCGCGCACATCCCGTCATCGCATGCAGGCTCGTGTCTGCCAGGGCAGCGCCACCCACCCAGCCACGAGGCCGCCGCCGTGACCGGTGGTGCCTGCACGATCCTGTGTGCCTGCTGCACCCCAGCCCTGGTCCCCAGACCGGTCCACCGCCCAAGGATGACTGCCCGCCCCTGCGCACCCTGGCCTAAATGCTCACCTGCAGCTACTGGCATGTCTCCAAGAGGGCCCTCCACGTGCCGGTGCAACCTCCTCAGCTGGTCGCTGGTTTCCGCACCACAGGCCCCCAGCGCACCCTGCAGCACCGCACCGTGGAGTCATGTGTGTGCTGACTGCTGACTGCGGGTACACTGCGGTCCAGCAGGGCACACAGTTCAATTTGAGTCTTGATTTGCTGGACGCCAGATCGAGGTCAACGCATCATCACAGGCTGCACACCCGCTCAGCTCTTCAGGTGGGCCTAACTAAGTGCAACGCAAGTCATCGCCACGTGGCGGTAGGCCCGTGCCGGACATAGGCCATCGGGTGCCACTAACTCAGTGCAACGCAAGTCACGGCCCCCTCATGATTGAGACTCGTGGTGAGGATGCCATCATGTCACCTCTGGCAGTGGGGGATGTGCTATGGTGGGCCCCTTATATTGGCAGGGTCACATGTCCCGTGACGCCTGTGCAGGATGGGTGTGGTGTGGGTGTAAACCAGCCCTCAGGGAGTGGCTGTGGCATGCTGACAACTAGACCAGTGACCAGCAGATCACTAAGGGGAAGACCTGGGACATGTAGCTGTGTTGTCACCCCCTGTGAGTGTAAGCGGAGTGGGCTGGCCTGGCGTATGCCAGCCCAGCGTAGGGGTGTGAACGATGAGCCCGGGGATCTGGGCGTGGTTCAGTTCTGGCCTGGACAAGGAAGTAACCATTGCGTCTGTCTCCGTTGTAGTGTATGCGCCACCCGGATCGCAATCAGCAATGTTGCACCATGTGACCCAAGCCCCACAACATGTGCAAAATGGACGTGAGGGCGAATCAGTGACCCGACATTCATCCATACTGTCATACT
Source organism: Calotriton arnoldi (assembly GCA_963921515.1). Taxonomy (NCBI): domain Eukaryota; kingdom Metazoa; phylum Chordata; class Amphibia; order Caudata; family Salamandridae; genus Calotriton; species Calotriton arnoldi. The sequence continues at coordinate 37,645 of CAWUFW010015987.1, read as the reverse complement.
TGAAGGTTCATAGACATGACACATCTGTGTGAATTTGAATGTTTGATTCACATTCATTGGAGGGTAGCAGCTGGAGCAGTACAGAGCCATGCACACCCCACTTGACATTGTTGCCCTGTGGAGGGCCAGCCAGAGTCCATTAGGGAAGGACAAGTTCATCGGAAGAGGAAGAGTTCAGACCGCAGTCTGATTGCTGTGTCATTGGTAACCAAACAGTATATGGCAGTCCATGTCGAGGTCCAAGGTGAGTGCCGCAGAGTGCATCTGGGGACAGTGGAAGGTGATGATGCAAAGGGCCGCACCAAGCAGAAACAGGCCAAATGGCGGAGATGAATGCTACCGCCTCCTCTTCACCACTAAGGCAGATACATCCGCATTTTCGTCCTCTGATGTGTGATGTGCCTCACCTGGCGGTGGTGGTGTTTCGGCTGCAGCACTGTGTGGCACTGACACATCAGGGGCCGGAGGTGGATTGTCGGCCGCACTGTGTGGCAGTGACACATCAGGTGCCGGAGGTGGAATGTCTGCCGCACTGTGGGGCACTGACACATCAGGGGGCGGAGATGTGGATGGTGTAGGAGCAGCAGCATTCATCTGCGCCAGGCCTTGTGGCAGCAATGCCATGATGAGGATCTGCAGAGCATGGTAGATCCCAGCTACATCTCGCTGATGTGCAGCCGTGGCAGCCATCCTTTCCGCCTCCATCCGCACCATGTCCTCCATGAGCCTCCGCATGTGTCCCATCTCCTGGTTGAGATCGCTGGAGCCACTCTGACCAGACAGGTGATTCTTGTCTCCGAGTCAGGACTCCAGCGATGTCAGCCAGGGCTCGTTGGAGACCATGGAGCAGACTGTGGGTGTCCGTTAGGGACTGTAAGTGGTCCCTGATGGGACGTAGACACCCATGGATGGCATCTAGTTTGGCTGCCATGAGGTCGAACCCCACCCGCACCTGATCAGCCGTCTCCTTCTGGCCCTCTAACACATGGCGTTGGAAGGTCATGTATTGTTCGTGGGGGGCCTGGGAGACAGCCGGGCTGGTGGGTGCCTCCTGCTGTGTGATCTGTGCAGGGGGTGGGGTCTCATCGATGCAGCTGGGCTGCCCTGCTCCTGGAGGGCGTCGAAGGTGGGGTGGTCCTTCTCGTCATCAGTGAGGAGGGGTTCGGTCTGCTCTGCAGCAGTAGATGATTCTCCCTCTGCAATGTAAAGGGGAGATGCAGTTTAACAGTGTGTTCCATGTATGTTCACGCATTGGCCAAGTATCAGAACAGACTGCATGACAATGTACATTGTGACTGTTTAGGATGTGCTGCCTATTTGAAGCGGGACAGTGGACATATGTGCACCATCAGGGATGTGGGTTTGTACTTGTCCTATCATGTCACTGTTTCCTGCTATGGACCACACTCAGCCACCTCGGTGTCGTGGCATGCAACATGTCATGATGAGTGACCTGCAGACATGCTCATCGTCATGCAGTGTCACTTGCATTGTCAGTGGGGCTCACGGATCCGCAGCTTGGCTGGGTTCAGCACATGTGTATGGGTTTGTTGTGAAATTGGTGATGTGTGGGGAGGGCCCCCTCTGGGCACATTGTGGACGGGGGACTACTTGCTGTTACTATGTGTGCTGCAGTATGGCAAGGAGTTCAGGGACATGATCCAGAGTCATTGTGGTTGTGCAGTGTGTTATACTCCATTGTGCATTGTGCATGTGTGCCATTGTGCCCATCTCCCCCGTCCCCCCAGGCCCTGGTGGTTACTCACCCTGTTGCTGTTGTGTCAGGTCATGTTGCGCAGTGTCCGGTTCCCCGACTCCTGCCACCGTCTCCACACTAATGACTGTGGACACCAGTTCCTCCATCTCATCCAGCTCCTCCTGTGGCGCAGGACTCCCACCCTCAGTCTGCATTGCTGCTTTTGCGGTTGTCTGCGAGTTTCTGCTTGGTTTTGCCGTTCACATCATTCCAGCGCCTCTTGACCTCGTCCATTGTCCTCCTCAGCACTCCGACTGCATTCACCTTGTCCACGATGGACTGCCATATTTCATTTTTTGTTGCCAATGACACAGTGGAGGTGACGAACAGGAGTAGATGATTCTCCCTCTGCAATGTAAAGGGGAGATGCAGTTTAACAGTGTGTTCCATGTATGTTCACGCATTGGCCAAGTATCAGAACAGACTGCATGACAATGTACATTGTGACTGTTTAGGATGTGCTGCCTATTTGAAGCGGGACAGTGGACATATGTGCACCATCAGGGATGTGGGGTTGTACTTGTCCATTATCATGTCACTGTTTCCTGCTATGCCAAATGTGATTGGCCAGTTTCTACACACAAGCGGCAGCAGTTGTGTCCTCTGTTCTGTTGTGCACGTTTTGCAGTTTGTACCACATTGTTATCAATGTTGATGTGCTCTGATTCTTGTGTGTGTGCTGCATTGTGGGAGAGTCGCCCCTGCAGCTCAGACTTTGCTTGGCCTTCTCCCTTTCAGGCGGTGTGCCTTTGACTACTGTGCTTATGCAGTGCTGAGATGTTGCATACTTAGGTAAATTGGGCTCTTGGTGGGAGTTGGGACTCTTGGGCATGGTTTGTCCGCAGATGTCTTGCTGCCGTCAGGGGTTGTTTGTGCACATGGATGTGTCAGTGTGTGACCTGCTCCTATCCGGATCTGGATCACACTCAGCCACCTCGGTGTCGTGGCATGCAACATGTCATGATGAGTGGCCTGCAGACATGCTCATCGTCATGCAGTGTCACTTGCATTGTCAGTGGGGCTCATGGATCCGCAGCTTGGCTGGATTCAGCACATGTGCATGGGTTTGTTGTGTAATTGGTGATGTGTGGGGAGGGCCCCCTCTGGGCACATTGTGGACGGGGGACTACTTGCTGTTTCTATGTGTGCTGCAGTATGGCAAGGAGATCAGGGACATGATCCAGAGTCATTGTGGTTGTGCAGTGTGCTATACTTCATTGTGTATGTGTGCCATTGTGCCCATCTCCCCCCGTCCCCCCAGTCCCTGGTGGTTACTCACCCTGTTGCTGTTGTGTCAGGTCATGTTGAGCAGTGTCCGGTCCACAGACTCCTGCCACCGTCTCCACACTGATGACTGTGGACACCAGTTCCTCCATCTCATCCAGCTCCTCCTGTGGCGCAGGACTCCCACCCCCAGTCTGCATTGCTGCTTTGCGGTTGTCTGCGAGTTTCTGCTTGGTTTTGCGCTTCACATCATTCCAGCGCCTCTTGACCTCGAACATTGTCCTCCTCAGCACTCCGACTGCATTCACCTTGTCCACGATGGACTGCCATATTCCATTTTTTGTTGCCAATGACACAGTGGAGGTGACGAACAGATGTTGATGGTGTTCTGTCACCTCCGTAATCAGGATCCTGTTTTCCTGCGGACTGAACAGCGTCTTCCTCTTCTTCTTCTCCTTGCCCTTCCCTGACCCCGAGGTCCCAGGCTGGTCCTCCGTGGGGCTTGTGGGGTCCGGGTTGTCCTCTGTACTTGCTCCTGCTACCTCCATTGTGCTTCGCAGTTGTTATGTGTTTGTTTTTTTTTGTTTTTTTGCTGCTTTTATGGTGATTTTTCCCGCCTGATGTGGGAATTGCAAGCCTGGCGCTGCTTGTCCCCGATTTTTCTATCGCGGTTGGGCCCATCGCAACTTTTTTCACGTTCGGGTTTCCTTTTTTAGCGCTGTCGCGGTGGTTGTAACGCGGACATTTGTGGCGTTCTCGGGAAACTATCGCATGTTACCGCCGCGTTGGGAATAAGACGTTAACAGGGAGTTATTTTCCCGCGATGGGCGGCTATGTTGAAAATTGCGTTAGCCTATTTTGGCCATGTTTATTGCACGTTCTTGAGAATATCCCCCTATATTTATTAAAGGAGGAGGATGGGTGCTTTGCATGTATCTTTCCTCCTTGTGTGGTTTTTTCCCTCTCGTGATGCAGTTTCTACTGTTCATCCCTGGGTTATGAACCATTGACTTTTGTTGTACATTGTTGTTTATAGTTTTTAAAGTTTAGTTTAATTATTCTTCTGTTTTATAGGAAAGAGATAATGTAGTATTCTCATGTTGTGTTATTATGTACTGTGTTATCTTGCTCCTAGCTGCTCAGCCAGTGTGAATGTTCTGTGTGGAATGTTGGTGTGTGGGCCATGAGTGGAATGCTTGAGTGACTGGGTATGAGTGGTGACAGTTGGTGGAAGGGCTGAGCAGCTAGCAGGCTGCTCCTGGTGGGGCTGCTGTACATGATCTAAGCTACATGTTTATCTACTTGAATAAACCTACTTGAACATCTTCTACCAGCGTGGACAACATTACTACATTTAGCTTTCATTCACTTTGGGCTTTATATGTAGCACACTCCTATTAAAAGTAGCAAGGAAACCCAAAAAATAAACAACACTGCATATGTAACGTTTCATAACAACTTAAAAAAACATTTATGGTCACATGATTATGCAAACCAATAAGGAAATACATAACAAATGCAATAGAGAAAAAAAAAGATATTACATTAAATGAGATTGCCACTCTGCAGTTATAGTTCGTATTCCCAAAAATGGGAATCCCTCAGATATTAGCTCCCTATAAATTTGCACCCGTTTGAGCAATCACCACAAAACCATCCAGACCTATAGCATTTTCTACATTTTGAAATTATGTAAATTTTTGTGGTGAACCATTAAGGGGGTGCAAAGATAAAAGGGATCCCAAAACACATTTTTCCACCAATGCATTTTCCATAGACTATTGTATTTTTCGTAGCCGAAAACGGCTGAATGGATTTACATGAAATTTGGCAGGATTATACATTATGGTGCAAAGAAGATACTTTATGTACTGCAGTTAAGTAGGGTAAGTGTTTTTAAGTTATAAGGCATTTAAACTTAGGGGCATATTTACTAGAAAATGTCAGAATGCAGAGCAACGCCAAATTGCCAGCGCCATGCTCCTACATTTTCAAAACGCAGGGATGCACGTATTTACTAAAATGTACGTATTTACTAAAATATTGCACACCCTGTGTTTTCCCTAGCGGTGGAGCTAAAATTAGCTGCCCAGCACCAACACAGGCACCCTTTCACCATAGTACAAGGGTGCCGGCGTTGTGGGGAATAATTTTTTATGTGCAGGAAGGTGTCCCTTCCTGCACATAAACAATCCATAATGGGTATTTGTTACTTCTGTGTGTGTGCATTCTGTAGCAAATCATTATTATTTAACACCTTCCTGCACATAAACAATCATTAATGGCTTTTTTGCTCTTTCTATGTGTGCTAGAGAATGCAGCATACATAGAAAAAGCAAAAACGAGGAGAAATAAAAGCATTTCTCCTCATGCGACATACTTACGCCTGCTCTTGCATGGTGCTAGTTTTTGGCACTGTCACAGATTTACACCTCCTTGTAAATCTGGGGCAGCATCAAAAAGCAATGGGTGTTGTGGTGGAATGCCCACATCAACACCCATTGCACACCCCTTTGCCGCAGAGGACTGTGGCAGCAAGGGGCATATTTACAAGGTGGCGTTAAGCCAAGCTAAGTGTCTTAGCGCCACCTTGTAAATATTCAAAATGGTGTACGCCACCGGAGCGTAAAAAAAAAGTGATCCTCCAGTGACAATAGGGGCTTGTAAATATGCCCCTTAGTGATATCTGTCACTGAGGTACTTTTGCAGAATTTCACAACATTTTGGGAAACTACCATGGTCCATGGCTGTAAACTTATTTAAAAATATATAAAAATATATAAATAAATGTCCTTACCTATTACCACTTTAATAAAATGGTAATAGGTAGGAACCTACTACTTACCTCTATCTAAGGCCTTAACACTGAGCACAGCCAAAGTGTAGTGAAAACAATATGGCTGCCTTTTCATTCTCTAAAAACAGCCCTTACCCAATTATATTCTGGCTTGTCACCACCATGTACCACGGTCTACTGCAAAGTTTTCATGGTATACCATGGCCCAAAATATAACTAAGTCCTAAGTGTATTATTAAGTAAGATTTACAAAGCACTGCAAGGTCGCCATGCATTGCCCTGCATTGATTGGCAAATCTGGAGAAATGGAAGGCATCACAATTCACTGTTTTGCGTTACTCTGCACACCATAATCTACATTGCTGCTAAATTTCACATACATCCGTATACCAATCCACTGTAGCAACTCCACTATACACTATTCCACTGTAAGCCACTCCACTGTATGCCTCTCCACTGTACGAGACTCTACTCTACGCCACTCCACTCTAAGCTATTACACTAAACGCAGTGCTACTGTACACCACTACACTCTACGCTCTTACTCTATATGCAGCTCCACTCTACACCATTCCAGGCTATGTTACTCCTCTGTACGCCACTCCACTGGACGCTACTCCAGTAGAGTCTATCCCAATCTATGCCATTCTACTGTATGCAGCTCCAATCTACTCTAGTCCACTGTATGCCACTCCACTCTACAACACTCTACTGTATGCTATTCCACTGTATGCTTCTCGACCCTACGCCACTCCAGTGTATGGCACTCCACGCTATGCCACTTCATTCTACGCTATTCGATTAGACGCCACTTCAATGTACACCACTCCACTGTATGCTTTTACACTCTATCGCACGCGACTGTATTTCACTCCAGTCTACACCACTTCATTATATGCCACTCCACTGTATGCTATCGCACTACACACTATTACACTCTATGCCACTCCACTCTACGCTACTACATTGTATGCAACTCCATTCTATGCGTCTTCAATGTATGCCACTCCCCTGTATGCCACTCTGCTATATGCTACTCCACTCTACACAATTTTACTGTATGCCATTCCACTCTATGTAGTTCCAGTGTATGCCACTTCACTGTATGTTACTCTACTCTACTCTACTCCAGTGAATGCCACTTCACTCTACCTCACTCCATTCTACACAATTCCATTGGATTCCACTCTACTGTACGCCACTCCACTGTATGCCACTGCTCCGTACTCTACTCCACTATATGCTATTCAAATCTACATCACTCTATTGTACACCACTCCACTCTACACTATTCCACTGTATGCCACTCCACTATTTGCTTCTCCACTCTACACCACTCCAGTGTACACCTCTGCACTCCACGCCGCTCCATTCTATACTTGTCCATTGCGGCAACTCCTCTCCATGCCAACTGGCTGCTCCAGTAAATGATACTTGACTCCACTATATGAGACACCATGCCACTATACTATCTAACACTTTACTACACTGTACAATACACTACTACACTCTACTGTACTCCACTCTATAATACTCTACTCTATGATAATAGACTTTAGAACATTCTCCTCCACTGTACTGTGTGACACTCCACATAACAACTCTCAACTTGCAACACTGGACTCTATGATTTAAAACACATTTTTATAAAACATTTTTAAAAAGCATTGAAATTCAATGAACAAGCCTAAGGTTAAAGCTTAGTTACAGTGAGGAAAACTTATTTTCGCTATACAAACCAAGTTTAAACCACACAAACTTTAAAAATCCGAAATTTATCGCGAGCAAGATGGCATCTGAGTAGTTTGCCCGTAGCTCCCACAGCTCCCACCTCACTCCTCACTTCCTCTGTGTTATGGTGGACCACGAACGGAGATTCATGCGGGCCAGAACTAGATGTAAGCAGTAATGCTGGAAAACTGGTGGAGCCTAGACTTCTCCCCGAGATTCGACTGCCATAATCTCAGGACTTTGAGGCGTTGCACAGGCGGAAAGTGCGGCACGGCTCTTGTTGCTGTATTCCTCGTGGTTTCGAGATGGAAGCTGAGGCAGATTTCCCTCGCAGCGTCTACTGGGCGAGCAAGTTCTCTCGAGCCAATTGCAGGTAGAAGGGCAAAGACGCCAAAATCAAAGTCCTTGGCTGCTGCGGCTGTTATCGCGGGTCCACTCCCTGCCGGCAGCGCAAAGACGATCATGCACCAGAAACACTCCAGAGAGACCGGCGCTGAGGGGAGGAGCAGGAAGAAAGGCAATGAGCCGACCGGCACAGGAAGGAAGAGATTGGTTTGGGGGAGTAACTCCGCGGCGGCAGTAGAAGGTCAACCAGCAATCTCTGACCTTTTTCCGCTCAAACACACTAGAACGTCAGAAAATCAGGAAGTGACTATAGCTACTCCCCTACCAGTCACCTATCCAAGTGTCTGAGACACCGGTAGGGGATATACATCCCTATAGGAACCCAAAAGCAAGTGATGAGAAAAAGCATGTAATCACCTCTATTGTGGCTGCAGAGAATGAACCACAGTCTGAACAACATTTGATTAGTTCTGCAGCCACTGAGAACGTTGATCACGGGGGCTTGGGGGTCCCTCTCCCACTCTCCCAGGGAAATTAGACTCTACCTTGTTAGATTATGGCTCCCTGGGGAATGCCAAAGTGCTAGCCTCACCTGAACCTATGAGGGGTGGAGAGATTTTTTTTTCGTTAACTGATGATTCTGACTCTTCGATGCCTGAACTAGATTAGTCGACCTCAACTTTGTCATGCTCAACTAGCTGTAGCTCTTTGGATGAATCTGTTGTCCTTGCCAGTCATAAGAGTCGGTCGGGCTGAAGGAAGTGTAAGAGGAAATCCACAAGCCTGAGAAAAAAACAGACGGCAAGTGATAAGAAATCAAGCATACGACACAAAGGCTCACCCCGGAAAGACACCCCCAGGTTCAAATGGAATTACTCAGCCATCCAACTACTTTATCAGCAAGGGTGGAGGATGGAGGATCTACCCTCAGGGGATCCGCCTCGACTGACTTGCACCACATCTGTGATGGAGCCCTCACCCTCTGTGATCCTGGCCACTATCAAGCAGATGCAGGAGGAAGTTTGGACTGACAATCGTCGGGCTCGGCAAGCCTAAAAGAAGTTACAGGATGCAGTCAGAAAAATAAGTAAAACCTGTTCTGAGATCTCCGACAGGATGACCATGGTGGAAGCGCATTCAGAAACTCTCGAATTGGAGGTCTCTGAACTAAAAAAACTGAGCATTTCCCAAGATCCTAAGCTTACGGGCATGATGTGGAAACTTGAGGAGCACAAGAACAGACAAAGGAGAAATAACTTGAGACTGTTGGGCATTCCGGAAGGTGTTGATGGAGGAAACCCTAGAGTCTATGTAGTTGAACTCCTAAAGGACGCATTTCCAGAACTCACTGATTGGGACTTGGAAAAAGAAATACAGAGGTTGCATCAATTCCCCCTGCCCCTCAAGAAACAACAAGTGGGCAATACTACATACCCTCGGGCTGGTATACTTCAGAAACTTTTTATTAAGACAGAGTATTTATGATTTGGCGCGCCCCAATACTAAAAGAGAATCTGAGGGAGTGTCCTTTTTTGCACAACCAGACTTTGCCCACTCCACGGTAGAGCGAAGATGGTGCTTAAGACAAATGTTTGCTCCTTTACAGAAGTTAGGCGCTGAGGTGTACTTACAAAATCCAGTGAAACTGAAAGTGATCTTTAAGGGGCATACTCGTAGCTTTTTCTCAGAGGTGCAGGCCCAGGAATACCTAGATAAGCTGCAGGGGGCGGGGTCTTATCTAAGGGCTAAGCTTAAAGGGAGCAAGTTAAAGCTTGGTAGGGGAAAGTAAAGGTGTCCCACTAGATTAAGAACATTAAAACGTGGGGCAATATATCAACAAAAAAAAAACATATATTTAATAAGGGGACTTACAATCCATAAAAAAAATGGTGGGGGAAAAAAAAAGTAAAGCTAATGAATTCACTGTCACAGATAGGCAGTTAAGTATAGTGTGTTATTTGGGGAGTCGGGTGGGGGCGTGGGAGCCGGGCATGATTCCTCAGATGGTGGGGGGAAAAAAAGTAAAGCTAATGAATTCACTGTCTCAGATAGGCAGTTAAGTATAGTGTGTTATTTGGGGAGTCGGGTGGGGGCGTGGGAGCCGGGCATGATTCCTCAGATGGTGTCATACAGGCTAGGCCTAGTTGCTCATTGGTTGGGAATTGGTAAGTGGGGGGAGGCTTTCCTGGGTGGAGGGAGGGGCCCACACCGGGGGGGGCGCCGGGCTGGGAAGGGGTGGGAGTGCGGGGAGTGGAAATCCTACATGCTCAGGGGTAAAATACAAGGAACTGGGAGTTTGGCAAACAGGGAGAAAAAACTTTGATGTGTTGATATTATATTGTTTAGAGTTAGGAGACAAGGATTCTTTTCAAAGTAAGTTAATGGCCGATAACCAGATGATATGTATTGCCTCGATTAACATTTGTGGTCTAAATGATCCTAAAAAAAGAGCTAGAACTTCAATAGGGCTAAAGGTTCTAAAAGCAGACATTGTTTGTTTGCAAGAAACGCATATTGAAGCATCACAAAGGGACGTTTTAAACACTATGAGCTATAGACATATGTGGCACTGCACAAGGTGCATGTTACGGGGGGTCGCAGTTCTTCCCCGAGGCAAACGGTTAAAATTTACACAAGTCGGGTCCGACATACAGGGTACAGGGGTAGCGGCAGTTTGTCATACGTCCTGTGGAGATAAATTCACGTTGTGCTCAATTTATGGTAGCATACTCGATGCCCCCTCTAACATCAACCAGATATCTAGCGAATTAACTCATCGTCCTCTACCTATAGTTTTATGTGGGGATTTCAATTTTAGTCTCCCTAGTAATTTTGACATGGGGGTACAACTAATGTATACTGGACGAAGACCTAAAGTATTTCAAGCCCTCAAAGGTGTGTGTAAAGATCATGGCCTAATAGATGTCTGGTGTAGAAAGAAACCTTTGGGACATGGTTACACATATTTTTCTGCTCCACATTCCACACACGCCCGTCTCAATCACTTTTTTGTATCAAATAAGTTTATTACAACTTGCAAAATTGAGCAATACCTACGGTACCTCTTGGATCACAACCCCTTGGTATTAGAAAAACAGGAAATAGGGGGGAAAACACAAAGCGCATGAAGTTTTGATCGTGCCCTGCTTACTAACGAAAAATATTGTAAGCCTATTAGCGGGTGGATTCCAATAGCGCAAAACCAAGAAGAAACTCGCTGACAACCATCAGGCAGCAATGCAGACTGGAGGTGGCAGTCCAGCGGAACACCAGGAGCTGGACAAGATGGAGGAAATGGTGGCCACAGTCATCAGTGGGGAGACGGTGGCAGGAGTTGGGGGTCCGGACACTGCTCGACATGACCTGACACAACACACCAGGGTGAGTACCGAACAGGGACTGGGGGGACGGGGGGAGATGGGCACAATGGCACATATGCACAATTAAGTACAGCACACTGCACACCCACAATGACTCTGGATCATGTCCCTGATCCCCTTGGCACACTGCAGCACACATACAAACAGCAAGTATTCCCCCGTCCACTATGGGCACAAAGGGGTCCCTCCCCACACAGCACCAATCTCACAACCAACCCATGCACACGTGTCCAAACCAGCAAAGCTGCGTGTCTGTGAGCCACACTGACAATGCAAGTGACACTGCATGACGAACAGCATGGCTGCAGTCCAATTATCATGACATGGTGCACGCCACGACACTGAGGTGGCTGAGTGTGGAACACATCCGTAAAGGAGCAGGTCACACTCTGACACATCCACGTGCACAAACAACCCCTGACGCCAACAACACATCTGCGGATAAACCATGCCCAGGAGTCCAAAATCCGAACTAGAGCCAAAATCAGCCAAGTCTGAAACATCCCAGCACTGTAGAAGCACACAAGTCAAAGGCACACCGCCTCAAAGGGATAAGGGGCAGCAAAATCACAGCTGCAGGGGCGACTCTCCCACAATGCAGCACACACACTTAGCAAGAACAGCACATCATCATTGACGACAATGTGGTACAAAGTGCAACACTCTCACTACAGAACAGAGGACACAACTGGTTCTGCTTGTGCGTAGAAACTGGACAATCACATCTGGCATAGCAGGAAACTGTGAGATGATGATGTACGTGTACAACCTCACATCTGTGATGTAGTTCAAATGTCCACTGTCCCGAATCAAAATGTCAGCTCCTCCCAAACAGTCACAATGTACATTGCCATGCAGTCTGTATGTAAACTTGAACAATGCGTCAACATACATGTCAACACAATGTCAAAATGCATCTCCCCTTCACATTGCAGAGGGACAATCCACACCTCCTGCAGAGCAGACCAGACAACTCATCAGTGATGATGAAGAGTACCTCCACACCTTCAACACCGACACCCTACAACAGCTCATGGACAGCTACGGCAACCCACCTCCAGGAGCAGGGCAGCCCAGCTGCATCGAGGAGACCCCACCCCCTACACAGACCACGCAGCAGGAAGCACCCACTACCACGCCTGGCTCCCAGCACCTCACCGAAGAATACATTGCATTCCAAGGCCATGTGTTAGACTGCCAGAAGGAGGTGGCTGAACAGGTGTGGGTGGGGTTCGACCTCATGGCAGCCAAACTAGATGCCATACGTGGGTGTCTAAGTCCCATCAGGGACCACTTACACTCCCTAACGGCCACCCAGAGTTTGCTCCATGATGTCCAACAATCCATGCCCGACATCGCTGGAGTCATGACTCTGAGTGGAGAACAACTGGCTAGTCAGACTGGCCTCAGCGATGTCAGCCGAGAGTTGGCACAGATGCTGAGGATAATGGAGAACATGGAGCGGATGCATGCGGAAAGAATGGCTGCCACCGATGCACACCAGCGAAAAGTTGTTGGGATCTTCCATGCCCTGCAGATCCTCATCATCGCATTGCTGCCACTAAGGCAGTTGCTGATGAATGCTGCTGGTACTTATACACACACATCCCTGGCCCCTGATGTGTCAGTGGCACACAGTGCTGCAGACCAAACATGCCCAGACGTGGGTCCCTTGCTCACTTTGCCACTGGATTCAAGCAAGCCTGGCTGATGACGGCTGGAATGCCAGAAACCGGTCCTAGGATGCTTGTTTCCGGTCCAGGGAAGACATGGCTTGGCAGTTCGGGCTGGACTGTTCCCATGAGGCACGGGGTCAGACTGATTTGCATATGGCCATGTCTGAACTGGGGTGGTGGAGTGAGCTAAAGAATGATGATGGATTAAACCCAGATCAGTTGACTGGGGGTGAGTGTTTGATTGGCTCAAACGTTCCGTCCATCATCCCCTTTTGTATCGCAGACCAAACATCAGCACCCACATGTCAGACAGATGACATAGAGGACGAAGATGCGGGTGATTCCACCTTTGTAGTAAGAAGGAGCCAGTAGCATTCTTCTCTGCCATATGCCCTGTTTCAGCTTGGTTCTGCCCTCTGCATCATGCCCTGTAACAACACCTCCCACTGTCCCCCAAAACACTCTGCGACACTCACCTTGGACCTCGACATGGACTGCCATATTTTGTTTGCTTACCAATGACACAGCAATCAGACTGCGGACTGCATGGCCATTTACTGCTCCAGCTCCGACACTCCACCGAATGTGAATAAATCATTCAAATTGACACAGATGTGTCATGTCCATAAACGATCAAGTATGAAAGTGTGGATGAATGTAAGGACATTGATTGCCCAAATAGGTACACCTTGGGAAATGAAAGCAATGCGCATGTTTGACCGTGACACACATAGGAAGTGAGATGACTGGGAATGTGTGCACTAGCTGTGGCCTCATTGCTCTGAAACAACAATCGCGCAATTCCTCAACTTTGCCCCACGCAATGTTAGAAATAGGGCTGGTTATGAAATGTCAAAGTCGTTGGCAGGCCTAAAGTAGTGTCCCCCATCACATTTGACAACAGGACATCTCTTCGCATACCTACTCACACTCAACTGGCTGGACACAGCCTGTAGTGATGGATCACATTGATCCACATGGCAAGAATATGGACACCATACTCACATTGCTGAAGACACGTAAGAGCACAGGTCTATCAGCAACTATCCCAACCACTATGTCGGGCTCACAGATGTGGAGCTGGCAATAGGGACTCACCCCTAAGTGAAATGCGTCATTCAGTCCCTCCCTGTGTACGGACAATGCTCATTGAGGCACACGATTTGTCATTCTAATCAACACTCATCACAGTTGAACACTAGTGAAGTTGCGTAGACTTTATTGCCATGTGCATGTCAGTACGGGCAAGACAAGGGCCACAACATGCAGACCAATGCATCAGACACTAACAGGCAGCATTCGGTCAGGGTACAGTTCCACGTGACAGGCGTTGTGCATGCGCCCGGGATGGTCTGCCATTGCGTTGGTGGCTCTCGTAGAACCGGCACTCTTCTGACCTGCGGCAGTTATGTGCATGATATACCACAGCTCGGAGCAATGAGTCGTATGTGTGTGCAACGTGTGGACGTATGGGTTGTTGTGTACGTAAGTGTCAAGGGCATTCCATGCAGGAGTACCTCGAGCAAGGACTTCTGTGCGTGGGGTGTGGATACGTTGGTCTATCATTAGCGCTGTGCGTAGTGTGGGAGACGTCATCATCTGCCATGGTATCTCTCTCAGGGGGTGCCTGCCGCATGCAAGACCAAGGTCGGAGGTGCAGATGTCCTTCCGCCTTATGTATTGAGACAAAGGAGCTTTCATCCCTAATGTTAGTCTGACTACTGCTTGCATTCTGGAAATGTGATGTGACTTTCGCGCTGCAATTGAGGCTAGGCCTTAGGCTTATGGTGCACCAATAGCGATACACACACAACAGTTGGCATGCATGGGCCAAGAGCCGGAGTGGCCTTGCGCTCCTTGTACAATCCCTTCATGCGCGGCCGCCCTCCGGGTGCATGTAACATTGTCGATTGCGGGCCGTGTGGCGCAGACACTGCAACAGAGACACACGCATCAGTTGGTTTTCTGTCCAGCCCAGAAATGATCCACGCCCAGAGCCCAGGGATAATTATTCACACCCCTACGCTGGCCTGGCATACGTCGACCCAGCCCACTCGGCGTACGTATAAAGGGGGGGGGACGCTACGTGTCCCAGTTCTTCCCCACTGCCGGAGGTGACATGGCTGCATCCGCCTGGCATATCACGGGACTCAATCAGAAAGGGTCCATGAATTGCATTGCACAGAGTTGGTGGCACCGGAAACACTGCGGCTGGCACGGTCCTACCGCCATGGGACAGTGACTTTCGGTGCACTGAGGTAGGGGCACCTTAGGTGCTGAGCGGGTGTGAGAAGTTGGCCTGGCATATGCTGTCCACTAATTATAGTGGGCACCCTGCACCAGTCCAAACAACCCCTTATTGGAGATAGGTTAAAGACAACCTTTATTGAAAGCTATCCTAGTGGTAGCTATGGAGAGCAGCCTTCAGGCTAAGTCTTGAAGGAATGTAAAGCAGCTTGTTTTACCAGTCTATAATCTCTTGAGTGAACAAATGAAAGAGGACCACACCAGGTATATATTCAAAATATATGTATTTATTACTAAACACACCCCTCTAGTCTCTTTATGAGGCTAGAGTTCGAAGTACATACGTTACGAGTTAGTTATCTACAGTAATAGCACAAATACACGTTTGAGCCCCAGGGGCGTACCAAACCAGATACCAATAAAGTGGTATAAGAACCACGACTGAGCTAGACACAAGGCCTAGAGCCTGTAGAAGTGCTTGGACCACAAGGAACCACCCAAGGCAGTGACACAGGGGACCCACGGGGGACGCGTGCAGTGTATGAACACAACCGCGAACCACCGTTAACTTCTATGGGGAAAGTCGCGATTAGAATTTAAAAGAAAAGGGACACTTAGAGGAGGACTTGGAGCAAACCCTTTGAGAACTAGGCTGTTCTAGTGTCAATACCCACGGGAGCACCGGAGTACTCGAGTTACCTCACCCAGGGAAGCCGGGTGCATAGGTGTCTTTCGGGATCGGGTTTCGTCTGCCGCTTTCAATGGCGATCTGCTGCAAAGTGCTGCTGGCGGCCAAGTCGAAAGTGTTCGGGTGGATCCAAAGGTGGATCGAAGATCTGAAGAACCTGAAAGCAGAGGGGAAAGAGTCTGGGTCACTAGCCAGTGACCAGGAAGGCGATGAGCAGATGCCCACCGATGTCGACTGCTTCAGGTAGGTTGACGGTCATCTTGACTCTTCATCCACAAGGTCCAGGAGGCGTCGACGACAACCAGGAGCTGGATTCGAGCTGTCCCACGACGTCTGTCGATTGCAGGGGTATCGGCGACCGGATTGGAACCAACAACAATGGCAACGGCAAGTCTCGTGGAAATGGAAGAAGGACGATGTTGCAGACCAGCAAAGTCTGGGGGACTCACCCAGCGAGGATAAGTCAGGGCACACCTGGAGCAACAAGGGAGCCCAAGCAGAAAAGGATTGGCCTTCGTGAGGGCCTACTAGCCAACGGACTAGCGACCGCGAAGGAGCCTCGAGATGGTGCACGTGGAGCTGGCTCACAGGACACTCGTGGAGTGGAGGCCAGTGATCTTCGGTGCAGTTGGTGCTGGAGGCTGGGGCTACTCGGAGCCCAAAGCACGACTTCGTGGGAGACCCAGAAGAGGATGCACTTGCAAATGCGTTCAGTGTCCAGGGATCACGGTTCCACGTTACCCACGACAGCTACGGGCCTCAGCTTTGCTGGGGACTCAGGGCAGCCTCGGGGAAGTCTGGAAATCCACCTCTGGTGATGCAAAGACTTCGGCGTCCGACGGAAGCTTCAGCGATGCAGACCGGACAATTGCTTCTTTGGTGCCTGCCAAGCAGGGGAGTCACTCCTTGACCCCAAGGGAGATTCTTCAGTCCTCTAATCTTAAAGTAGAGCGTCGAAGGTCCAGGATTCTGTGTCAGAGTTTCGTCCAGGTAAATCTAAAGTCCTAAGGACTGGGTTCCCCTACTTATACTAAGGTAGGGGGTTGGACATACTCTGTGGCCCCACCTATGGGAGGGCCAGGGCAGAGGGGTGGTTACACCCCTTTCCCTTTGTCCAGTTTCGCGCCAGAGCAGGGGCTGGAAGACCCTGAGCCGGTTTGAACTGGGGTATGCACAGGGACACCAAATGTGCCCCCAGTGCAGGACTTCAAAGCACCAGAGAGTGCTCCCGCCCAGCCCCAATACACACTATCCTGTCTGGGGAGGTGGTCACACCTCCCTGGGACAGGAAACCCTATTGTCCAGGCCTCCCCTGCCGGAGTTTCGGTCAGCAGCAGGAGGCCAGACTCGTGTCTGTGGCAGCGGCATCCATTTTGTGATGCCAGGGCTCTGGAAAGTCAGTACCGGGCATACCGGTGTGTACATGTCTTTCCCTCTAGAAGGGCGGAATGCTACCCCCACTGCCAGAACTGGCGGGGGGGGTAGTATTCCAAGATGTTTGACACCAAACACGACATGTTTCCGTGCAGCCATCCCAAAGTTAGCATTTAACGCGAGGTTATAATGCGCTTAAGAGTATATGGTCAGGCTGCACTACAAACAGCATCAGAGAAGGGTCTCTGAACGCTGCAGAGGGGCCCTGCTCATGCAGGGGCACCCTCTCACATAGGAACCACGCACTCTGCCTTCAGGATTGATAAGGCCTGCCATAGGAGTGACTTATAGGTTTATATGTGTGTATGTATATAGTGATATAGGTAGCCTATATCACAGTAAGGAGTGCATGCACCACCTTACCCAGGCTGCAGTAGCAGACCTGTGGTGTCAGTTTGGATGGCCTTCCAGGGGTGGCACAATACATGCTGCAGCCCCTGGTAGGCCTCTGAGGTACCTATGCCCTGGGTACATAGTATACCATATACTAGGGACTTATAAGGGCACTCCAGATTCCAATCAGAGATGTGCCTAAGGCATATGGAAACCATTTTAGAGAGGAAGCAGCTAGACTGGGGTTCTGATTAGCAGGGCCCCAGCCAGACTAAGGTCGAAAAACAGTGAAGCGTCAGCAAAAAGTGGGGGTACCCATGGGAAGCAGATCCTACTCTCCTACACAACCCCCCCCCAAACGTAGGGACATTAAACTAACCTTGCCCAGTTAAGTCTTCATGTTCTAAGTGGAAGTACCTAGAGAGTCCATCTGCATTGGCATGGTTACTCCCAGGTCTATGTTCCACTGTGAAGTCCATCCCCTGTAGGGAAATGGACCACCTAAGCAGTTTGGGGTTTTCACCCTTCATTTGTTTTAGCCATAAGAGGGGCTTATGGTCTGTTTGAACAAGGAAGTGAGTACCAAACAAGTATGGCCTCAGCTTCTTCAGAGCCCAGACCACAGCAAAGGCCTCCCTCTCAATGGCTGACCAACGTTTCTCTCTAGGGGTCAGCCTTCTGCTAATGAAAGCTACTGGCTGATCCTGACCTTCATCATTCAATTGTGACAGTACAGCCCCTACCCCCAATTCAGATGCATCAGTTTGAACAATGAACTTCTTGGAGTAATTAGGACTCTGTAGAATGGGAGCAGTGCACATGGCCTGCTTCAGGTCATCAAATGCCTTTTGACAGCTAACTGTCCACTGAACCTTTTTGGGCATTTTCTTGGAAGTTAAGTCATTCAGGGGTGTCACTATTGATCCATACCCCTTGACAAATCTCCTATAGTACCCAGTCAGGCCTAAGAAGGCTCTCACCTGAGTCTGGGTAGTTGGAGCAGTCCAGTCCATGATGGTCTGGATCTTGCTCTGCAGTGGTTGAACCTGGCCTCCACCCACAAGGTGGCCCAGGTACACAACCTGACTCTGCCCTATCTGGCACTTGGTGGCCTTGATAGTCAGGCCTGCTTTCTGCAGGGCCTGTAAAACATTTCTGAGGTGGACCAGGTGATCCTCCCAGGTGGAGCTAAAGACAGCAATATCATCTAGATATGCTGCACTATAGGCTTCCAGACCTGTAAGGACTGTATTCACCAACCTCTGAAAAGTGGCAGGTGCATTCTTCAGACCAAAGGGCATCACCACAAATTGATAATGCCCACTAGGGGTTGAGAATGCTGTCTTTGGCTTTGCATCATCAGCTAGTCTGATCTGCCAGTAGCCAGCTGTCAGGTCAAATGTGCTTAGATACTTGGCTGAGGCCAAAGTGTCTATTAGCTCATCTGCCCTTGGTATTGGATGGGCATCAGTCCTAGTGACTGCATTGAGACCCCTGTAGTCCACACAAAACCTCATCTCTCTTTTCCCACCATTGGTGTGAGGTTTTGGCACAAGGACCACTGGACTAGCCCAAGGGCTATCTGAAGGTTCAATAACTCCCAAATCCAACATCTTCTGGACTTCTGTCCTGATACAGTCCCTGACATGGTCAGGTTGCCTATAAATCTTATTTTTAATAGGCAGACTGTCCCCAGTGTCCACTTCATGAGTGCACCAGGTAGTCTGACTGGGTGTCAGTGAGAATATGTGTCTGAACTGATTGAGCACCTGTCTGCAATCAGTCTGCTGCTGGGTAGTGAGGCTGCCTGCCAAGGCTACACCATCCACTGACCCATCACCAGAGTTCTGTGAGAGCAGGTCAGGGAGTGGGTCACTCTCTTCCTCCTGTCCCTCATCAGTAGCCATGAGCAAGCCCATGTCTGCCCTGTCCACATATGGTTTTAACCTGTTGACATGGAGAACCCTGTGGGGACTCCTGGGTGTTCCTAGGTCTACTAAGTAGGTAACCTCACCCTTCTGCTCAACAATGGTGTGGGGTCCACTCCATTTGTCTTGGAGAGCTGCTGGGGCCACTGGCTCCAACACCCACACCTTCTGTCCTGGCTGATAAACAGTCAGTACAGCCTTTTGGTCATGCCAGGCCTTTTGAAGTTCCTGGCTAGCCTCAAGGTTTTTAGTTGCCTTTTTCATATACTCAGCCATCCGGGAGCGGAGACCAAGTACGTAGTCCACTATGTCTTGCTTTGGGGCCTTGAGAGGTAACTCCCACCCTTCCTTCACCAAGCACAGTGGACACCTGACAGGGTGACCAAACAAAAGTTCAAAAGGGCTGTAGCCAACCCCCTTTTGAGGCACCTCCCTGTAGGCAAATAAAAGGCAGGGCAAGAGTATGTCTCATCTTCGCCTAAGCTTTTCTGGGAGTCCTTTAATCATGCCCTTCAAGGTTTTGTTGAATCTCTCAACTAAACCATTGCATTGTGGGTGATAGGGTGTGGTGAACTTGTAAGTCACTCCACACTCCTTCCACAATCCTTTTAAGTATCCAGACATAAAGTTTGCACCCCTGTCTGATACAACCTCCTTAGGGAAGCCCACTCTTGAGAAAATTCCCAGGAGGGCCCTTGCCACCACCGGTGCTGTTGTGGTCCTAAGGGGAATAGCCTCTGGGTACCTGGTGGCATGATCCACTACCACCAGGATAAACCTGTGCCCAGATGCTGTTTGCGGATCCATGGGACCAACAATGTCAATCCCCACCCTTTCAAAGGGAACCCCCACCACAGGTAGTGGTATCAGGGGGCCTTTGTAGTGCCACCTGCCTTGCCACTGGCCTGGCAGGTTACACAGGAGCGACAAAACTCCTTGGTGTCTTCAGACATGTGGGGCCAGTGAAAGTGAGGGACAATTCTGTCCCAAGTCTTGTTCTGGCCCAGGTGACCTGCTAAGGGCATATCATGGGCTAGGGTCAATAGGAAGCCCCTGAACTTCAAAGGTATAACCAACCTCCTGGTAGCACCAGGCTTGGGGTCTCTACACTCTGAGTACAAGAGTCCATCATCCCAATACACAGTATGGGGACCACTAGCTTTCCCAGCAGCCTCAGCAGCAGCTTGCTGTCTGAGGGGTTCAAGAGAGGGGCAGCTCTGCTGCTCCTGGCTCAGATCTGCCCTGGAAGGTCCCCCTGTCCCCAAGAACTCAACCTGTTCAGGTTCAAGCTCCTCTGGGACAGTTCCTTCCTCAAGACTGAGATCATCCCCCTCAAGGGACTTATCTTCCTTCTGAGCCAAGGGGGAAGGCACTGCCTTTACCCTACTACTCCTCTTCTTGGAGGGCACTTGGTCCATTATTCCAGAATCCAAGGCCTGTTCAGTGCTAGACATTTTGGCTTGTGACCTGGTCACAGCAAACACATCTGCAGGGATCCCCAGCATTTCTGCATGGGTCCTGAGCTCCACTTCTGCCCAAGCTGAAGTTTCTAAGTCATTGCCAAGCAAGCTTTCAACGGGTAGGTCTTCACTTACCACAACCTTCTTAAGGCCAGTTACCCCTCCCCAGGAGAAGTTAACAACTGCCAGAGTATGGTCTGTTCTGACGTTGCTAGCATTGGTCACTTGGTACATTTCACCAAGTATAATCTGCCCAGGATTCACAAGGTCTTGTGTCACCATGGTGACACTTGCCCCTGTGTCCCTAAATGCCAAAGCCTCTCTTCCATTGATCAAAGGCTGTTGTCTGTACTTGCCCAGATTACTGGGACTCACAGAGGAGGTCATATCCATGCCTCCATCACAGACTAGGACAGCCTGAGTGAGTTCTCTGACTAGGTCAGAGCTCATCTCTTTACCCAGGGTCAACCCTACTAAACCCTTGGCTTGTGTAGTTCCACCACCAACTGTAACTGCACTAGGGGGAGCAGGTGCCTTAGGGGCATTGGTGGGGGCTGGAGTAGAGTCTTTGGACTTGGTGCAATCACTGGTCCAGTGGGTCTTTTGCTTACAGACCTTGCACCATGGTTTTCTTTGGCCTTTCCCTTTGGTAGACTGTGAATCCCCACCTGAAGAAGATTTTTGGGGGCCTTGTGAAGACTTTTGATCTTTACCCTTCTCCCCACCCTTATCAGAGGTTTTCGAATCTTGCTTCTTAGGGTCACCACCTTGGTTCTGTACCTTCTGCTTCACCCTGGTTCTGACCCATTTGTATGCCTTCTTTCCCAATTCTTGGGGAGAGGTCAGATCAGAGTCTACCAGGTGCTGATGCAACAGCTGATTTTGACAGTTATTAAGAATCTGCTCCCTCATTATCAGATTGTACAATCCTGTGAAGTCACATACCTTACTGCCCAATAACCAACCTTCCAGAGCCTTGGCAGAACAATCAACAAAGTCCACCCAGTCTTGAGTCTGTGCTTTTGGGTATCCCTGAACTTTAACCTGTATTGTTCAGTGGTTAGGCCAAACCCATCAATTAGAGCACTCTACAAGACTTTGTAATTATCAGCATCCTCCTCTCTAACAGTGAGGAGCTTGTCTCTACCTTTGTCTGCAGAGGAGAGCCACAAGATTGCTGCCCACTGCTCCTGAGGGACCCTCTGTACTTTACAGGCCCTCTCTAGAGCAGTTATCCATTTGTGGATATCATCCCCACTCTGGTAGGGAGGGACAATCTTGCTCAGGTTTCTATGGTCATAAGACCTTTCCCTATCTTTGGGGAAACTGCTGCCACCATGGGACTCTAGTCCCAACTTTTGTCTCTCTCTATAGAGATCTAGGGACTCCCTGTCTATAGCCAATTGCTGTTTCCTGAGTTCAAGCTGAGCTTGCTCATATTGAATCAGTCTCTTTCTCCTCTCATGAGAGGATTCCCTCCTATGAGAGGAGACAGAGGTCCTTATTGAGGTGTCAGAGTGGTTAGACTCCTGAGAAGGAGACCTAGACCTTCTGGGCACACTCAGAACTCTTCCTGGGGGAGAAAGGGAGGTCAGTCTGATCCTCTCCCTCCTCCTCCTCCACAGGAGGAATTGGATTTTCCAGGGCAAGGTCATTTTTCACCTTCCTGGCCAGTTTCAGAGGGGGGGGCCTGGGTTTCTTCACCCCTGACCCCTTCCTCATCTTCTGCCCCACCCTCTTTGCCTACCCCTTCAGACCCTAGGGGCCTGCTGAGATCATCAGCTAGTAACACCTCCCTGAGGTGTTGGGTGCTGGCACTTTTGCCTGTCTTCAACTTCCTAGTAGTGCACAATGCTCTCAATTCCAAGAATGGGAGTTAATCATACTTGGAGGGAAGAAGCCCACTGGCTTCTGGCAAGGACTCACTGGGTCCTGGCTTTGAAGACATTACTAGTGAGGTGTGGTGTATGCACTACCTACTCTAGTGTGGCCTACTAAACTCTCTTGAGTTGTAGAAAGGGTGTGCTGTCCCTTAAAACACAACTCTAAGTTCAGTAGAACTTACTATATTACTAAGCTTGATTTATATGTACCTTAGGTACCCTTAGTGGTTTTCAGTTGATCAATTCAATTGAGATTATCTGGTAAAACAATAGCAAGCTGGAATCCCACACGCTGCACACCAATGTGAGAAGTTGGCCTGGCATTTGCTGTCCACTAATTATAGTGGGCACCTTGCACCAGTCCAAACAACCCCTTATTGGAGATAGGTTAAAGACAACCTTTATTGAAAGCTATCCTAGTGGTAGCTATGGAGAGCAGCCTTCAGGCTAAGTCTTGAAGGAATGTAAAGCAGCTTGTTTTACCAGTCTATAATCTCTTGAGTGACCAAATGAAAGAGGACCACACCAGGTATATATTCAAAATATATGTATTTATTACTAAACACACCCCTCTAGTCTCTTTATGAGGCTAGAGTTCGAAGTACATACATTACGAGTTAGTTATCTACAGTAATAGCACAAATACACGTTTGAGCCCCAGGGGCGTACCAAACCATATACCAATAAAGTGGTATAAGAACCACGACTGAGCTAGACACAAGGCCTAGAGCCTGTAGAAGTGCTTGGACCACAAGGAACCACCCAAGGCAGTGACACAGGGGACCCACGGGGGACGCGTGCAGTGTATGAACACAACCACGAACCACCGTTAACTTCTATGGGGAAAGTCGCGATTAGAATTTAAAAGAAAAGGGACACTTAGAGGAGGACTTGGAGCAAACCCTTTGAGAACTAGGCTGTTCTAGTGTCAATACCCACGGGAGCACCGGAGTACTCGAGTTACCTCACCCAGGGAAGCCGGGTGCATGGGTGTCTTTCGGGGTCGGGTTTCGTCGTCGCTTTCAATGGCGATCTGCTGCAAAGTGCTGCTGGCGGCCAAGTCGAAAGTGTTCGGGTGGATCCAAAGGTGGATCGAAGATCTGAAGAACCTGAAAGCAGAGGGGACAGAGTCTGGGTCACTAGCCAGTGACCAGGAAGGCGATGAGCAGATGCCCACCGATGTCCAGTGCTTCAGGTAGGTTGACGGTCGTCTTGACTCTTCATCCACAAGGTCCAGGAGGCGTCGACAACAACCAGGAGCTGGATTCGAGCTGTCCCACGACGTCTGTCGATTGCAGGGGTATCGGCGACCAGATTGGACCCAAGAAGCCTTGGCAACGGCAAGTCTTGTGGAAATGGAAGAAGGACGATGTTGCAGACCAGCAAGGTCTGGGGGACTCACCCAGCGAGGATAAGTCAGGGCACACCTGGAGCAACCAGGGAGCCCAAGCAGAAAAGGATTGGCCTTCGTGAGGGCCTACTAGCCAACGGACTAGCGACCGTGAAGGAGCCTCAAGACGGTGCACGTGGAGCTGAATCACAGGACACTCGTGGAGTGGAGGCCAGTGATCTTCGGTGCAGTTGGTGCTGGAGGCTGGGGCTACTAGGAGCCCAAAGCACGACTTCGTGGGATACCCAGAAGAGGATGCACTTGCAAATGCGTTTGGTGTCCAGGGGTCACAGTTCCACGTTACCCACGACAGCTACGGGCCTCAGCTTTGCTGGGGACTCAGGGCAGCCTCGGGGAAGTCTGGAAATCCACCTCTGGTGATGCAAAGACTTTGGCGTCCAATGGGAGCTTCAGCGATGCAGACCGGACAATTGCTTCTTTGGTGCCTGCCAAGCAGGGTAGTCACTCCTTGACCCCAAGGGAGATTCTTCAGTCCTCTAATCTTAAAGTAGAGCGTCGAAGGTCCAGGATTCTGTGTCAGAGTTTCATCCAGGTAAATCTAAAGTCCTAAGGACTGGGTTCCCCTACTTATACTAAGGTAGGGGGTTGGACATACTCTGTGGCCCCACCTATGGGAGGGCCAGGGCAGAGGGGTGGTTACACCCCTTTCCCTTTGTCCAGTTTCGCACCAGAGCAGGGGCTGGAAGCCCCTGAGCCGGTTTGAACTGGGGTATGCACAGGGACACCAAATGTGCCCCCAGTGCAGGACTTCAAAGCACCAGAGAGTGCTCCCGCCCAGCCCCAATACACACTATCCTGTCTGGGGAGGTGGTCACACCTCCCTGGGACAGGAAACCTATTGTCCAGGCCTCCCCTGCCGGAGTTTCGGTCAGCAGCAGGAGGCCAGACTCGTGTCTGTGGCAGCGGCATGCATTTTGTGATGCCAGGGCTCTGGAAAGTCAGTACCGGGCATACCGGTGTGTACATGTCTTTCCCTCTAGAAGGGTGGAATGCTACCCCCAGAACTGGTGGGGGGTAGTATTCCAAGATGTTTGACACCAAACACGACATGTTTCCGTGCAGCCATCCCAAAGTTAGCATTTAACGCAAGGTTATAATGCGCTTAAGAGTATATGGTCATGCTGCACTACAAACAGCATCAGAGAAGGGTCTCCGAATGCTGCAGAGGGGCCCTGCTCATGCAGGGGCACCCTCTCACATAGGAACCACGCACTCTGCCTTCAGGATTGATAAGGCCTGCCATAGGAGTGACTTATAGGTTTATATGGGTGTATGTATATAGTGATATAGGTAGCCTATATCACAGTAAGGGGTGCATGCACCACCTTACCCAGCCTGCAGTAGCAGACCTGTGGTGTCAGTTTGGATGGCCTTCCAGGGGTGGCACAATACATGCTGCAGCCCCTGGTAGGCCTCTGAGGTACCTATGCCCTGGGTACATAGTATACCATATACTAGGGACTTATAAGGGCACTCCAGATTCCAATCAGAGATGTGCCTAAGGCACATGGAAACCATTTTAGAGAGGAAGCAGTTAGGCTGGGGTTCTGATTAGCAGGGCCCCAGCCAGACTAAGGTCGAAAAACAGTGAAGCATCAGCAAAAAGTGGGGGTACCCATGGGAAGCAGATCCTACTCTCCTACAGCGGGTGTGCAGCCTGCGATGATGCGCCGTCCTGGCGGTCCGGACTGGTAATGGTTTGTGTGAGCCCTGCTGGACCGCAGTGTAGGCCTGAGCCAGCGGGCAGCGCCGGCCTACCGCCATGTGGCGTTGCCTCACGGTTCACAGAGTTAGTGGCAACTATAGCGCTGAGCGGGTGTGCAGCCTGCGATGGTGCCGTGTGCACTGATATGATCTCTGCCATTGCGAAATCAAGACCCAGAATCACGTGTGTGACCTGGTGGCCCGCAGGGCGGGGCTGCATGATGTGGAGGCTGCCAAGGTCGCGGGCCCCAGGCTTGGAGCTTGCACCGGCACGTGGTGGGCCCTCTAGGAGACACGCTGGTGGCAGAAGGTGAGCAGTGAGGCCTGGGTGTGCAGGGGCGGGCATACACCGCTGGGCGGCAGGAGGGGCTGGGGTGCAGCAGCCTGTGTGTGCAGGGGCGGCAAGCGATGATGGCGTGTGCACTGATATGAACTCTGCCATTCATACATCTAGACTCTGTTTCAGATAGGGGACCTGGTGGACTGCAGTGTATACCGGCACGTGGTTGGAGTCACACTGGTGGCAGCAGGTGAGCAGTGAGGCCTGGGTCCGCAGTGTCGGCACTCTCTCTCCCTCTCCCTCTCTTCCTTTCACTGTCTCTCTCTTCCTCTGTTACTCTCTCTCTCCTCTCCCTCTCTTCCTTTCACTGTCTCTCTCTTTTCCTCTGTTACTCTCGCTCCCTCTCCCTCTCTTCCTTTCACTGTCTCTCTCTCTTCCTCTGTTACTCTCTCTCCCTCTCCCTCTCTTCCTCTCACTGTCTCTCTCTCTTCCTCTGTTACTCTCTCTCTCCTTCTCCCTCTCTTCCTTTCACTGTCTCTCTCTCTTCCTCTGTTTCTCTCTCTCTCCTTCTCCCTCTCTTCCTTTCACTGTCTCTCTCTATTCCTCTGTCTCTCTCTCTCCTTCTCCCTCTCTCCCCCTTTCTCTCTCTTTCTCTTTCTCTCTCTCCATCTCTTTCACTCTCTCTCTCTCTCTCTCTCCCTTTCTTTCTCTCTCTCTTTCTCTCCCTCTCTTCTGTCCTTTGATGAGCGCATGACACACCTTCTTATCTTGAATTTTGTCTTGCAGGCTGTGCCTTACAGATTGTCCAGAGAAGACCCGCCATGGCTCTTCCGAATAGTTGTTTTGAGTTGAATTTGAATAAAATCATTTGCTTGGATATTCAAAGATGAATGGATGATTCTCCTTTTTCTGACCACACATGAATGTTAATTGTTGTACTTGTGCGACATCAGGCGAAATGTTTTGTTCATGATTTCTTAGAGTTGATGTTAAATTTCTTTGTCCGTGGTAGGGCCTCGGGGGGGGGGTCCTGGGTGTGGTGGCTGTGGGTGTTGTGGCCCTCTTGGGGCTCCGAGCTGCATGATCAGTAGCTCCATGGCATCTGTTGTTCTTCAGGTGTGGCTCAGGTCTGGACTCGCTTTTGTGGTGCAGGTTGTCGTCCGACTTAACACCAGGTAGGAGCAGGTGTTATATCCCTGCTGCTAATGCGCCTTATCGCCTGTTTTGGGATCTTATCGCCGATCTGGCTGGTCGTAGAGAATATTGCGAAGTGGTGTTGTCGCAGCTTTTTGCACAGGAACGCCTACTCTGCATCTCATTAGCGTTAGTTGCTGGTGTCATCTGTGGCTTTGTTTTTTGCGGCTGCTATCGCAGGAAAACTGGCGATATCGGCTGTTAGCACCTGCTTGTGAATAGGGCGATAAATCTATCGCCACTTTGGCTGCGTTAAAACTCCTTGTTATTGATACCAAACTCTGGGGCATATTCTCAAGGACTTATCGCCGAGTTCGCGAACCCAGCCGATCACGAGCTTCATTCTGATTCGCTGCCAACACTCCAAACCAGGAAGTGTTGGCAGCCATCTTGTGACTCGGTAAAACCGAGTCAAAAGAAAACAGTAAAAAAAGATAAAAAACAAGAAAAGGGGGCAGGGTAGAAACACCCTGACCCCATAGGCCTGCTCAGGGGGTCCCACAGGGCCCCCCAGGCCCCAAAAAAGCATTTTTTTAAAAATTTCGGCTGGAGTCGCGCTGGGTATGCGAATCCGTCAGAATTTTTTTTTTAAACAAAGCGCAGGCCCCCGCATTTCATTTTCCTTAAGTCCCCGGGTGGGCCAGGTCCTGGGGGCAATCCAAATTTATGTAGCGGGGGCCCGCGGGGGCATCCACAGACCCGGGGACTGCCACCTTCCCAGGACTTTGCTCAAAATGTGCGGGGAGCACGTGGCCCCCCTGCAGCCCCGGGGACCGCCACCTCCCCGGGGCATTTCTTATTATGGGGTAGGGGGCCTCGTAGGCCCCCCAAGCCCCGGGGACCGCCACCTCCCCGGGGCTTTTACAAATATTAAGTGGGGGGGCTCAAGCCCCCCCACACTGCCCCGAGGACCACCACCTCTCTGGCGCACAAATTATTTAAATACGGGGGTCCGTTGCAGACACCCAGCCCCGGGGACCATCACCTCCCCAGGGCTATTTACATGTTGGGAGGGGGCCCCTCTCCTGGAGCCCTCCATGGCCCTGGGGACCGCCACCCCCAGGGCCGGCTCCAGCAATGTCCCGGGGTGCCCACCCCCGGAACATTGCACTTTGCAATGGCAGGGCGGGAGCACGGCTCCCGCCCTGTCATTGCAAACTATACTTCGCTTCATGGAAGCGAGAGAAGAAAACCTGCTCTCGCTTCCATGAAGCAAAGCAGATTGCTTTTGGACAAGGGGAGCTGCATGTCTCTTGCTTCTTTCTGCACATTTCTTCCTTTTTCTGTACTTCTCTTGCCTCTTTCTGCACTTCTCTTGCTTTGTTTCTGCACCTCTCGTTTCTTTCTGCAACTCTCTTGCCTCTTTCTGCACTTCAATTGCCTGTTTCTGCATCTCTCTTGCCTGTTTCTGCACCTCTTTTGCTTCTTTCTGCACCCCTCTTGCCTCTTTATGCACCCCTCTTGCCTCTTCCTGCATCCCTCTTCCCTCTTTCTGCACCTCTCTTGCCTCTTTCTGCACGCCTCTTTCTTCTTTCTGCACCTCTCTTGCCTGATTGTACACCTATCTTCCCTCTTTCTGCACCTCTCTTGCCTCTTTATGCACCCCTGTTCCCTATTTCTGCACATCTCTTGCCTGTTTCTGCAACTCTCTTGCCTTTTTCTATACTTCTCTTGCCTCTTTCTGCACCCCTCTTGCCTCTTTCTGCACCTCTCTTGGTTGTTTCTGTACTGCTCTTGTTTCTTTCTGCACCTGTCTGGCAAATTTCTACACCCCTCTTGCCTCTTTATGCAACTCTCTTGCCTCTTTCTGCTCCTCTCTTGCCTCTTTCTGCACCCCTCTTGCCTCTTTTTGCACCTCATTTGCTTTTTTCTGCACTTCTCTTGCCTCTTACTGCACCTCTGTTGGTTCTTTCTGCACTGCTCTTCCTTCTGTCTGCTACTCTCTTGCACATTTCTGCACTCCTCTTGCCTGTTTCTGCACCTCTGTTGGTTCTTTCAGCACCTCTCTGGCCTCTGTCTGCACCCCTGTTCCCTCTTTCTGCACCTCTTTTGCCTGTTTCTGTAACTCTCTTGCCTCTTTCTGCACTTTTCTTGCCTTTATCTATACCTCTGTTGCGTCCTTCTTCACTTCTCTTGCCTCTTTCTGCACCTCTGTTGCTTCTTTCTGCACTTCTCTTGCTTCTTTCTACACCTCTCTTGCTTCTTTCTGCACCCCTCTTGCCTCTTTCAGCACCCTTCTTCCCTCTTTGTGCACCTCTCTTGCCTCTTTCTGCACCTGTCTTGCTTCTTTCTGCACCCCTCCTGCCTCTTTCCACACCTCTTTTGCTTGTTTCTGCACTTTCTTTGCCTCTTTCTGTACCCCTCTTGCCTCCTTCTGCACCTCTGTTGTTTCTTACTGTACTTCTCTTGCTTCCTTCTGCACCTCTCTTGCAAATTTCTGCACCCCTCTTGCCTCTTTTTGCACCCCTCTTGCCTCCTTCTGCACCTCTGTTGCTTCTTTCTGCACTTCTCTTGCCTCTTTCTGCACCTCTGTTGCTTCTTTCTGTGCTTCTCTTGCCTCTTTCTGCACCCCTCTTGCCTCTTTCTGCACCTCTGTTGCTTCTTTCTGCACTTCTCTTGCTTCTTTCTGCACCCCTCTTGCCTCTTTCTGCACCTCTGTTGCTTCTTTCTGCTGTCGCGATCCTGAGCCAAGGAGGGGATCGTGATGTGTATACTCCTCTCGGGCTATGTTATGCATGTCTGTTGCAATCTGAAAGGAATAGGGCGCCACCCAAAACAACGCAGGTCCCAAAGAACTACAAGGCCCAGAACGCCAAGGGACAGCGACCCGCGCACCGCGGTAGGAGCCGACTGCCTTTCCGGCTTTTATAAAGCCCCGCCCCTTCCTGTACTCGGGGCTTGACAAACTTCCCGTTATGCCTCGAGGAAACAGCGCTTAGCGGATGGTATTCCCCGCTGGAGGACGAGCGCTGTGTTCTTCCTTCATTTCTGAACCCGGAGAAGTCCGTTTTCAGTTCTTCGCTGGAGTTGTTGCCTTAGCGGATTCTCTCACGCTCGGGAAGCTGGAGCTCCCGTTTTCTGTGCACTCTGCAGGGCGCGAACGCCCTTTTCAGGTATTTAGGCAATTTGGAGGAGTGGCGTGGATCGCGCTCTTCCTGTATCCCGGACTTCTTGGTATCAGAGCAGTCTCCCGAACTCTGGTGGGGCTGTTCATCTTGTGTTGTTTAAATGAAATCCGTGCTTGCTGTGACTTGAACAGCGAGAGCGGGCACCAGAAGGATTATAAACAGACTCATTACCGCACCTGCCTCCCTCCCTCTAAATAAACGATTTGCAGGAGGTGGTGTGACTTAACAAGCATCTCCCCTTCCTGGAGATCGGTGAGGCCGGTGGTTCTCCCGCATTCTCCTGTGGGTGACAATTGATGTATTCGTTATCCTGATTTCCTCATACTCCAGAGTCATTGTGGTCTGGTAAAGTGAGTAAGGGTTCCTAGACAATAGTAGGGGGGAGTGTTGTATGTCTGAGTATATGACTTTCCTCCACCTCACGTTCGTTTCCTTGTTGTTTATTCCCTTTGCAGTCAGCCAAAAAGGATAGTGACTAGACGCTGGAGACTCTTCAGACCAGGCGCAGTCAGGACGCTATCTATAAACCGCAGTGTTTATTATTTTATCCATTTCCTTTTTTCCCCGGGGTGCTCCCTAGCTCAGGGGTGTGTTTTCGTTCCTCTGTGTATGGTTGTGTCCAGGGGAGGAAGGGAATTATCTTCACGCCATCGTCTCTGCTGGCCGGCCTGAGAGGTTAGTGGTTTTTATGGTTTGATACTACTAACGTCCCGACAGACCTGACATCTGCACTTCTCTTGCTTCTTTCTGTACTTCTGTTGCTTCTTTCTGCACCCCTATTACCTCTTTCTGCACCCTTCTTCCCTCTTTCTACACTTCTCTTGCCTCTTTCTGCACCCCTCTTGCCTCTTTCTACACCTCTCTTGGTTGTTTCTCTACTGCTCTTGTTTCTTTCTGCACCTGTCTTGCAAATGTCTGCATCCCTTTTGCCTCTTTATGCACCTCTCTTGCCTCTTTCTGCTCCTCTCTTGCCTCTTTCTGCACCCCTCTTGCCTCTTTCTGTACCTCATTTGCTTTTTTCTGCACTTCTCTTGCCTCTTTCTGCACCCCTCTTGCCTCTTTCTGCAACCCTCTTGCTCTTTCTGCACATCTGTTGGTTCTTTCTGCACTGCTCTTGCTTCTGTCTGCTATTCTCTTGCACATTTCTGCACCCCTCTTGCCTCTTTCTGCACCTCTGTTGGTTCTTTATGAGAGGTTAGTGGTTTTTATGGTTTGATACTACTAACGTCCCGACAGACCTGACAGATTGTCAAGCCCAAGTAGTTGCCCTGCCTGGACGATGGATACCAATGTGGTTTTGGCCTCGCTGTTGGAGAGCCTTGCGGCTCTGCAGCAGGAGGTACATACCTCTCGCCTGGAAAACCAGGAGTTGAAAAAAGAAATGGGTACCTTGCATAGGGAGGTCGCGGGTATTGCTAGAAAAGGGACAGGGAAGGGGTCCTACATTAGGGAATGGACACTTCCCCCTCCGGTCTCGACCACCACACCAGTTTTGGGGGGAGGTGCACAGAGCCCAGGGTTCTTTGCAGTACCAGCAGCAACCACACCTACAGAGGGTTCTACTCCTACAGTCCATGTAATACAGAACCATGGTATACCCCTGGCTCCACCCGAACGTTTTTATGGGGACCCCAAGAAATTTGAGACCTTCCTTAACCAATGCCGACTCCACTTCCTCTGCAAACCTACAGTATTTCAGGACGAAGCGGCAAAAACCTCCTTTATAATGTTGTACATGGGGGGAAATGCGCCCAGCTGGACAATTCCGTTGATGGAACGTAACGATCCCATCTTGCATAATTTTCAGGAGTTTTGTTTGGAGATGAGAAAGCTGTTTGATCGGAAGTCACACATGATGTCTCTGGACCGGGAACTTATAACACTTAGGCAGGGGTCACAGGATTTGTTGACCTACATCACTACTTTTAATCGCCTCCTGGTGGAAACAGACTGGCCCCAAGAGAAACGGACTACTCTGTTCTATCAGGGACTGCGAGGAGAACTTAAAGACGTATTATCGCAGGTAGTCCAACTACCACAAACCTGCGAAGAATTAATTGACCTCACCGTTCAGTTGGATCACCGTTTACAGGAAAGAAAGGGGGATAGAAGTAGAAGTGATACCCGTTTCTTCCTCCCCCGATCTAAGCCAGTTTCTGAAGAACAACCAAAGCAGTCTGAAGGATCGGAACCCATGCAAATTGGAGGTCTTCGGGGCCCGCTATCCACTGAAGAAAGAGAAAAGACGGCAGCAGAAGTTATGTCTGTATTGCGGGAAAAGTGGACACTTCATTAGGGAGTGTCGCGCAAGAGCAAAGATACCCGAAAGGTCGACTCCTTTCAGGATGCAATCTCCCACATCTCCACAAACGACGGAAAACTAAAAAGCCCAAGCAAGGAAGGGATCTCTGTCTTGGGTTCAGAAACCAAAATGATCTCATTAGCTCTTGCCAATACCATCCAGCCTGCTGTGGCTCATATGAATGTGTGTGTCACCTTGTGGGTGACCGACAGTAACTCCATTGATGTGTCTGCCCTCCTGGATTCCGGAGACACCGGAAACTTCATTGATCAACAGTACGCCTGGAATATCGGAGTCCCGTATGAGAGCAAGAAAACACCTGAGATAGTAAAAGCAGTAGACGGGAAAGCATTGACGTCAGGACCAATGAGGTACCATACCTTTCCCCTTACGATGCGAGTAGGAGAAAACCACTATGAAACTATTCAGTTTGACCTAATAGATGCTCCACACTTCCGTCTAATTCTGGGAATGCCCTGGCTCACACTTCATGACCCTGTTATCCGGTGGGCGGACCGCACTGTTTCCTTAACCTCCGAATATTGCAAGGACCAATGCATCCAACAGCCCACACACCTGAATGTGTCCTCCTGTGCGCAAGCTGAACTTCTAGCAGAAGGATGTGAAGAACTTGGGTATTGCTGTTCCACCACGCTACCAAATGTCTACAAGGACTACAGGCTGGTGTTTGCCAAGCAGGAGGCGACACATTTACCACATCATCGGACGTACGACTGTCGCATCGACCTCCTCCTACCCGGAGCTGATATCCCTTGCAGCAGGGTATATGCCCTAACCGAGCCCGAAACCCGTTATCTCAAGAATTACCTCGAGGAGATTTTGGCCTCTGGCTTCATTAGACATTCATCGTCACCTGCCTCGTCTCCTCTCTTCTTTATCACCAAGAAAGACTGCGACGAATTGAGGACATGCATCGACTACAGAGCGATCAACAAAGTCACCATAAAGAATCGATACCCCCTGCCCTTAATACCGGTGCTGTTGGAGCAGCTAAAAAGAGCACGAATCTTCACAAAGCTGGATCTCCGAGGGGCGAACCATTTGGTGAGGGTTTAAACAGGCGATGAGTGGAAGACAGCATTCAGGACCAAATTCGGGCTCTATGTTTACCAAGTGATGCCGTTTGGGCTGTGCAACGCTCCGGCGGCGTTCCAGTTCTTCATGGACGAGGTGCTTCGGGGCTTGTTGGACACTTTCTGCATCGTTTACATCGACGACATCCTCATATATTCATCGACCCCCCAAGAACACGTCACTCATGTGAAGGCCGTACTGGACAGACGCCAACAACATTCGCTGTACGCCAAACTAGAGAAATGCCTTTTCCACGTTACGGAGGTCGCTTTCCTGGGGTATGTCATCAATGCACAGGGTTTTCAAATGGACATGGGTAAGGTTGAAGCGATCACGCACTGGAAGGCACCACGGCATGTCAAAGCAGTACAGAGCTTCCTTGGGTTCGCGAACTACTACAGACGGTTCATCAAAGACTTCTCTAAGACAATACACCGGATTTCACGCCTCCTCAGAAAATACACCTTTTTTGTATGGGACCAAGATGCGGATCGTTCTTTCAGGGAGTTAAAGAACTGTTTCACCCAGGCTCCTATTCTGCGTCACCCAAATCCCAGCCTGCCGTTCATTGTGGAAACAGATGCGTCACAATATGCCATAGGAGGCGTACTGTCACAAAGGCACCCCGACACAGGGCAACTCCATCCAGTGGCGTACTATTCCAAGAAGCTCACCCCTAGCGAGATAAATTACTCCATCACAGACAAAGAACTGTTGGCGATCAAAAGAGCGTGTGAGGAATGGAGGCACTATCTCCTGGAAGCATGTCACACAGTTGAAATATTCACAGACCATCGGAATCTGTTGTTCCTAAAATCCGCTAGAGCCCTTACACCACGGCAGCTACGGTGGTCTTTGTTCTTCTCGGATTTTGATTTCATCATAAAGTACAGACCCGGACCCCAAAACGGTAAGGCCGATGCACTGTCATGCTTGGACGAACCCATGGAAGCTGAACAGGAGGAGACTCAAGAACCACCCTCCATCCTCCCTGAAAACGCCTTCCAGCACGAAACCTTAGCATTGATTACAGCTAATGACTTCCTAGAAGACCTGAAGACATCCTTGGCACACTTGGATGGTCACGCCTGGATTCAAGAAGACCCAGAACATAGGACCATGAACAAAAACCTTTTGTACCACTACCATGCCTTGTACATCCCCCAAACTTCTCAACAACTACAGGTGTTAGCTTGGGCCCACGATTCAACGTTAGGAGGACACTTAGGGGAACACAAAACCATTGCCAACATCAAGAGATCCTTTTGGTGGCCCTCCCTACGAAATGACACTAAGAACTACCTAAAGAACTGTGCCATATCTGCTCAAAGCAAGGCCAGCCATTCCAAACCCATGGGGTTATTACGCCCGATACCCATACCTCCCATCCCTTGGCATACCGTGTCGATGGATTTTATTGTTGAAATGCCACCCTGTAAAGGATACACCACCATCCTAGTGGTGATTGATCACTTGACGAAAATGGGACACTTCATCCCATTAAAACGGCTGCCTACTTCCGCCGAACTGGCTTTCGTCTTCCTCCAGCATGTGGTTAAGTCTCACGGGCTACCCCGGGTACTCATAACAGACCGGGGCACCCAATTCACCTCTCGATTCTGGAGGGCTTTGTGTGATACCATGGGAGTGGAAGCCCGATTGTCTAACAGCTACCCCCCCAGACGGATGGCAAGACGGAACGACTCAACCAAACGCTTGAACAATACCTACGTTGCTTTACCCTCCAAAACACCATTGACTGGTACCCGTTGATTTGGATGGCGGAGTTCGCCTACAACAATTCAGAACATTCCACGCTAGGATGTTCCCCCTTTTTCTGTCTCTATGGGTTCCATCCGAACATGCTCCCTTTCGAATGGCCAGTGATCTCAAAACATCCCACCATACAGGAACACCACACCCATCTCAGAGCTGTGCTCCTTGAAGGGAAATGCCAGCTGAAGGCAACACAGACTGCACAAAAACATCACGCTGATAAAAGGAGAACCCCTGAACCTGCCTATCAGGTGGGAGAGAAAGTGTGGTTGGCAACAAAGAATCTCCATCTAAAAGGGGTGGGTAAACTAGCTCCCAAGTACGTAGGGCCCTATAGCATCGAGAAGATCATCAATCCTGTTGCCATGAGGTTATCT
This sequence comes from Calotriton arnoldi, assembly GCA_963921515.1. NCBI lineage: Eukaryota > Metazoa > Chordata > Amphibia > Caudata > Salamandridae > Calotriton > Calotriton arnoldi. Next base: position 1,496 of record CAWUFW010015987.1, on the reverse strand, counting down.
TTGCCCGAGTCGTGGAACATCCACCCCGTGTTCCACGTGTCCTTGCTCCGACCCTGTCCAGTCGGTATGAGGTTACCCTCTACACCTTTGCCAGTGGAAGTAGATGGACAAGAGGAATGCGAGGTTCGAGAATTGTTGGATGCTAGACTTGTAAAGGGACGAGTGCAGTATTTAGTGGACTGGGAGGGTTTTGGAGTGGAGGACAGGACATGGGAACCTGTCGACAACCTACATTGCCCTAGGTTGTTGGACCGGTTCCATGCCAAGTACCCAGGCAAACCAGGGCGACCGCCGAGACGGCGGTCCTCGAGAGGGGGTTCTGTTGCGATCCTGAGCCAAGGAGGGGATTGTGATGTGTATGCTCCTCTCGGGCTATGTTATGCATGTCTGTTGCGATCTGAAAGGAATAGGGCGCCACCCAAAACAATGCAGGTCCCAAAGAACTACAAGGCCCAGAATGCCAAGGGACAGCGACCCGCGCACCGCGGTAGGAGCCGAATGCCTTTCCGGCTTCTATGAAGCCCCGCCCCTTCCTGTACTCGGGGCTTGACAAACTTCCCATTATGCCTCGAGGAAACAGCGCTTAGCGGATGGTATTCCCCGCTGGAGAACGAGTGCTGTGTTCTTCCTTCATTTCTGAACTTGGAGAATTCCATTTTCAGTTCTTCGCTGGAGTTGTTGCCTTAGCGGATTCTCTCATTCTTGGGAAGCTGGAGCTCCCGTTTTCTGTGCACTCTGCAGGGCGCGAACGCCCTTTTCAGGTATTTAGGCAATTTGGAGGAGTGGCGTGGACCTCGCTCTTCCTGTATCCCAGACTTCTTGGTATCAGAGCAGTCTCCCGAACTCTGGCAGGGGCTGTTCATCTTGTGTTGTTTAAATGAAATCCGTGCTTGCTGTGACTTGAACAGTGAGAGCGGGCACCAGAAAGATTATAAACAGACTCATTACCGCACCTGCCTCCCTCCCTCTAAATAAACGATTTGCAGGAGGTGGTGTGACTTAACAAGCATCTCCCCTTCCTGGAGATCGGTGAGACCGGTGGTTCTCCCGCATTCTCCTGTGGGTGACAATTGATGTATTCGTTATCCTGATTTCCTCATACTCCAGAGTCATTGCGGTCTGGTAAAGTGAGTAAAGGTTCCTAGACAATAGTAGGGGGGAGTGTTGTATGTCTGAGTATATTGACTTTCCTCCACCTCACGTTTGTTTCCTTGTTGTTTATTCCCTTTGTAGTCAGCCAAAAAGGATAGTGACTAGACGCTGGAGACTCTTCAGACCAGGCGCAGTCAGGACGCTATCCATAAACCGCAGTGTTTATTATTTTATCCATTTCCTTTTTTCCCCCGGGGTGCTCCCTAGCTCAGGGGTGTGTTTTTGTTCCTCTATGTATGGTTGTGTCCAGGGGAGGAAGGGAATTATCTTCACGCCATCGTCTCGGCTGGCCGGCCTGAGAGGTTAGTGGTTTTTATGGTTTGATACTACTAACGTCCGACAGA